>CM002523.2:14614699-14847199 GCA_000576495.2 Oryza glumipatula | reverse complement strand
TCCGGATGATTTCCCCTATATAAACTGCCCAGCTCATCATCTGTATTACGCAACCAACTCAACCATGGATGATAAACAAGAGACCGAATCCACAAAGACACATTTTGTCGATCCCACTCACAACCCCACCACCGATGCCACGCTGCAACAGGATGAGCATGAGAGTGATCTCCCCGAAGAGTTTAGGGTGACAGGCCCTCCTCCACTGTCGCCACCCCCTTACCCGCTGTCGCCATCGATGGATGATGATGGCCCCTTACCCGCTGTCGCCATCGATGGATGATGATGGCATGATC
Organism: Oryza glumipatula; assembly: GCA_000576495.2. NCBI lineage: Eukaryota > Viridiplantae > Streptophyta > Magnoliopsida > Poales > Poaceae > Oryza > Oryza glumipatula. Next base: position 14,846,903 of record CM002523.2, on the reverse strand, counting down.
TACGCGGAGGACTTGGGGTACATGTCTACCCCATGCCCTTCCCCCCCTTCGGACGTCGACGATCTAAATCCGCCGGAAGACCCCAACAACAAGATTATTCTGCACCCAGCTTTCATCGACGACGGCGGTGACCTTGATATTATACAAGAGGACATTTACAACTTTCGATATGACCAGACCCCGCCAAGAGATGCTCAGTCACCAGCAACCCGGTTCAAGCGCCATAAACGTAATTAGTTTTGATATGTCTATTTAATTTTTGCCACAAACCATTACATATGATAGACCATATGTTTTTATGATTACATTACCCGTAGTCCAAAAGGGTTGAAGTTTTTAGATGTTGGTGATATGTCTGCCGCTTTTTAAAAGATAATAAAGAATGAATCGTTTAGTCATGATATGTTTGTTGGTTTGGCTGAGTTGATTCAGTGGGTGAGTTAAAAAAATCACGTATGGTCAGTTGTGGTATGCCATTTATACTTTAACTCCCAGAGTCCATATGTGAGTGTGTGATCAACATGGTATTGAAAAATATATAAAAGGAGATAAAATTTAACTTGTTCTCTTATAGGATGAACTCGAGTGATTTGATCAAGTATGTAAGTTGAAAAATTACTTCGGTTTTGATGTTGATCGTGCGCAAACACGCTATGGGTTTTTAACTTTAGTTTCCAGAACCACATTGCTCAAACTGAACATATTACGATGAACAATGAAAATGGATATAATTAAATGAGGATGGAACTAGTCACCGTTGAATTTAAAATATGGTTTCATAGATGAAAAAAAAGACAAGTATCATATAGACTGTGTTATATAAAATTGAAGTGTCTATACTGTAATCATGCGGAATCGCTTTCATAACTCCCGAAATCATCGTCTGTATTTGTTTGATCGTCATCTGTATACCCAGCAGATTCAGCCGCATCTTCAACCCACTCGTCGTCCAAACATCTTCGTAGCGATGGACCCTCCCTGCTTGATCTCCTTGTTGTTAGTACTAACATTGCATCCAGCATTGGTACCACGGCCTCTACCCCTGCCGGATCCCTGTGGCCTGCCCCTCTTTCCCTTACCCCTATTAGCGGCCTTCATCACCTTGTCGAAATTTGCTGGGTTCTTTGGGCATGTATTCGCGTAATGCCCATCCCTCAGATGGCACCACCCACATTCCCGTGTGCACAACTTTTTGCTCTTGGCTCCAAGTTGAACTTCCTCATCCGGGTCACGGGTCCTTCCTTTTGTTCTTGACTTTGAGGGGGGCTCCCTGCTTATTTCGGCGTTTTCATCTCGTCCAGCGATGCCATCCTGCGTATTGGTGTCAACAGTCGCAATAGAGTCACGCGGTATCTCCTCTACTTGGCTGCGCAATCCCTTCAGAACAACCATAGCCCTGTCAAATGCTACCTTCGATTTGCACGCCGCCCTAGCCACTCCAAACGCTTCAATCATCATCATATTTGTCCTGTAATTTTCTTGAACACCATCTGGTCCAGTTGTCTCTCGATCCCACCAATCAAAGGGCACGTCGCTCTTCGCTTTCATTGTGTACCTCTTTAGGATGTAGGCAGCGGGTATCTTCTCAAGTTGTACATGAACAAATGCCCGGAGCATGTGTGTGTAGAACATGCCTAAATTACATCCAAAAAAAAGGAGAGAGCATTTAAACCAGTGTATTGCGACTTGTGATAACGAAATGCTGAAAATGTTAAACGTACATAAAACATCGATATGGAGTTTTTACTGTAAAAATACCTGTATGATCATGTAAATACCCCTGCATCCACATCTGCAATAAGCTTGAATTGCTTCTGACACCAGTTGTGTTTTTTGGAACGTTTGGTGTGTGATACTAACCACTCGTTGCGGAAATCGTCGTCTTGTGTGATCCTGAAGTCAGTGTTGTCCCAAAGCGCCTCCTCGAACAATCTGAAAGCCGCCCTGGTGTAAAGTCTCGACATCTGTGTAACAAATGGCCACCGTACAACCAACACTGGCTTTCCCTGTACAAAAGAAATATAATTAGTTGGTGTGAGTTAAAATTTAGTTGAATTATACAAGTGATGTCAGACCGTTTCCCCTTGTAAAAATATCACTAATCGAGCATGCTCTTGTCTCAGCAGCTTCCTTCTCCTTCCTGTCAGTTATAACCTCCAACATTCTCCGAGCAAAACGGTGCAGCGCGGTTTGGTGGTCAACAAACTTGTGCTTCACCAACTTGTTCATGCTCTCGCTACACTACGTCGATGTCATCCTCCCGCAGTAGTCCTTCCTTAAGAACGCAGGCACCCACTTCTCCCTGATATCGTATAAAGCTTTCATGGTGGGACAACCCTCCAAATCATACCTCTTTATGAATTGATTCCATGATGTTTCAAACTCATAAGGCGTGTAGATTTGATTGATGCCCAACATTATGTCTGGTTCAATTTGAGCGTCCCGTGCAAAAATGGTGTTCAACAGGTCAGAGTGGCGAGGACAAATCATGGGGTTAGCGGTGAACAAAATAAAAGTATTGCCGGGATTGTCAACAATAAACGGGTGTGTGTGGAACATTGACATATACAGAACAACGAATATTTTAAATTAAGACATGCAAAACAGTAGAATGGTGACCCATGTTCTCGTGTTTTAGATGATGTTGTACTACACTGTGTAGTTATACTAAATACTATTGAGCTAAAAATATCAATAAAATAAGAGGGGGGGACAACACGTACGGGGAGGTTGCCAAAAGGCCGCGTGCCGTCCCCGCCTGCTTCCTGATCAGCAGCAACGAGCTTATCCATGATGTCTTTAGTAAACATCTGTATACGTGGGGTGAAGGTTAAATCAAGCCCAATGTCTCTTGGTGGCAGTATGTTGTCTAGATATAAAACCTGTGTACGTAGGCACAAAGTTAGAAAAAAAGTTGACAAATAGCAAACAGACCGGCGATTAGCATTGAAACAACAATTTGCTGATAAAGAAAGATTTGAGAAAAAAAAGGAAATGTCAACGGAAGGGCTTACCACGAGGAATATGACACAAGAAGCTATTGACGATGCTGGGTTTTGTCGCCAACACCTGATGCTGTCGCTTAAAGCCCGGAACACAGCCTTGGACCTGTCAAAAGTAGCAACCCGGTCGAGGTCGGAGGCGACCCAGACATCGCCCTTGGGCACATAAAAATCGGTAGTTGGAACTAGGAGCTTTGACATAAGTACCATGATGAAATATCGAATGGCCCGGGGGTCATCTTTCTGGCCCTTGATCACCTCGATCAACTATTTTGTTGATAACCTCGCCTTCTTATGAATTCCCAGTTCATCGATGATGCTTTCGTGAATGTTTCGCACAACCTTGTGGGATGGGATTACAATGTCATTTCCACCGAGCAGGGTCCCCAGGACAAGCCTCACGGTGCGAGGGGTGATCTGTATCTTCCTGTCATCATCTATAGAAATGCACATTGTGTCGGGATCAGTCCTGTCCATGAGCCATCGTATTAGGTCTGGATGCTCAAGGCTTTGAAGAGACATGCACGCTATCGCATCAAGTCCAATCTCCTCCAATTTCTCATGGTGTACGGCTGATAGCGCTCTACAAGCCTGCGCCGCTAGAGCGGCGCTATAGCGTGTGAGGTTAGGACCCTTTGTCTCAGGTGGCTGCAAACAAAAAAAAGGAAAGTAAATAACGAGTGAAGAGATATGGCGAGCAACAAAAACATGGGAGGGTGGTCAGTACCATTGGTAGCTCTTAAGGAGACAGACTTACATGGGGTGATCATGATATATCAGAGCAGCAATTTTTTAACTGACATAATATTTGGGCAACTGGTGTGTGTGCGAATCAAAATATAACTTGATCACCAGTCTGACTATACCCACTCCAAAAAAACAACAAACTTTTAACTCAATACATTGTGGGCTCGCCCCCCAAGCAGGTGTACAAGATCAAAATATAGCTCATAAATGACAAACCAGAGCACTGAACGAGTCAGGCTATACACACAGCAGCAATTTTTTTAACTGAAACGATTTGGACAACTGGAGTGTGCTTTGACATATGCATTTATTGTCTGATAAACCGCACCAACCCAGTAAACTTTTTACGCGTGACCCCGTGGGCAACCCATGATATGTGAGCATGAACAATGGTTGCACTATAATGCCAAAAACAAACATTACAATCTAGTTCCTGATAGTATTGGTGGAAAAAAGGATGAGGAAAAAACATATAAGGGAAAAAAAAGGAATGTGGTGCTCACCTCGTCGCCTGATGGGCCCTTGCCGGCCGACGTAGCGCGCCGTCTCCTTTTTGGCTTGCTCTGTGCTGCTTCACCGACCGCCCTTGACGAAGACGCTCCGCCGCTAGCAACTGTTTGGGGCAGGACAACCTCGCACTCGTTTTGCGAATCGGCAAACCTAATCCTCTTGACCCTAGCCGGCATTTTCCCGGTCATCTCCATCGGACAGGGCTCTAGATCAACAACAAAAAAGGTTAGCCCGGCAATGGGGGTGAGGAGGCAAACTCAAGCGGCAGGGGATAAAGATATGGGATGAGGAAGAGAATTGTGTGGAGGGTGATATTGCTGGTACCTGCCGGCCAACTTTGTGGGAAGGGAATCACTGGGGAGAAACTTCGGCGGCGCCGACGATCTCCAAGAAATGAATCAGCGAGAAGAGGGGTGATCTCTAAGAACTCAAGAACGGGGGAGAGAAAGAACTGTCCGGAAAAGGAGTAGGCGGTGATAACTATGGCGGTTTTGATGTGACTAATCTCTGAAGATTCGCTGCCATGGACACTGTAACTAACAAAAAAATTTTTAAAAAATACGGCAATGCCATGTGCCCCCACCGCGCAGTGACGTGCAAACGAGTTAAAAAAAACTGCCTTCGTGTCAACAATTGAGTTGCGTGTGTTCGGACGGAGTTAACGAATAACTCACCGGAACGGAGCACGACGAACGCCCCCCCACGCGCACCTTGCCGCACCACATGAGTTAAAATATAACTCAACAAAACAGGTAAGCCGTGTGACACCGTCGATACGTGCCATGTACTGATGAGTTAAAAAATGACTGGTTTCATAATCTCACACGCGCATGCATGCCCGTTTTTGAGTTAAAAATAAACCATGGCGTGATGTGGGCGCGGGCATGGTGATAAGTTAACAAATGACTCATGAAAGTTGGGCGCGGGTGGGATGTTAGAGAATGTGATGTAGTGGTGGGTGCGGGGTGGACGCGGCATGCTCATAAGTTATCAAATAGCTCATGAATGGTTGGCGCAGGCGGGATGTGGGGAATGTGGGGTAGGGTAGGGTGGTGTTGTGTCAGGTGGCATCTAATACGTGGCGCCTACGGCGCCACACACCCACACACACACACTATATATATATATATATATATGTATGTATGTATGTATGTATGTATGTATGTATGTATGTATGTATGTATGTATGTATGTATGTATGTCGGTGATATGGACCCGGGGGTATCATGTTTAGAGCGAGGAGGTCGCCCCCAAACCCATGTGGCATCCCCTGAGGAGGGTGACGCCCGGGTGGAGCGGCGACCGCCCCCTCCCAGCTTAGGGTACGGAGGCTGCCCCCAGACCCACGTGGCCCTCCCCCGAGGGGAGTCAGGCCCGAGGTAGGGCGGCGGCCACTCCCTGGCCAAGACTCGACGGAGGAGGCTGCCCCCCGATGCCACGTGGCCCTCCCCCGAGGGGAGTCAGGCCCGAGGTGGGGTGGCGGCCATTCCTTCCCAAAGACTAGTCGGAGGAGGCTGCCCCCCGATACCACGTGGCTCTCCCCCGAGGGGGGAGTCAGGCCCAAGGTAGGGTGGCGGCCACTCCTTCTCAGAGACTGGATGGAGGAGGCTGCCCCTCGATGCCACGTGGCCCTCCCCCGAGGGGAGTCAGGCCCGAGGTGGGGCGGCGGCCACTCCCTGGCCGAAACTAGAGGGAGAAGGCTGCCCCAGGCGCTACGTGGCCCTCCCCCGAGGGGGGATCGGGCCCGAGGTCGGGCGGCGGCCGCCCCCTCCCGTGACTAGGGGTCGGGCTCCCTCGACCCCCTCTTTAGGTCACCATGTACGGTGGGTTAAGTGTCCGCCTCCAGGTGCCCACCTACCCGCATTTATGGCGGCCCGAGTAGTCGCGCCACGCCGCATTTAATGCGGTGTGCAATGCACTCAATCGGTCTGTGACCGGTCGAATGACCGATGGGACTGGGGTAGTGCGCCTGTGCGCTGCTCGTGTGTCAGGCGACGTGCAGCCTGACATGTCCCATCAAATAATGATGGTGAGAGGTTCTCATCCTCTTATCCCAGCCGGAGTCGGTCCTCCCGCTCTGGTCAAAGCAAGGCTCCCATTTCCCGGTGTAATAGGAGGCCAGAAGTCCTCACCAATTAAATGGTGACTGACAGGGGCACCCCCTATGTCAGGCGACAAGATTTGACAGGCCTCATCATCAAGATGACGTGCGCTTGCTTCCCAAGTCAAGAGACAAGACATGCATTTAATGCAAATATTGTAATCCTTCTCCACCGGAGCTAGGTTAGGTTGTTGGGCCCATGTGGTAACCCTTGAGGTATAAAAGGAGGTCCAGGCCTAGTAGGAGGGGGGAAGGGGGAGGGACTCCCAAGCGAACTTGAGTTTCGCAACCCCAAGCACTGGTGTTCTACACTCAATCAATCAAGCACAGGAGTAAGGTATTACGCTTCTCAGCGGCCCGAACCTGTATAAACCCCTTTTGTCTCATCGTCTTTGGGGAATGAACCCCCTGAAGGTCACACAGCTTCACTCACCAAACCCTCGAATCTCACCCGCTGCCCCCGGCCGAACTCACAAACGGGGGCCTCACGGTCCACTGATGGAGGAGTTCATTCTCCGACAATATATATATATCGATCATCTCACACACTCTTGTAGATTCCACTGGGTCCTTGTTCTTTTCGACCTTTCAACATGTATGGTCCACGTGTACGACTCAATGGATAAGGACGAAGAAGTTTTTGACCAGCTGTTTCGAGCAATAGATGGGTATCGCTATATATCTATTCCACTATCCTAATTAATTTACGAAATTTGCTATTGATACTTGTTGGTATTTCTTAACAACATTACTAGAAATATAATTCCCAGCAATAGCGCAGAAATACTTCTGCTATATTATGGTTACAGAGTTCATCCGCAAGCGCACGGATATACCATTGTAGCATTTCACCCGAGAGTATTCTAAGGGTATCGTATTTATTTTATCCCATGGGAAGATCATGTAGAGAGAACTCGACTAATAATTTATATATTACTTGTGATAATCATATTCTAAACAGGGGTTAAGATAATCCAAGGGTAGAGTGACACACAAGCATTAACTACTCATTCTCATAATATATCATCTAAGCTAAGTAGAAAGAAAAGAGAAAGAAAATCTATTCCTATACTTCTAATATACATAGTATACATACAGTCTAGTTAACCGATATACTAGCTAATACCCTCTATCCGATGCCCTCTTGGTACTTCGAGAAGCCACCCCTGACTGCCGAGTTCCTTACGACAGCCCGTCATGACCATACAACCGGGGCTAAATACGGAGGAATACCCTCCCCAGGGAATTAACTTAGGATTATACACCGGCGTGGAGCAATACCCGTACTGAGCTGTCACCATCAGCGGCTCACCTCTCATCCGCAATATATAACCTCAAATAATGATATCCCGCAATCTAGACACCACGTCTAAATTACCAGATACTACTCTAATATCATCGTCATGACATAGAGTAATTGCATAAGCAAACACTATACCTGCACCAAAGCATCTCCCAAATAAGCTAGCCGTATATTCAGTATAACATGAACATAATGTAAAGTAGGCATTCATATACTTGGAAAGTATTTCAATACCATAAATGTATTTAGAAGAGTATTATAGAAAAAGTACAAAGCATACGAAAGAGAAGAGAAAAGCTACTAGAGCCACACCCGAACTCTTTTGAAGACTTCCGAACTCTTGATTTCTACTCTATTCCTATTCCACCAGCTAGATATTACTAAACTAAACTTGAGAGAAATGAGAAAGCTATTGCTTGAGGTGTGTGTGTGAAGTGAGAATGGCAACCCCTTTTATAGCCTCCCAATGACGGTTGTAGCGGTTGGAATGGTCGGAAATACCCTCCAACCGTCATTGGGGGCTAATCCACACCGTCGAGGCGAAGCCCTGGATCGGATGGCGCTAAGGAGGGTTCGGCCGAACCTGGGGCCGGCCCAATCCGGCCCAATTTCGGCTGGCGGCCTGCTCTGTTGCTTCTCTTCACAGACTTGTGAATTTTGGCTCAGTTTGTCGTGTCAATTCTGAGTTCTTGGCCCATTCATACATAAGTCTGGTTCTCGACATCGTCCGATTGATCTATCGTCTGTGCTGATGTCGATTCTCCTCCATTTTATGGTCATTCTCTACAAAAGGTTAGTATACTTAATACTAGTGAAATATTATTATTATAACAAATATATGCATTGCAAGGATCACTAGTTCTCCTCTATATATATATATATATATATATATAGGGCATGGGCAAGGTTCCGTACATTGGTCCCCGGGACTTGGAACGAAAAACTTGGCCGGAGGTTCAAATTTCCAGTGAGTACATGCTCTAAGATTACATTGAATAACTAGTTTAATATGCTTTCAAATATATATGAATATCAAATCTCTCGTCGTTTTCTTCTTTAGTGTGCAAACAATCCTAGGGGAATAACATGTGCGGATTCTACGTCTGCGAATACACCCACACCCTAGCAAAACAAATCAGCATTGATCGGGAGCTGAATGTAAGTAAAAACCATATTCATATACATTACTTACGTATCGATTTCTTGTTTATTTCATATATTTATTTCTAATTTAATTTGTTTCAAATGATAGGTTATTAGAATGAAGGAAGATCTCCCCCACGAGGTTTTTATCAGGGCTGTTCAAGAACAACTGATGGAATTTATCAACGACCAGGTTCTTGATCCGACGGGTGAGTTCTACTACAACGGAGGGACAATTCATACCGTCGGTCCATCCTCCGATGAAGCTACGTTGACGATATGTAGCTAGCTAGTTAGCATTCATTTTCTTTAATTAATGTGTACGTACTGAATGAACTATTGCAATATATGTAAATATTTAATTATGTACGTAGACATTAATTTTACTTAAGTGCATATATATATATATTAAATTTGTTTGGTGCGGTTGAATTTGGGTATATACCTAATTCAAATGAGTATGAAACTTTTTAAATGTTTAGGTATTAACATCAACTATTTTACTAACTAGTTCAAAGCAAGTTTGAACTTAATTTGAACTTGTTTTTGTTTGATTTTGATTCTAGGTATATAGCATCCAAATATATAATTAGTTAGGTATGTAATCATGGATTATGAAATAAAGTTAAATTTGAGTTGTTTTGTTGATAGGTATAGGTATGAATCGAATTCTTATAACTAGGTATATACTCACAATTTAAAATTTTTTAAAAATTTTGAGTAAATTTGTGTATTCGATACCATGGTGTGCCCGGGCACCATGGTGCCCCATATAGATGCCTCATATTATACCGCACCTAGGTGCGTAATAACTAAAATGCTCCCCCTCACAACCTACCCCCACCCCCACCCTCCTACGGCACCCCTCCCTACGCCCCCTCCTCCGAGTAAATTGTTTACTAGTCCGTACGTGATATCAGTATATATATACCTTGTGTTGCACTCACATGCCGTAACTAACCACGTCACCATCCCATTTTTTCGGATCTGAGAGACATGCGGTTGCAGCGACGGGTGACGGCGGCGGCGGTCGACAAGGGCGGCAGGCGACGGCGCGGCGGCGGTTCCGGCAACTACGAACAGCGCGGCAGTGGGTGACGGGCTCGGTGGCGGGCCACGGGGCGGCTGCGGGCGACGGGCTCGGCGGCGAGCGACGGGGCGGCTGCGGGCGACGAGGCCGCGGCAGGCGACGGTGCGGCCAAATCCAGTAGCCCTATGCTTCCCTCCACCGCGCCACCCCGTCGACCCCGAGCCGAGGTACAGATGGAGCTATACAAGCGATGGCAGATACAGGTGCGGAGGCGCCGCCGGGTTCTCTTTTCCGCCAGCTGCCTCCATTGACCTTGTGCATGTGGCGCAGGCTGAGGTGATATACAGGTTGACGATCTAAAGACTTCCTCTTCCTTCATCAGATCCGTTGTGTGTGGGGGAGATGGCGATGGGGGCTGCAGCGTCGTCGGGGGCAGCAGGGTAGCACAGGCATCGGCGAAGCCTAGGCTGCCTCCTGGCGCATGGCCGAACTGCTCTGTTGTGCGGTGGTGCTCAGCTTCGGCGGCTGTGCTGCAGATCCCATCGGAGGAAGCAAACGTACCAAATGATTGTGAGGACTAGAGCTCCTTGGTTTCGAAAAGCAGGAATTTCTTCTCAAGAAGTACAGTGTTTGCATTTGCATTTGCAGTTTCTTTCAACGTTGAGTTCTCCTATAAGCATTTTCTGCTTTAGATTTAGTTCTTTTGAAATTGTTGCCTTGATGGATGAACAGAGCAGATAAAGGGGATTTCTCTGTTGGATTAAGTTCACGGGGATTTCTCTATTGGATTAAGTTCACGTTCTGTGATTCTCTGGTTGAACAGAGCAATTGGAGTAGATTCTTGTGAATAGAACAGTTGAGTTCTGAATCTTGTTCGATTGGAAAGCTCTGAATGAGTTTTTTTGTTTGTAGATAGCAGTTTTCTGAACTTAATGAAAAGGTGAATTGAATAACAGTTTTGAAAAGGTGCATTGAATATTTGAATAACAGTTTCGTAATTTTTTCTGGTTCATCAGTGCTCCTGTATTGATTTTTTTTTTCTGAACTGCATATGGTCCTGTTGAACAGAGTAGTTGTCTGAATATTTTTACAGAAACTTCTTCAGACTGAAAGTTTTGAGTTTTACTGAAATGCCTTGTAACTTATAGTAGTTGTTCTTGTCCTTTTATTGACATGCTTGGGATATTTTGATGCGGCCATGTACAAAAGCTGAGATATTTTTGAGTTTGAGATATATTTTGATACACCGTTGTATAAAATTTGTGATGTATGGAAAGCTTGTAAAACAAATCTGAGATATGTGAGGTACACACTTCAAAATCAAAATCAGAGGTACACATAGGAGCAACATCAAATAAACCTCGCAAGCTTAGATACAAAATTTGAGATATATGAGCTTGCTTGCATGTCGTTGGTTTGGACTGATGCGTGCAACTCATTACTCATAGAAGATACAGCGGTCCTCCTCCAGACCTCCACCAGCTCCGTCCACATCGACGCCGCCACCTCCTCCACCCGAATCCGGCGGCGGCTCATCAGCGGTGGTCGTCCACCACCGGCTCCGTCCACATCGCCGCGCCCCACCGGCTCCGCCCACATCAGTGACGCCACCTCCTCCGTCCATGCAGCGCAGGCGCCATAGCCTCCCTACACCCGTCGCTGTCCACCCCTTTTGGGTTGGTTGCCAGCGTTGGAGGTGCGGCGGCGTGCCGTCCGGAGCTTGCGGCAGCAGCCATCGCCGGCAAACACCACTTGTTGTTGTTATGTATATATTTGTGTCCTTTATGCAATTCTGAGCCTGTTTGCATTAAGAATTCGACCAATCTTTGGAAGAACTGAAAGGATTGGGATTTTGCCTCTAATCGAAGAAATAACATCAAAAGATGGCCATTGCGTTAGTAAATTAAATTACTAATAAAATAAATCAACGGAGAGTAAATGATTTATCGAGAGAAGAACGTGTATACAAAAATCAGGAATGAGATAAGGGCGGAGAACTACCTAAGAGTAATACATTTACTGAAAGAAGAAATCAACAGAGAGTAATACATCTATTGAAAGAAGAAATCAACTTAGAGTAAATCAGTAGAGTAATACATTTACTGAAAGGAGAAATCAACTGAAAATAAATCATTTACTAAGAAAAGGACATGGGAAATCGACTGAAAGTAAATCATTTACTAACATAAGGATGTGGGAAGAAAAATTTGGACAGAAGAAGGTGCGGACTAGGGTGCCAGGGGGGGGGGGGGGCGGTTGGGGATGGAGGAGAGAGAAAGGTTAAAAGAAATCAACAGAGAGTAATACATCTATTGAAAGAAGAAATCAACTTAGAGTAAATCAGTAGAGTAATACATTTACTGAAAGGAGAAATCAACTGAAAGTAAATCATTTACTAAGAAAATGACGTGGGAAATCGATTGAAAGTAAATCATTTACTAACAGAAGGACGTGGGAAGAAAAATTTGGACAGAAGAAAGGTGCGGACTGGGGTGCCAATGGGGGGCGGTTGGGGATGGAGGAGGAGAGGGAAAGGTGGTTTCCTGGGTGGGAGTGATGGTGGGGGGTGGGGGTGGAGGTTGGGGTGGTGTGGGGGGTGGGGGTGGGGATGGGGGGAGGTTGTGAGGGGAGTATTTTAGTTATTACGCATCCTGGGTGCGGTTTAGCGCTGCCCTATACATACATACATATATATATATATATAGCGCCACACACAGCGCTGCGCGCCATGGAACAACGTGGCGCGACACACAGCTAGAAAATCCCACCCAAAAATTACGGCACCCCTGCGCCCTCTGATTAATCCTCATCGTTAAGCTTGGTTAAAAAGTTAACTCGGAGTTAAATAATAACTCCAATTGCTCACTCGAACGTTTACTTGAAATATACTAATCCGTGACTCGTAAGATTGGATTAGAATTACGTTGGGATAAGTTCTCGTTGTCTTGGTTCCCACCATCAGTTAAAAGTTAATTTACTGCAGTTGCACAATTTTCAGTATCAAAATTACGACCATCTGATCTCTCTATCTATCCCTCTCGTCTATTACCCAGTAAAAAAATTACTTAACATACAAATCTTTCGAATTGTGATCTCTATGATGAGTAAAAAAATTGCTTGCCATAAAAAACACATCTCGGACCTCTCTCCTCCGTTGCCCAGTAAAAGAATTACTTAAAATTAATTACTCAAGAACCTATGAACATCAATATATGTTTTATCTCGTCAATATATGTTGCTTATGTCTAGTGAAATTGGTAAAATTTTAACTGTGAAAGGTTCTGAAAAACAAATTTGATAGGTTTAAAATTTTTTCATCCGAAACTTATGTCTGGTTAAATTTTAACTTAAGCTTATGGATTGTGAGAATGTATATGTCGAGTAAAAATTTTGTTGGCGCTAGCTCCAGACATCGACGGCGGCGCGTCGTGGAGGTGGCCACCACTACTCCTCTATGGCCATGGGAGTCCGAGCACGCCGCCGTGCGTGTGGGGGTGGCGCGGCGACAGGATCCACCGCTGCCTTGCCTCTCGCCCGCAGTCACCCATCACAGCCATGCCTCCTGTCACCCGTGCAATATCTGCGCCGGGTCCGCTATCGCGCCGCCCGCATCCGCGCCGGATAGCGGCCGGATGCGCCACCTCCTCGTCTCCCACTCGTAGTCGCCATTCCGTGCTGGATCCACCGATGCTGCACCTGCCGCGGCTCGGCGGTGGAGATGGAGCCGCTGCGCCTCCTGCCCGCGGTTGCCCATCACAGCCGCACCCGCCGTCACCGGTGCAGGATTACATGTCACTCGTTCAGTAAAAAATTAACTGTTGGCACTGAAACATGGTTTCTCTCCCATATTTCATATGGTGGCAATATTTCCACTCACTCTTATTAGTAGTATAGTCCATTGTAGTAATTATTTTACTAATAGGTATTCTTTAACTTAGTTATAAAAATAACTTTAATTTGCCCAACAACATTATTAACATTTTCACATGGCATACACAAACAACATTTAATAAGTCAAGCAGCCGTTCGAGTTGAAAGAAAAAAATGGGATGTTGACTTTTTTACAACAGGTAGACTACTCGATTGAGCTGTGATTCAGCTTGGTAATAATCGATTCATGGTAAAAAAAAACTTTCTAGCATTGTCAATATTTATATAGATGCTAATGAATCTATATATATATTATTGTAGTAGCAGTACTACTTTTTGCTCCACTGATAATCACATGTGTTCACACGGTAGAAAAGAAAAAAAAAAGAAGAGAAGACATGGCCACATGGGTGACTGTCGGCGGCATCCAGATCAAGAAAAGGAACCAGCGGGCGGCGGCTGTGGTTTCATCGTCCTAGTCTCAGCTTCTCCCGCCGGCGGAGAAGATGACTGAGGTGGACTTTGTCAGCGCGTGCTCCCCTGACGTTCACCGGCACCGATTTCATCGGATTGGGTTGCGTCCCCTTCCCCTCCCGAGCAGGACCTGACGACATGGAGCTTGGTCGACCCCCACAGCTGCGCTGGCCGCCTTTGCCGCCACTCCTCCACCGCATTCTCTGGCCCAGCTACCTCAAGACGCTCGGTGCAGAGATCCATCCTACGGTGGTCGAAGAGGAGGACAACCAGGAGGTGTGCACCGGATGGAACCCCCGTCCCTGTGGTTGCCTCCACGGTCCTGACGCCAGCCGCCTGCATGCCGTCTCCTCCCGGGCCACCGCAGCGCTGATCTCGCGCCCGCCTGCTCCTCTCGCCGGTGGCCAGAGATGCTCCCAATCCAAAAAATATGGGGAAAAAATTAGAGAGATGTAATGATGGATGGTTGTTGTGCGAAAAAATAGGGAACAATATTAAAAAAAAAACTACACCGGGGGTCGTAAATCTCCTCCACCATCGATCCTACCACCAGCCACCTCATCCTCCCTGGATCCTGGCTCCTGCCGATCTCCTGGTCGGCAGTTGTAGAGACGATCGACCTAGCCGGCCTCCAGCTCTGAGCTGCATGGCTGGTCGGCTGCACCTTTCATGGACGCTGCTAGCTGCTCGTAGGTGATGGCCATGACCCTGGACGCTCCTCTGCCACTGTCACTGGCCGTCGACGATCATGTGCGGTGGAGGCAAGAGACACCAGATCCCATCGCCGCCCCCTTTCCCCGCTTGCATCGGAGCAGGAGGCTGCTGATGGCGCCGTGGCATGGCAGCGATGGAGAGGGCTGAGCACTTGCATCACTTCCCCCACACCTACTCCCATCACCGGCGATGGATCCGATGCCCTTTCCTGTCGCCAGATCGTTGACAGGCGGTGGATGGAGGAGATCCCCGATCCAGAAAATACAGCCAATTTGGTGGAGAGAAAAAAATGTACGGTTGTAAAGATGTCATAAAAGATATATATAAATAGAGAGAAGTCATCGCTGTTGCCGGAGGAAAAAAGCCTAACTGGAAAATGTGGGGAAGACGATAACTATGACTGATAACTATGACTGTTTAAAATGACTAGTCCCTGAAGAATCACTACTGTATACACTGTAACTGACAAAAAAAACGGCTCGTAATTATCAATTCATTGCGTGCCGAGTTAAAAAATAACTCAATGTGCTAAAACAAGTTGGAGTACAACACACGTTGGTTATCTCAATAGCAGTTAAAAAATAACTGACCTATTCAACATGGGAAAAAGAAGTTGGTTCCCCAAACATTTATTTTTTGGATATTGAGAATAGAATATGAAAAACAATTATTTTTATAAAGGATATTGAGAACACTAATAAGAAAAAAATATTTTTGATGACATAAACAAATTAGAAAATGTAAAATCTATGACGTGTAACAGTCAGGGGATAGTTATGCTAACTTGAGTTAAAACATAACTCAGTAAGTTAACAAAAAATATAGTACAAAAGAATGCTGTCTCATGCGTATTGAAAAGAAAACATACTCTGGTTGGAAAAACTGTTTAAAAATGTTAAACTGAGTTAAAAAAAATACTCCATATGCTAAAACTTAACTCTGTATGTGCTAACGTGAAGTGTTAGTTAATAAATTACTATTGAAAATTATCGACATATATAGTTGGCAGTCAGGCGGACGCGTATTAGTCACAAATTGACTAACATAATCAACGTGGGTGGAGTCTGGAGGGGGGTGGGGGAGGGTGCTCAATGAATGGGTTTGGTCACTGTGTCAGGTGCCGTTTAATACGTAGCACCTTAAGGTGCCATATAGAAGTTATATATATATGTGTATATATATATATATGTATATATATATATATGTATGTATGTATGTATGTATGTATATTAAACTGTACATTTGTAGCACAGTAGAAGTATGAACGTCTTCCGGAAGACATGTAGACGAGATGTAAATTAATTTGTACGGAAGGCAGGTAGAAACTCATGACGTGTTGTACGGAAGAAGTATGAACATCTTTGTACTCTGCTGCACCAGGAAGTGGACAAGATTTTCCACTGTGTCTCGCTCGAAGTCTGTTAGCATCCTCGTGTTAATCTTGCTGGGGTCTATGAACCCAGTATCGAAAGTACCCTCCCTACAGGCCTCTTGAATCTCCATTCTACAACAAGAATGATCAGTAATTTAATTAATTTCATCATGGACACACAAGGAGCTAATTAAGTACGAACAGAATAATTTTAACTACTTACAAAACCCATGCGTCAAGATTGTAAACATCGAAGATTTCTTTGAAGCGGATCCATACAACATCATCTCCGAGGAAGAAATCAGTGTTTTTAACGTTTGCTCCGAACATCGTTCTACCTTTAGCTGATTCTTGCATATACCACTCATGGAACTTGTTTAACTGTGTGGAGAGAGTCTGCAGCTGGTCAGGCTTCACAAGCGGTTCACCCAGCTTGAATTGGTATTTAACTTCGGCCACTGGGATGTCTCCGTCGTTTCTCGCCATCAATTGCTTCAAGGATAGTCCGATTTCTTTCAGAAATACTTTTATTTGTCGTTGTTTCGGTGTAAGAAACATGTCTCCGGGATCAAGCTCGGGTTGTGGTTGATCTCCATGCTGTGGGACTTCTTTGGGTTGTCTTTTGGACTTGTCGTGAGCCTTCTTCACGGTTCGCTCATAATCCGTTAGTCCTATTTTCTCCTTTGCAGGTGCGCTGATGCCTTGGAAGAACTTCTTGGTCTTCGGGTCTATAGGAATCTTCTTTTCAGGACTCCGAGGCTTGAAGTGCTTCTGTCACGTCCCAAAATGACCCTGAAATATATCCTTTAAATTACGCCTAGAATAATTAAAATGCTTGTGAAAGCCTTCCAAAAATTAAAATGTGCAAAGTAAAAGTCAAATAAGGCTTGGAGGATTTTTGCATATTTCCTTAAAGCCTAAAATGTGTAAATAAATTTTAGTGGAATTTTCAGAGCACAAATAATAATTATTAAGAAATAAACAAAGTTGAAAAGGTTTTATAAAAAGAAAAATCCTAAATCTCTCTCTCCCCTCGGATGGGCCGAATTCGGCCCATCTCCCTTCCTCCCTCTCTCCTCTCCCCGCGGCCCATCCGGCCTCTCCCCGCGCGCGCGCCGCTGACGGGCGGGCCCGCCCGCCACCCTCGCTGACGGGTGGGGCCCACCCATCATCCCCTTCCTCCCGTCGCCCCCGCCGCCTCGCCCGCGCCTAGCGCCGCCGCCGCCGCGAATCCCGCCGCCTCCCGCCGTCCCTGCGCGCAATAAAGTGGGGGGAATTACTCCCCGTGATTCCCTCCCCCTTTCCCCCCATTTTCCCCTCTCTCTCCCGCATCCAAACGGCCGTATTCGCTCCCCCTAACCTCGCCGGCGCCATCAATGGCGGCCGGGTCTCCCGCGCCCGTTTCTCCCTCCTCCGGCCGCCCTCTCTCACTCCCAACCCTATATAAACCCTCCCCGAGCTCCCCACCACCGTTTCCGCCACTCACCGTCCTCTCTCTCCGCCGGAATCGAGCTCGCGCCGTCGCTCTCTCTCTCCTCCGTCGCCGCCGAGCTCCGGTCCGCCGCCGTCGTCGCCCCGGACCACCTCCCACCTCGGCGCCGCCTCCTTCGGCTTCGCCGCATCCTCGCCGACCTCGTCCACCCCTCCGTTTCGCTCGCCGACCGCCGGAGCGCCGTCGACCCCGTCCACCCGAGCCGCGCCGCCACCTTCCTCCGCTCCGGTCGCCGTTTCCGTCGTCGCCGTCGACCCGGGGTGAGCCGTGGACCGCCGCTTCGTTTCCCCCTTTCCCTCCCCTCTCTCGGCCGCCGCTCCGCCGCGCCTATGGCCGCCGCCGGCGACCATAGGGGCGCGGGCGCGCCGCCTCCCGCCGGCCGCGCCGACGAGGCCGTCTTCGGGCGCGCCTAGCGGCTGCCGTGTGGGGCCCGGCCGTCAGCCGCCCGCGCCCTCGGGTGCGGCTGACGCGTGGGGCCCACGGCGCCGGCCGGTGTGAGCCGGGTGCACCCGGTCCACCGTGGACCGTGAGGCTGCCGCGTGGGTCCCACTCCCGTGGACACGGTCCGCGTGCCATCTCTCCCGGCTGACGCAATAAATACATTTTTTAAATTAAAATTTAAATGAATAAATTCGTAAATATTCACATTAAGAGCATATAAACTTCAAATGGCCATAACTTGGCCATTTGAACTCGGAATTGGACCGTTCAAGTCTCTAATTTTTCCTTAATAAGTCAAGAACCCATTTTTGTGCTTTGTTACTGCTTGTTATATCGAGTTTATTAGAGTAAAAGCTTTTTTCGTTTCCGTTGGTCGTGTAGACGCTGCAGCTTCGGAAGATCCGCTCTACGTGGAGGTTGAAGCCGACGTTTGGGAAAGCGAGCAAGGCAAGTCACATCATCCTTGAACATATTGAATCCCAGTTTATAAAATTATATTGATTTATATTAATGCATTATCGCTTTATTTAAAGTTCCCGCGTTATCACTGTTTTATTTAGCCATGCCTATTTACCTTTGTTATGACCTTATTATTGTTGTTATTGCTATTATTACCTTGTTCACCCTAGAATAACAAAACCCCAACTAGTGGGCACTCTATTCATGGTTCCACTAGTATGAATTTAGGTAGATGCTTCGCTGATTAATTAGGCAACATTAGGTGGTTTTATAACTCTAGACTTTGGGAAATATTCATATCACCTGGACATATTGGAATGGTTGGACTATTGTGGAATTGGATGCACACCTCCCCCTCCATTCAAAACTCTTAAAATGGTTTTAGGCTGGGCTTGGGGTGCATGGTTTTGATAGTAGCACCTCGGCCATATAAGGACCGGTCTTCGGGCCTCTGTTGCAAAGCACTACCGTACTTCCACATGTCTAAAGGGTAAGGCTTAGTTTGTGGCTCAGCCTGGTTATAAACAAAAGTACACGGATGGAGATGGACGAAGTCGGGGGTCGATGGACATCTCTAGGGCAAATGAAGGCTACACGAGCTGCGGCCCGGTAGTCGAGATGTCATGGCACAGGGCCGGTGTCCTGCTGCTAGGGGCTCAATCCCGCCTGCCTGTCCCGGGGGTTCCGGCCGTAGGCGGGGCTGGGTCGGTACTATTGTTTATGGCTAAGATGGGTTGGAAACTATGTCACGTCTTCCGTCTGTATACCGTGGTGGTATGTGGCACGTGGTTGCATGTGAGGAAGATGTGTCTTGTGGGTAAAGATGTACACCTCTGATCAGAGTATAATCTATTCGAATAGCCGCGCCCTCGGTTATGGGCAAGCCTAGCAATGTACCCAAGTTAGTGTTTTATTCTTAAAACCTGCTTAATAACTAAAATGTGGAATGGTTGGCCTGGGTTGGCTTAGGACGAGCTGGGACCCAGGGTCGGGTTGCCAGTTCGGTCTGAATCATCGTAGGCCTTGGGTTAAGGCAGGTTCGTGTGGGTTCACGGCCTTGTTTAATAATATTAAATAGTTCTAGGATCGTGTTTGAAATTTAGCTTTGAGCAACTAAGGGTCTTTTAAAATGCGGTTTGTTGCAAAGCCTAACCCCTATACTATAACTCCGTTGTACTCCTTTGCATTTACGCTGCACTTGTGGGTGTGTCTTGTTGAGTACGGTGGTTGTACTCAGTCTTGCTCAATTTTTCCCAACCCCAGAAGAGGAGCCCCTGGATGATGAAGGCTTTGGTGTCTAGCTTGTGCCTGCCGTCAAGCGCCTGTGGTCGTCGCCTTAGTCTTCCGCTGTGTTTTTCGTTGTCTTTGAGTGTGCTGGGCCGTCGCTGCCCATGTAATAATTAACTATTTACGCTTCCGCTTGTTAAACTCTGAATTGTATCAACATTTAGTGTACCTTGCCTCCTGGGACAAGGAATAATGCACGCACGTAAGGAATGCCTGTTGGGTTAATTCCGGTCGTGACAGCTTCCTCACGTCCTCTTTCACCATGGCGTCAACCTCCTCGTCAGTGCACAAGTATGGCTTCATATAGCGAGTCAGCCGTGGTTCAACTTTGGCCTTCTTCGTCGGCCTTGTCGTCTTTGCAGGAGGAGGTTGGCGGGACCTTGACTTTGCAGGAGGAGGTGGTGCTGCTTGCCGACTCTTGGAAGGTGCCTGCGGAGGAGGTGGTGCAGCTTGGTGAGTCTTGGAGGGTGCAGGCGGAGGAGGTGGCGGAGGAGCACGCGTAGACGGTGCAGGCGGAAACGGAGGAGGCGGAGGAGCCGAAGGAGATGGAGGAGGTGGAGGAGACGGAGGCGATGGTGCAGGAGGAGGGGATCGAGCATCGGGAAACACGATGTAGCGCTTGCACCATAGTATGATGGCATGGCTTGTGTCTCCTAGTTTCGTCTCCCCATCACCTCCAGGTATCTCCAACTCGAGATCCTCGTAGGTGGCTTCCACTTGCTTGATTTTGACCTTGGAGTACCCAGGTGGAATCGGCCTGCAATGGTATGTCCCTATCGGATCCATTGGGATGGCCATGCCCAACGCCACCTTGATGACAGTAGAGGTTATAAATTAGTAATCAAACTATGTGTGCAATGACATATGGATTGTATACAGGTACAAGAGCAAACCTTGATGGTCAAGTTCCTGAAGGGAATATGCAGCTCGCACGATGTCCGATGCTTGATTCCATCAACGGGATAGGTGGTTTCTTCCTGAGCTGGCACTGCTGCGATGCTCTGCGATTGAACCTGTCCCGTAGAGGCGCAACTACTACGATTTCCTGAGGGACTGACCATTACAGGCGCCTCCTGGTTCCGATGTGCGGCCAGTCGTTCGTCCACCTTCCTTGCCACCTCCTCTTCCATCCTGTCCTTGTGCAACGAAACCCTGTATTCCAGGTCTATGATCTTTGCCTCCGTGTCTCTCTTGCTCCTGATCCAACTCCTGTACGTGTGGCTGTCCTCCTTGAATCCTAGTTTCCAAGGGACAAGGCCTTTTCCTCTCGTTCGTCTTGGATGCTCCGGATTCTGTAGTGTAAGCGTAAGCTTGTCCTTTTCTCTGTCCGGCCAGAACGTGTCCTCTGAAGATGCTTTCACTGCGTCAAGTAGTCGACTGGCTGGTTCATGTATCTCATCGCCGAATATCAACGATCCATCAACGGGCTTCAGCGTTCCACCGTGAGCATAGTACCCGTTCTTTGATCGATCCGGCCAGTTCGCCGTGGCCGGAACGCGAACTAGCCGGAACGATACCTCTCTCCATCAAGCCCGCTTCCATCTCCTCCCACTTCGGCATAGCCGTGCTATATCCGCCTGACCCTAGGTGGTGATGGTACTTCTTCTTAGCGGTGTTGGCTTTATTCTTCGCCATCTTTGCCTGCCCTACCGCCCCTGTCTTGTAAGCTAACAATTCATCCCAATGATCCCTGAGCTTGGGGAAATTATCAAAGTTAGGAGTCAGGCCCTTCAGTATGTATTTCTTGTAAAGGTCTCCCTTGAAGTCCTAGAGCTGTTCGGCCATTCTCTTGAGTGTCCATTCCCGCACTTTTGCCTGATGTTCCTCTGGTATCGTGAAAGTCTCTAGCATTGTTGTCCAGAGCATATCCTTCTGCGCATCTGGGAGGAACGGGAGTTTGTCATCCCCGCGTTCCCTTCTTCTACGCTAGTTGACTATGTTGATGGGGACGTTATCCCTAACAACCCAGCCGCTGTGATGCACATAGTTGCGGGCTGCATCGGCCGATGCAATTGGTCGGCCGTCTTCTCCCACCCCAGTAATGACATGCCGACCCTCAATCTTCCTCGCGGGACCACGCTGACCGCGTGCCCTCTTCTCCACACTGGAAGGTTAGCTTTGGCTACCAGAGGCCTCCTCCTCGTTGCCCTCCACGTTGACCTCCACGTTGACCTCCTTGTTGACCTCCTCGTTGCCCTCCACATTTAGGTACCGGTTGGGATCCTCGATCCCCTCATCATCATGCCAATATTGGCTGCTGCCCTCACGTATCGTCTCGTAGATGATTTCGTCATCATCGCGATCAGCCATCTGTTCGTATGTCATACAAGCGAATTATTACAATGAGATGACAATTTTATATATTTTAAATTACAAGTGTACTAAATTTATTGATAAACAATTTAAATTTTCTATGCGCAATTTTAATGATTATTCAAATGTATTAATGATTTTAATTATATCTATATTACACATTATTATTGCATGTGGTTATCATAGGCGAAAACTAGTTTAAATCACGCATATGCTAACTATACATGATTATCACAAGTCAAGACTATTATAAATTGGGCATTTATAAACAATTTAAAATTTATAAGTGCAATTTCAATGATTATTCAAATGTATTAATTATTTTATATCTATATTACACATGATTATTAAAGATGGTTAATTATCATAGGCATAAACTACTACAAATCTGTCATATGCTAATTACACATGTTTATCACAAGTCAAGACTATTTTAAATCAGGCATATATTTTGAATTACATGTGTTACTAAATTTTGTACCGTCATATGTTATTTATAAACAATTTAAAATTTCTAAGAGCAATTTCAATGATTATTCAAATATATTAATTATTTTATATCTGTATTACACATGATTATTAAAGATGGTTAATTATCATAGGCGAAAACTATTATAAATCTGGCATATACTAATTACACATGATTATTAAAGATGGTTAATTATCATAGGCGAAAACTATTACAAATCTGGCATATGTTAACTATACATGATTATGACAAGCGAAAACTACTTTAAATCAGGCATACGTGAACTTGCCTTACTTTTTTTTTTCTTTCAAAGCCTTATTGGACCACTTAAGCTTGATTGACGGCAGTGGCGGTCAATGCTGGACCACGGATGTTCTGAAATGGAACACAAAAATTATTAGTTAAAACATGTACTATCGGTCACGTTAGTACATGCATGGAACACAGAAATTCTCGTTTGTTCTATCGCTATCGTTCTCGTTGTATCGTTCGTTCGTTCGCTCTATCATTCTCGTTCTATCGTTCTCGTTCTCGTTCTACGGTTTGTCGCTCACTCCCGTTCTCGTTCTGGGCATATCGTTCGTTCTATTGCTATCGTTCTCGTTAACGTTTACGTACTCATTCTACGGTTTGTCGTTCACGTACTCATTCTCGTTAACGTACTCGTTCTATGGTTCGTTGTTCGTTCTAGCGTTCGTTCTAGGGTTCGTTGTTCATTCTAGCGTTTGTTCTACCGACGAACGGCGTGGCCGGTTGGCGGCATCGGCGTGGCGGCGGCATGGCCCAGCAGTGGCGGCGATGGCATCAGCGTGGCGGCGCAGGGCGGGCCGGCGAGCACAGCAGCAGCCGCGCGGTGGCCCAGGGCGACGAACCGGCGGCGGCATCGGCGGCGGCGGGCGGCCGCAGCGGCGGCTGGTGGCCGGCGGCGACGTGGAGGAACCGGCGGCGGCGGCAGCGCCAAGGAGGAACCGGCAGTGCGCGCATGGCAGGCTGTGGCGCACGCGTGGCATGCGATGGCCGGCGATGGGGGCGGTGGCGGAGACGTACGACGACGACGTACATCCATCACAGGAAAACATGCATGGGAGAGGAAAGAGAGATCGGAGAGAGGAGGCCGGCGGGGGATTTGGGCCGGGGGATCCCCGGCCGATAGGGCGCGGCGGTGGCTCACTGAGTCAAATGCGGCCAGCGGCGTCGGCGGCGGCGTCGGTGGCGTTCTGAGAGAGCACGGTGGAGGCGGTGACGGCGGCGTGGAGACGCGCGTCGGGCGATGCCCTAGCTAGGTCGATGGCGTCGAGACGATGAAGACGATGAGCGACGTAATTCGGCTAAGTGTTGGCGATGGAGAAGGGGATCCGCGCGGCTAGATATTTATTCCCATCGATCTTTTGTCCCGGTTGGTGTTATAGATCGGGACTAAAGAGATCTTTTGTCCCGGTTAGTATACCAACCGGGATAAAAGATGAGATCTTTAGTCCCGGTTGTGCTATCCAACCGGGACAAAAGATATCTTTAGTCCCGGTTTATTGTCACGCCCGGAATTTCTATCCAAAATTCCAAACGCTTACATGTGTGTAAACCCTCGTCCAGGAATCAGCCGAGGCACACAATAACAAATTGACAATAGAGTACAATTATTATTCTAATTAATAAGCGAATAAAATGTCATTACAGAGGTAGATAGTTCCTCTCAACCAATAAAGATCTAAGCAGCGGAAAAAATAAGATAAACGGCGCAGGCGACTCCACTCCACAGGCAGCTTGACTAGGCTACACCTAATCCTCCACACCATCAGCATCATTGTAGAACTCCTCCTCTGATGAATGATTGCAAGGTGAGTATATGACATACTCAGCAAGCCACGCAGCAAATATGCAAGTGCACGGGATAACAAAGGAAGGCATAATATAGGGCTCATTTGCGAAAGCGGCATTTGGCAAACATTTAAGAATTGAGGAAAACAGTAGAGTAATTAATCATCAATATTAATCAACACTGTACAACATACCCATGCTGTACAGGCCCAACCATCCTGAACAACCATACCCGGCTGTACAGATCTATCTCCAAACCAGGAATATACCATTCCAAACCAGGAGCTAATCAAATTATTACTAGTTATAGCATCTCTGATTATGGTGAGAAGTGTGAGACTAATCACGAAAGACATTGTTAGACCCGCCCATAACCGCGGGCACGGCTATTCGAATAGTTTCACTCTGATCAGAGGTGTACCACTGTACCCACAAGACACAGCCCCACGACATGTCACCATGCGCCTCGATACCACCACGGTACCTCAGAAAGGAGCTGTGACAGTACCCCTCGCACAACACAATCCACTACAGTGCACCATTCCTGGATCATAATCACCCCCTTATAAACAAGGCATGGACTCCCCAGCGACCCCCGTGGGCTTATCTCCGCCACTTCTCAGTCTGGTGCCCCGCAATGAACTATGCTATACAAAAGGTAAAGCCGTTGCCCACGCTGGCTTGTGGTTGGCACGGTTAATGTTTCACAACCGAAACTCGTGAACCGGTCCTTAATTGTCATGAGCAAGACCATCAAAACCATGTGCTCACAACCCACCATTATCAAGTTTTAGTTGACAAATTAATTAATTAACCAATCACAATTGACCACCGTGAGCTATCATTAAGCCATCATTAAATAAAAGTGAGTTATAAGTATCCCAGTTATATGAGCTAGTGTCTCTAAGCATGGCTAAGCATCCTATTTACTTTAGCTAAAACCATATAATGTTCTAGCTAATCCAATTATTAACCAAGTGACAAAGAATAGGGAATCAATAGCAAAAGGGCTATAACAAGGCAATAGGTTATTTCCACCCAATGACATTCAAAAATAAATGCAGTAGTTGAATAGAAACAGTAGCTTTAAACGGGATCAACATGCTCAAAGGATTGTTTGGGATCTGTGTGACTTGCCTTGCTGGCCTTGGAACTCTACAAATTCTTCTCCTGCGAAAACGGACTCTCCGGGAACGTCGGAATCTAAACAGAAAAGAGCAAAAACACCAAAACAGCACATAAACAAGCATGAACAGTACATGTGGATATTTTTAACATGTAGATCTCAATTTTAGAAAAATTTAGAGACTTGAACCAACTAAATCCGAGCTAAGATGAATTAGTTATGAATTTTCAAAGATTAAATCGGATTAAAACACTTATATGGATTTTAATTGAATTATGACGCAATAATGAATTATTTTTGAAAAGGAAAAGGGGATTATTGCGTCAGCGGCTAGGGTTCACGGTGAACCGGGTGCACGGCGGCGGCTCACGGAAACGAACGGCCGAGATCTATCTATCCAAAACAAATGGCCGAGATCGAACGGTCCACGACCGGTCTACGGCGGACGGCAACGATGACGTCGGCGATGACGTCATCACCGGCGGCGGCTCGGACGGCGCATGCTCGCCGGCGAACGACGGCGCGGCGGCGCAAACGGAGGACACCAAAACGATGCGGCCGACGCGACGAACTCACCGGTGACCAAAGCGACGGCGGAAGATCAACGGACGGCGACTGCGACGAGGTCGAAGCGGCGGAGACCTTCGGGTCGACGACGGCGGCGATGCTCCGACGGTCTTCGGCCAAAACGGAGGACGGGACGAGGACGGCGACGACTTGGCGATCACGATGGCGACCTCCTGTGGACCCCCGTTTTTATAACAGGAATCAATCGTGTAAACAGTACCATTTCCCTGGATCAAGTAGTTTGGTACACACGAATTCATAGCTGAAATACCGAGTACACATACCCGAATGTCTTAGGTCGAATTATTACATCATAGCCCGCAGGCTTGTCTTAAATCATCGGACCGAATGGTCCGGAATACATTCAAAAGCAGAATAGGTAAGGCAGCGGAAAAATGGAGGCAGCGGCACGCCATTGCCACAGGCAACGACCGTATCTAAGACCTATTGGACCCCATCGTCTTCATCTCCCTCCTGATAATAGGCATAGGGATCTTCCGACGCTTCATCTCCAGTCTCTGATTGAGTTTGTATATAGCAAGGGTGAGTACCAACCGTACTCAACAAGTCATCACAACAACAATGCAAATGACAGGGATATTTGAAGGATTGTTATGGTTCTTTTGCGTAAAGCAAGTTTTGTAATTCTTTTCACAACCCTAAGACCTAGCACAGACTGATCAAGTTTTAATACCAGTGTTCACATTAAACAATGACGGTTCTGTCCACCATCCACTGTGATCCCAAGGATGGCTTCCCGCCATTATGTCGTCATGGTTTTCTGAGGACGTCCACATTCCCTACTCTCAGGAAGTGGCTCCAGCAGCATATAAATCATTATGCAACTATCCCAACCCACACAGGTTTAAGAATTCAGAGTCTAGCCAAGTGTAATACACGTCCCGGTGCTCAATAACCGCGAGCACGGCTATTCGAATAGATTTGGTTTACTCACACTGCAGTGGATGTACACTTTACCCGCACTCCGCGACTGCCCAACACATGAGCCTCGTCCCAACACATGAGACGCGTCACGGCAAAGCTTTTCGATAACCTCGCATTGGCAGTACCCGCTCCATGAACTTTACATCCTCGTGCACTCTAGGCGTACGCGGTTTCTAGCAGTGTGAGGAGTTCTGGCGCACCCGGGAAAGAAGAACTCACACATGCATTAAGTTAATTAGGTTTAAATTCTCACGTGGCAGTCCTACCGATGGCGACACCACTGTAGACACCCGCCTCGCGGTTCTACCAATGGCTGCCCCACCGTAGAGCCCCTGCCTCACACATCAAGAAACCACTATGCATGGATACTGCCTCTGCTCAGCTATCTATTCCGCTAGGTCTATACTCATACGAGAAGTGCGGTTGTACGGGGGTCGTTTCATGCTTAACTTCATGGCTCGGTCCTTAATTGACTGGGGACGGTACTAGCCTTTTCCGGATACCACCCAAATCCTCCGTCCGCCCCAGTCGAAAACATTTGTTTAATTTTATTTCTCTTTTCGCAAATCATGTCATCAATATCATGGCACTGTGGCGCTCATGTCTCCACATGCCGCATCTCAATTACCTTCCCAAAGGTAATTGCCCAAGCATATAGCATTTGATAAATATGAGTATGCACAATTCTAGAATAGCATTGCTAAGCAATTGTCATAATTGACTAGGGACTCATTCGTAAACATGGTTACAAAGGAAATAATAGGCAACAATCATCAAGGCATGGCTTAATCACAAGTGGGATGTATAGTATTGCATGCAATTTTATTTGTAAACAAAATAATTTCGCAATTGGGATCAATATGTTCAATGGATAGTGATGACTTGCCTTGCTCAGGGTCTTGCGGGTCTTGGCCTTCACCTGGATCTGCAACTCCCTCGGGCTCTATAGTTACGTGCGAAATTGATTTGAATTCGGTTAGAATTCAAATAAAGATTCAAATAAACCCAAATAGAAGTCGAATGCGGAAATCGATTCTCTTATTGACTTTACTGTTCGCGAATTAGGGCCAACCCAATTTCAATTTATATATATCCTAAATTATTTTTACGGCGTAAATGTTTTGTTATTATAAGTTCCTAATTTAATCTACCCCGAGCATCGTATTCAAATAATAGATTAGAAATTTATATGGCGAGCTAAATATCGGATGGAAGTCCAAAATTCATCTTATAATATTATACGATTTAATTTGGTCTAAGCCTAAACGATTAAATATAACACACGGTTAAAATCTCTATTAATTAAA
The DNA here is from genome assembly GCA_000576495.2 of Oryza glumipatula. Taxonomy (NCBI): domain Eukaryota; kingdom Viridiplantae; phylum Streptophyta; class Magnoliopsida; order Poales; family Poaceae; genus Oryza; species Oryza glumipatula. The sequence continues at coordinate 14,818,416 of CM002523.2, read as the reverse complement.
TCCGAACTCTCACCGCGAATCGATTATTCATAGAAATTACCCCTAAATAACCTATACAAATCTATAAGAATTCATCTAACTGTTTTAGATATTAATTTGTATCTAAATTATCACCGCGAATCGATTTCTTATTAAAATTACCAAGAATAATCTATATTTAAATTTTTCAATTCTACGATTAATATTAATCTACAATTAGATTCTAATTTATTTTAAATTTTCTAAACCTCCCAAATTTCCCCTAAATCTCTTCTCTATTTTCCCCCTTTTTCTCTATTTCCTTTTTCCTTTTCTTTTTCTTTTTCTTCTTTCTCTCTCTCTTTCCTTTCTCTGTTTCTTTTTCTCTCTCTCTCTCTCTCTCTTTTTTCTTTTCTCTCCCTCTCTCTCTCTCTCTTTCTCTTTTCTCTCTCTCTCTCTTTCTCTCCCGACTCCTTCCTCTCCCTTTCTCTCTTCTCTTCTCCTCTTCTCCCTCGGCTCTCCTCTCTCTCTCGGCTCTCCTCTCTCTATCGGCCTCTCTATCTATCCGGCGGCGACGACGGCCTAAGGGAGGGCAGCGGCTCACCACGGCGGCGGCGGCGACGACGGCGGCTGTGACGGAGGTGGCGACGACGACGGCGCGCGGTGTGGCACCCGGAGGCGACGGCTCGGCGACACGATCCGGCGACGCGGCGGCACGGCAATGGCGCGGTGGAGAAGGGGGAAGAGAGGGGAAAGATGGGGATTGGGTGTGGGGTGGAGAGGAGGGGAGGGTCGGAATTTATAGGGCCCGGGGAGGGAGAGGAGGAGGAGAGCGGCGGCGGCTTAAAGGCGACGTGCGGGCGGGCTGCGCGGGGCGCGAGGCGATGAGGGAGCGGGCGTGCGGCGCGGCGGCGGGTCGGGGAGGCAGGGCGACGTGCGGGCGGGCGTGCGGCGCGGTGGCAAAGGGGAGGGAACAAGGCGACGTGCGGGCGATGTGGCGGGCGGCGGCGCGGAGGAAGAAAGGGGAAAAGGGACGGGGTGACGTGCGGGGCGGCGACGGCGCGTGATTCGAGATGACGGGGAGGCCGAGCGGGCTCGAGGCGGCAACGATGCGTGCGGCGCGGCAACGGGACGGGGAGGCAGAGCGGCGGCATGACGACCGTGTGGCGCGGGACGGCGACGCGGGGCTCGAGGCGACGGCGATGCGACGGCGACGGGACGGGGAGGCGAAGCGGCTCAGCGACGCATGCGGCACGGCGACGATGGCGCGGCGATGGAATGGGGAGGCTGTGCGGCATGGGCGACGAGGGCGCGGCGGCTAAGGGCTCCGGGCGGCGCGGGGAGGCGCGCGGCGCGCGGGATGGGCGTGCGGGGCGACGGCAGAGGAGGGGCTGGGCTAGGGACCCCGTCGAGCACCTTGTGACCAATGAACAGTGCACTTTTCTATTTTTCCCGATTTTCAGCCCATTTTCCATTTAATTTAATTTAGCAATTTCCAAATGTTGTAAATTTGATTTTTATTCATTATGTGTGTTGTCCCAATTATTGTATTCACCCAAAATTAATTTTACTCATATTTCATTTATTTATTGAATTTTTAATTAGTGTTAATTCTTATTCCGATCGCGTTTAAATTAGTTTGATTCGAACACGATCGCGAAATTATTTTATTTATCTCAATCCACACTTATTCTTTATATCATGTTTGTTTTACCAATTTAGTTTTAGGATTGCAAGCGATTAATTATTCTCCACACTCGATTAGTGAACTTCGAAATCGAATCAAATAAAAATTAAGCGAATAAAATCGGCATGATGCAATTCTTTTGAAAAGTTTTCGAAAATCCGTATTTTTAGGGTTTTGTTGTTTTTGGTCAAATTTTCAGGATGTTACAAACCTACCCCCCTTAAATAAATCTCGTCCCGAGATTTCTTACCGATTTTCGAACAGATACGGGTATTCCGTCTTCAAGAACTCTTCGCTTTCCCAAGTGGCTTCATCCACAGTGTGATTACTCCATTGCACCTTGTACATACGCCATGTTTTGGTTCTAGTCCCCTTTTCTGCTTCATCCAATATCCGGATCGGGTGTTCTGGATACGTGAGATCGTTGCTAATGTGAATCTCCTCCAGCGGAGCTTGTTCTTCCGGCACTCGTAAGCATTTCTTCAATTGTGACACATGGAAGACTGGGTGTACATCGGCGATAATTTCGGGTAGCTGTAGCTGGTAGGCAACTTCTCCTCGTCTAGCGAGGATTTGAAAAGGTCCCACATATCTTGGCGCTAGTTTTCCTTTAACCTTAAACCTTTTCGTTCCCCTCATTGGTGAAACCTTTAGATAAACGAAATCTCCTTCCTTAAACTCTAGGTTTCTTCTTCGGGTGTCCGCGTAGCTCTTTTGTCGTGACTGTGCCACTTTTAAACGGTCCCGAATCAGACGAACCTTTTCTTCAGCTTCTTTGATAATGTCCGGTCCAAATACTGCACGTTCTCCTGTCTCGGACCACATCAGCGGGGTTCGACATCGTCGACCAAACAATGCCTCGTTGGGCGACATTTTTAGGCTTGCTTGAAAGCTGTTGTTGTAGGAGAATTCGGCGTAGGGCAAACATCTCTCCCAGTCTTTGCTAAAATCCAATGCACAAGCTCTCAACATGTCCTCTAGGACCTGGTTGGTTCTCTCTGTCTGGCCATCTGTCTGTGGGTGATAGGCTGTGCTGAACGCAAGGTAACTCCCTAGGGCTTCATGTACTTTCTCCCAGAAATGAGAGGTAAACTGTGTGCCTCGATCAGATATGATTCTCTTAGGTACACCGTGAAGACATACTATACGGGCCATATATAACTCGGCTAGCTTGGCACTACTATAATTTGTCTTCACGGGGATGAATCTTGCCGTCTTGGTGAGTCGATCCACGATCACCCAGATGGAATCATATCCGGTTGTAGTCTTGGGCAATCCAACAATGAAATCCATACCTATCTCATCCCATTTCCATTCGGGAATCCTAAGGGGTTGCAGCAAACCTGCTGGTCTCTGGTGCTCAGCTTTCACCTTCTGACAAACGTCGCAGAGCGCTACGTACTCTGCCACATCTCTCTTCATGTTGGGCCACCAGTATCCTTCCTTCAGATCCTGGTACATCTTGGTACTTCCGGGGTGCAATGAGTATGCTGATTCGTGAGCTTCCCTTAGGATCAATCCTCTCAGCCCACCCTGCTCGGGTACATAAATCCTCTTTTTGTACCATAGGACATCCCTCTCGTCGGTCGAAAATTCCTTTGCGAAGCCTGCGGCTAGACGCTCCTTCACCTCTCGGATCTCCTGGTTGTCCTTCTGGGCCTCTTCAATTTGGGTCCTCAAAAGAGGTTGAATGTCCAAGGTGTTTATCTGTCCATGAGGCACTATACGTAGGTTTAACTGGGCCATTTCCTCCTTAAGCTCAGGAGCCATTTCTTCCGCCTCAAGATGATTGCAATGGCTCTTCCGACTCAACGCGTCAGCCACAACGTTTGCCTTGCCAGGGTGGTAGTGAACCTCTAGGTCATAGTCCTTGATTAATTCCAACCACCGTCTTTGCCTCAAGTTGAGGTCTGACTGGGTAAAGATATACTTCAGACTCTTGTGGTCGGTGTAGATATCACAGTGGTTTCCTATCAGATAATGTCTCCAAATCTTCAGCGCATGAACCACAGCTGCAAGCTCTAGGTCATGGGTAGGGTAGTTTTCTTCATGTGGTCGCAATTGTCGCGACGCATAGGCCACAACCTTTCCGTCCTGCATTAGTACTCCTCCTAGTCCTTGCCTCGATGCATCACAATATATAACAAAATCTTTTCTTATGTCAGGAAGGACTAAAATAGGTGCAGAGGTCAGCTTTTCCTTGAGCTGCTCAAAGCTTTTCTGACACTGTTCTGACCACGCAAACTTCTTTTCTTTCTTGAGTAGTTGTGTCATTGGCCGGGCTATCTTAGAGAATCCTTCAATGAACCTCCGGTAGTATCCGGCCAAGCCTAGAAAACTCCGAATCTCCGTCACAGATTTGGGTTCCTTCCATTCCGTAACGGCCTCCACTTTAGCAGGGTCCACTGCTACTCCGCCGGCTGAGATCACGTGGCCTAGAAAAGCGACCTCCTTCAACCAGAACTCACACTTGCTAAACTTTGCATATAATTTATGCTTCCGAAGTTTCTCGAGTACCAAACGCAAGTGCTCGGCATGTTCTTCTTCGTCTTTGGAGTAGATCAATATATCATCGATGAATACTACCACGAATTTGTCCAGGTAATCCATGAACACCTTGTTCATGAGATTCATAAAGTAAGCCGGGGCGTTGGTTAAACCAAACGACATCACTGTGAACTCATACAACCCATAGCGTGTTGAGAACGCGGTTTTGGGTATATCCCCGGTCCTAATTTTCAATTGATGGTACCCTGATCGAAGGTCAATCTTAGAGAATACCTTCGCTCCTTTGAGTTGATCAAAAAGATCATCGATCCGTGGTAGTGGATACTTGTTCTTGATAGTTACTTCGTTCAGTGAACGATAGTCTACACACATCCTCATGGTACCATCTTTCTTTTTGACGAACAGTACTGGGGCTCCCCATGGTGACGAACTGGGGCGTACAAATCCCTTTTCTTGTAACTCTCTGATTTGCTTTTTAAGCTCCTCTAACTCATTGACTGGCATCCGATAAGGTCTCTTGGATATGGGAGCAGTTCCGGGTATCAGATCGATAATGAACTCTATATCACGATCTGGTGGCATCCCAGGTAGATCTTCTGGAAACACATCGGCAAATCGTTGCACGATAGGCATTCCCTTCAGAGGTAGCATGGTAAATATGCCTCCGGCACGTTCGGTTAGTCTAGGATCTTGATCCATGGTTGCTCGCATGTCCGATCCCCAAGGGGTGGTCAGGGTAATTTCCCTACGTCGGCAGTCGATTACCCCTCTGTTCTTTGTTAACCAATCCATTCCCAATATGACATCCAGGGTCTGGGGTATCAACACCATGAGGTTGGAGGGAAACACCACATCCCTAAGACGGACAGGTACATCTATGCAAGCATGACTCACAGTTATCTCGCCCCCAGGTGAGTGGACTATCATAGGTTTTCTAAGTCTTACTGGAGTTAAGTTGTGTTTTTGACTAGCCTTCAAAGATATGAATGAATGCGATGCGCCAGAATCGAAAAGGACTTTAACTGGGGTGGAATTGATAGAGAACATACCCATAAGTACGCCCTGATCTTCCTGGGCCTCCTCAGCTCGGACATGGTTCACTTGTCCGCGCCCGAATCCTGTAGCGGTCCTGTTTGTTTGTGGAGTCCTGAACAGGCCTCGTCCGACAGCAGGGGCAGGGGTCCCCCGAACAGTGATCGCATTGGCGCCAGTACGGACAGGAGTCTTGCTTGGATGAGGGCAGTTGTTGGCGTAGTGCCCATACTCCCCGCAATTGAAGCAGTTCACATGCCTCCTGGTTCCAGGGGCAGCCAGAGTTGGTGCAGGGGTGCGGTTCTGAGTCGCAGGTGGCCTGTTGAAGTTGCTAGGTGCAGCAGGGCGGTTAGTGGCCACAATAGGGGGCTTCCATCCAGACGAAGTGGCTCCCTTGAATCGCTGAGGCACTCCCTGAGGTGTGCGATTCATAGCAAGTCTCCTCTTGCGATTGTTTTCTACCGTCCTCTGATCATTTTCTAGCCTAACAACTTTGTTGATCAGGCTCTGGAAACTTTGATGGTCTTGCCCAATCATGGGTCCACGCAGCTCATCATTCAGCCCTTCTATGAACTTGTCGATCTTTTCTTCTTCATCGACAAGGTCTCCGACTGCATAGCGGGCCAACTGAGTGAATCGGTTCAGGTATTCCTGCACCGTCGTGTTTCCTTGCCGCAGCCTTCTGAACTCGTTCTTCTTCATACGCATCACCGCAGCAGGTACGAAGTTCTCGCAGAATGCTGCAGTGAACTCCTCCCAGGTAGGTTCTCCAGCATCCTCTTCCCGAGCTTCTTTATAGGTATCCCACCAGTCTCCGGCGGGTCCTTCCAGTTGGTTGACTGCGAAGATCACCTTGTCGGCTTCGCGCACCCGGACAAGGGTCAGTTTCTTCTCGATGATACGCAGCCAGTCTTCCGCCTCCATAGGCTCGTCTGCTGATGCGAACGTGGGTGGCTTGGTCCTCATGAATTCTCCAAAGCTGGATCCTCCGCGGTTGCCTTGGTTGTTCGCGATGGCTTGTAGCAGCTGGGTTTGGGTGGCCATGACTCCGGCCAGGGTAGTTAGGTCAGGTGTCGAAGGTTCTTCATTGCTGGTTGATGCCCTACGTCGGCTTGCCATCTGTGTAGGCCGATTAAGTAAGTATCCTAATTTTCTAACTAGTTCTTATGGTTTTATCCCATTAAGGGAGTTGTTTTGGTGTGAACTTTGTTTTGCAAGCTTGGTGGAATAAACTCATTTTCAATACAATAACAACAATATCATAAATAACATCATAGAGTTCTACAAACAGTACATAAATCATGATGCAAGTGACTGCATATATACGCAATCCAGACAAAGTTCATCTAACAGATACATCACACTAACTATCAAGCTATCCGTCAATCTAGGTAGGGGGTAGGGGTGTGTCTCGCATATAGTTCAAAAAGAAACCAACTAAAGCGAGATCGAAGCTGCAGTCATCCTCCGGTCTAGTCGTCCAACCATCCGCAGGATCCTGGGGCAGGTAGAGTGTGGTCGCTGGCACGGGCGAACCTGAGTCCCCACGGCTCGGAAGTAGTGGCCTCCGCGTCAGGCTTGGGCTTCTTGCCCGGAGGTCGTGTGCTCTTGCGAGCAGTGCTGAGGGTGCGAGGGCCTCCGAGGAAGGTGATGCGGGGAACAGGGATCTCATCCTCTGAAGAATCAGTGGTGTCTGACTCGACGTCGGTCCCCTCTGACTCGGAACTGACCTGGATTGGGGTCTCCAAACTGGAACCCAGCTGCGGAGAAGGTACAGGGATCTGTGGTGTGTGCACAATCTCCGGGGCAGGTGGCGGTGTCACTGTCGGGTCCTCCAGGTAGGGTGCTGACTCAGTAGCCAACATGCCAGCCTCTCCCAAAAGAGCGTGGAAGGCTGGTGGGTATGGCGGAGTGAGGAAGAAGTAGCGGTCACGCCCTACTGCTGTGGAAGTAGAAGCCCCTGTGGTGCTGGTCGTGGCTGCTCGAAGCTGCGCCTCCAGCTGACTGACGTGCTCCTGACTCTCCCTCAGCTGCTCCTCAAGTGTATCCACCATTCCGCGGCGCTCGTTGTACTGATCGGACAACTGCTGGAACTGGTCGCCGTGGGTCTGGAGCTGTGCCTTCAGTGAGTCTATCTCACTGCCCCAAGTCTGGTGCTCCTCCTCCAGCTGAAGCTGCTGCGCTGTGAGATCCGTCACCTCAGTCTCTAACTCTCCCACACGCCTCTGCTGGTCGTCGATCTCCAACAGAGCCTCCTCGTAAAAGTCGTCTGCTGCCTCAGCCCATCGTGACAGTCGGGTCACAATCGGGTTGTAGCAGCAAGGCGTGTCCTGAACCGTGCAGAGGGAGTTGCTCTCCTCTCGAAATGGGTGGTGAGCAAACTCAGTACTACTCAACTCAGCTCGGTGGATAGAGCTAAGTCTGAGGAAGGCCTCCCGTGCTGCATCCTGCATCGCGTTCTCTGGTAGGTCGCGATAGTATCGTGTCGGGAAGCTGTAGTCTAACTCTGGAGGAACTCGTGTGTGAACCTCGACCCGAGCCTCCCAAACAGATCCACACGGCCTCACTCGGTAGATCGGAGAGCTGGGGTATCGCAGACGCCTCATCAGCCGGTGTAGCTCGATGACGTAACCCTCTGAGCGGGGTATGCTCGTCTCCCAAGCGGCGGGTGAATCCTGATCTGTCATCTAAATTTTAGGAAAACCCAAAGTCAGCTAAGAGTAAAAACTTATTTTGTAAAGAGAATGGTTAAGAGTAAGATGAAAATTGTGCTTAGTTTTGTAAACATAGCGTTTTTATTTTTGAAAGTATTACTAAGTGGGAATTTCTCCCTTGGCCAACTTAGAAAGGGGGTGGGGCACCTTTTGGTCTTTTCCTACAGTCGTATGGCTCTGATACCAGCTCTGTGGACCCCCGTTTTTATAACAGGAATCAATCGTGTAAACAGTACCATTTCCCTGGATCAAGTAGTTTGGTACACACGAATTCATAGCTGAAATACCGAGTACACATACCCGAATGTCTTAGGTCGAATTATTACATCATAGCCCGCAGGCTTGTCTTAAATCATCGGACCGAATGGTCCGGAATACATTCAAAAGCAGAATAGGTAAGGCAGCGGAAAAATGGAGGCAGCGGCACGCCATTGCCACAGGCAACGACCGTATCTAAGACCTATTGGACCCCATCGTCTTCATCTCCCTCCTGATAATAGGCATAGGGATCTTCCGACGCTTCATCTCCAGTCTCTGATTGAGTTTGTATATAGCAAGGGTGAGTACCAACCGTACTCAACAAGTCATCACAACAACAATGCAAATGACAGGGATATTTGAAGGATTGTTATGGTTCTTTTGCGTAAAGCAAGTTTTGTAATTCTTTTCACAACCCTAAGACCTAGCACAGACTGATCAAGTTTTAATACCAGTGTTCACATTAAACAATGACGGTTCTGTCCACCATCCATTGTGATCCCAAGGATGGCTTCCCGCCATTATGTCGTCATGGTTTTCTGAGGACGTCCACATTCCCTACTCTCAGGAAGTGGCTCCAGCAGCATATAAATCATTATGCAACTATCCCAACCCACACAGGTTTAAGAATTCAGAGTCTAGCCAAGTGTAATACACGTCCCGGTGCTCAATAACCGCGAGCACGGCTATTCGAATAGATTTGGTTTACTCACACTGCAGTGGATGTACACTTTACCCGCACTCCGCGACTGCCCAACACATGAGCCTCGTCCCAACACATGAGACGCGTCACGGCAAAGCTTTTCGATAACCTCGCATTGGCAGTACCCGCTCCATGAACTTTACATCCTCGTGCACTCTAGGCGTACGCGGTTTCTAGCAGTGTGAGGAGTTCTGGCGCACCCGGGAAAGAAGAACTCACACATGCATTAAGTTAATTAGGTTTAAATTCTCACGTGGCAGTCCTACCGATGGCGACACCACTGTAGACACCCGCCTCGCGGTTCTACCAATGGCTGCCCCACCGTAGAGCCCCTGCCTCACACATCAAGAAACCACTATGCATGGATACTGCCTCTGCTCAGCTATCTATTCCGCTAGGTCTATACCCATACGAGAAGTGCGGTTGTACGGGGGTCGTTTCATGCTTAACTTCATGGCTCGGTCCTTAATTGACTGGGGACGGTACTAGCCTTTTCCGGATACCACCCAAATCCTCCGTCCGCCCCAGTCGAAAACATTTGTTTAATTTTATTTCTCTTTTCGCAAATCATGTCATCAATATCATGGCACTGTGGCGCTCATGTCTCCACATGCCGCATCTCAATTACCTTCCCAAAGGTAATTGCCCAAGCATATAGCATTTGATAAATATGAGTATGCACAATTCTAGAATAGCATTGCTAAGCAATTGTCATAATTGACTAGGGACTCATTCGTAAACATGGTTACAAAGGAAATAATAGGCAACAATCATCAAGGCATGGCTTAATCACAAGTGGGATGTATAGTATTGCATGCAATTTTATTTGTAAACAAAATAATTTCGCAATTGGGATCAATATGTTCAATGGATAGTGATGACTTGCCTTGCTCAGGGTCTTGCGGGTCTTGGCCTTCACCTGGATCTGCAACTCCCTCGGGCTCTATAGTTACGTGCGAAATTGATTTGAATTCGGTTAGAATTCAAATAAAGATTCAAATAAACCCAAATAGAAGTCGAATGCGGAAATCGATTCTCTTATTGACTTTACTGTTCGCGAATTAGGGCCAACCCAATTTCAATTTATATATATCCTAAATTATTTTTACGGCGTAAATGTTTTGTTATTATAAGTTCCTAATTTAATCTACCCCGAGCATCGTATTCAAATAATAGATTAGAAATTTATATGGCGAGCTAAATATCGGATGGAAGTCCAAAATTCATCTTATAATATTATACGATTTAATTTGGTCTAAGCCTAAACGATTAAATATAACACACGGTTAAAATCTCTATTAATTAAATCCGAACTCTCACCGCGAATCGATTATTCATAGAAATTACCCCTAAATAACCTATACAAATCTATAAGAATTCATCTAACTGTTTTAGATATTAATTTGTATCTAAATTATCACCGCGAATCGATTTCTTATTAAAATTACCAAGAATAATCTATATTTAAATTTTTCAATTCTACGATTAATATTAATCTACAATTAGATTCTAATTTATTTAAATTTTCTAAACCTCCCAAATTTCCCCCTAAATCTCTTCTCTATTTTTCCCCCTTTTTCTCTATTTTCCTTTTTCCTTTTCTTTTCTTTTTCTTCTTCTCTCTCTCTTTCCTTTCTCTGTTTCTTTTTCTCTCTCTCTCTCTCTCTTTTTTTCTTTTCTCTCCCTCTCTCTCTCTCTTTCTCTTTTCTCTCTCTCTCTCTTTCTCTCCCGACTCCTTCCTCTCCCTTTCTCTCTTCTCTTCTCTTCTTCTCCCTCGGCTCTCCTCTCTCTCTCGGCTCTCCTCTCTCTATCGGCCTCTCTATCTATCCGGCGGCGACGACGGCCTAAGGGAGGGCAGCGGCTCACCACGGCGGCGGCGGCGACGACGGCGGCTGTGACGGAGGTGGCGACGACGACGGCGCGCGGTGTGGCACCCGGAGGCGACGGCTCGGCGACACGAATCCGGCGACGCGGCGGCACGGCAATGGCGCGGTGGAGAAGGGGGAAGAGAGGAGAAAGATGGGGATTGGGTGTGGGGTGGAGAGGAGGGGAGGGTCGGAATTTATAGGGCCCGGGGAGGGAGAGGAGGAGGAGAGCGGCGGCGGCTTAAAGGCGACGTGCGGGCGGGCTGCGCGGGGCGCGAGGCGATGAGGGAGCGGGCGTGCGGCGCGGCGGCGGGTCGGGGAGGCAGGGCGACGTGCGGGCGGGCGTGCGGCGCGGTGGCAAAGGGGAGGGAACAAGGCGACGTGCGGGCGATGTGGCGGGCGGCGGCGCGGAGGAAGAAAGGGGAAAAGGGACGGGGCGACGTGCGGGGCGGCGACGGCGCGTGATTCGAGATGACGGGGAGGCCGAGCGGGCTCGAGGCGGCAACGATGCGTGCGGCGCGGCAACGGGACGGGGAGGCAGAGCGGCGGCATGACGACCGTGTGGCGCGGGACGGCGACGCGGGGCTCGAGGCGACGGCGATGCGACGGCGACGGGACGGGGAGGCGAAGCGGCTCAGCGACGCATGCGGCACGGCGACGATGGCGCGGCGATGGAATGGGGAGGCTGTGCGGCATGGGCGACGAGGGCGCGGCGGCTAAGGGCTCCGGGCGGCGCGGGGAGGCGCGCGGCGCGCGGGATGGGCGTGCGGGGCGACGGCAGAGGAGGGGCTGGGCTAGGGACCCCGTCGAGCACCTTGTGACCAATGAACAGTGCACTTTTCTATTTTTCCCGATTTTCAGCCCATTTTCCATTTAATTTAATTTAGCAATTTCCAAATGTTGTAAATTTGATTTTTATTCATTATGTGTGTTGTCCCAATTATTGTATTCACCCAAAATTAATTTTACTCATATTTCATTTATTTATTGAATTTTTAATTAGTGTTAATTCTTATTCCGATCGCGTTTAAATTAGTTTGATTCGAACACGATCGCGAAATTATTTTATTTATCTCAATCCACACTTATTCTTTATATCATGTTTGTTTTACCAATTTAGTTTTAGGATTGCAAGCGATTAATTATTCTCCACACTCGATTAGTGAACTTCGAAATCGAATCAAATAAAAATTAAGCGAATAAAATCGGCATGATGCAATTCTTTTGAAAAGTTTTCGAAAATCCGTATTTTTAGGGTTTTGTTGTTTTTGGTCAAATTTTCAGGATGTTACACCTCCCCGACTGACGACGACGACCGGAGCGGCGGCGGCGCACGGCTGGACAAGCGGCGGCGACAGCGGCGCTAAGCTACACGGCGCTAGGGCTCTTCCGGCGACGAGAGGCGAAGGCGAGGGTGGCGGCGGGTAGAGAGGAGCTCGGGGGTCCTTTTAAAGGGGCTAGGAGGCGGCGGCGAAGGCCCACGGTGACCGGCGACGCAAAGGAAAGATTAGGGTTCGGGAGAGAGAGAGGAATCCGATTCGAACTCGAATCCACGGATTTCCAAACCGATTTAGCGACTATTCCAAAAGGGAAAAGATAGAGTGGATCACGGGGATCATTTTCCCTCTATCAATTTCACCGGAGATGGAAAGACGCGACCGAATTGGAAAGGCGGCGGCGGCGCGGCTCGGCTAGGGTTCGGCCGGGCGACGGCTGGAGGAAGACGACGACCCTGACAGGTGGGACCCACCTGTCCGCGAGCGAACGCGCGCGCGCGGCGGCTGGGCTGCGGGCCGACTTGGGCCGAGGGAGAGAGAGAGAGAGAGAGGTTTTGGGCCGACTTTCGGCCCAAAGCCAAAAGAGAACTTTTAAAACCTTTTTCAATTTAAATTATTCATGAAATGCAATTCCATTTATTAAAAATACTTCCTTGGCTCAAATAAATCCCAGAAAAATCTAGGAGCTATAGAATCAAGTAAAGTATTTAATAAAATTTTATCTGGCCCACTTTTATATTGGAATTTATCATTTAAAATTAGATCTTTTCTTCTAGGCTTTTAGAATCATTTCTAATAATTCCAATTAAACAATAATTTATAAATTCAGGATTTTTAGGGTGTGACATTTATAATACCAACCGGGACTAAAGATTAGTTCCCGCTCTTTCCAAAATAACTTTAGTCCCGGTTAGGGTTTAAATCCGGGGCTATAAATTAAATTGTCAAAAACATAATTCTTATGAAAGTCAAAACATTTATCATATATAATTCTAATAATCATATATAATTACCATATCGCCGATTTAAAATTGGTTTAAATTCGAATAATCATATGTAATTACCATATCGCCGATTTAAAATTGGTTTAAATTCGAATAATCATATGTAATTACCATATCGCCAATTTAAAATTGGTTTAAATTCGAATAATCATATGTAATTACCATATCGCCGATTTAAAATTGGTTTAAATTCGAATAATCATAAGTAATTACCATATCGCCGATTTAAAATTGGTTTAAATTGTAATAATCATATATAATTACCATATCACCAATTTAAAATTGGTTTAAATTCTAATAATCATATGTAATTACCATATCACCGATTTAAAATTGGTTTAAATTGTAATAAGCATATATAATTACCATATCGCCGATTTAAAATTGTTTTAAATTCGAATAATCATGTATCCCCATACAATGATAGAAAGAGATGGATCTTCAATACATTTTCAAAAAAAATTACATCATCCATACAACAGTTTACGACAATACATCCGTTTTCCTCACGTACTTTCTCCTCACTAATGTTCCCTCCGTATGATCAGCTCGTGAGTAAGGGGTGTCTTCATTTGATAGGAGGATGCTCGGGTCAACTGTCACCGTGAACGGAGGTTGCCCGTCAAACTGATCGTAATTTTCGTCAGTCTTATCCTCGACTACGACGATTTTCCTTTTGCCAAGGAGAACAACGTGGCGCTTAGGCTCGTCAGGCCCTTTCCCCTTCTCTGCTTTGCTAGCCATGTCCTTCACGTAGAAAACTTGCGTTACATCATTGGCTAGGACGAATGGTTCGTCCGAGTATCCAACCTTGGCAAGGTCAACCGTTGTCATCCCACTGTCATCGATCATAACACCTCCACCACTCAGCCTAACCCATTGGCACCGGACTAGAGGGACCTTTAGAGGTCCATAATGAAGTTACCATATGTCGTCGATGGCACCATAATATGTGCTGGTTGGGCCAACGTGTCTAATGGCATCGATACGAACAACACTATTCTGGTTCATGCTCTTGCTGTCTTGGGTTCGTGTAAAATGTGTACCCATTGATCTCATATCCTTGCCATGTCGTGATCGACCCAGATGGTCCCCTCGCCAAGAAGGCTAGCTATTGGTTAATCGTTGTTTTACCCATGAGATGTTGTTGTAGCCAAGCGGGGAAAGTATCAATGTGACATCATGTCATCCAGCCATCGGAGTTACTGATGTTTTTGCTCCTTACAATCGCCATGTGCTCCTCGATGTAAGGAGCAACCAAAGAAGATTGTTGCAAAGCCGTGAAATGTGCTTTACGGAACAATTCGTTGTCTACAGTCATAATTGCTTTCCTTCCAAGAGTCCCCTTTCCCCGTAGCCTCCCTTCATGCCGTGATTCGGCCACCCCGATTGGACGAAGGTCTTCAATAAATTCTAAGCAAAACTCGATGACCTCCTCTGTTCCATACCCCTTGGCTATGCTTGCTTCCGGACGAGAACGGTTACGAACGTACTTCTTTAGAACGCCCATGTACCTCTCGAAAGGAAACATGTTGTGCAGGTATACAAGCCCGAGAATACTGATCTCTTTCACAAGGTGACTTAGAAGATGCGCCATTATGTTGAAGAAGGAAGGTGGAAAGATCAAATCAAAGCTGACAAGGCATTGCACCACATCATTTTAAAGGGCCTCTAATCTTTCTGGATCGATGATCTTCTGTGAAATTGCGTTCATGAAAGCACATAGCTTTGTTATTGTTGCCCGAACATTGTCAGGGAGAATACCTCTAATTATAACAGGAAACGGCTGTGTCATCAACACGCGACAGTCATGAGACTTTAGGTTTGTGAACTTCTTATCCTTCGTGCTTATTATTCTCTTTATATTAGAGGAGTACCCAGACGGTACCTTGATGCTCTCCAAGCATTCAAACATACTTTCCTTCTTTGCCTTGCTAAGAGTGTAGCTGGCTGGGCTCAAGTACAGGCTTCCTTTCTCCTTTGGTTCCGGGTGGAGGTCCTCGCGTTGGTTCGTATCTTTTAGATCATTGCATGCTTCATGTGTATCTTTCGACTTCCTGTATACACTTAGGAAGCCCAGCAAGTTGACGCAGAGGTTCTTAGTGAGGTGCATCACGTCGATTGCGTGCCGGACGGCCAAGACTTCCCAATAGGGTAACTCCCAAAAAATAGACTTTTTCTTCCACATCGCTGCGTGACCATCTTCGTTGGCTATGGGTTGGCTGCCAGGTCCCTTTCCAAACACTACTTTCAGATCTTTCACCATTTTGAACATGGTTTTACCGTTTCGAAATATAGGCTTCTAACGGTGGTCCGTCTTCTGTTCGAAATGCTTGCCTTTCTTCCGGACAAGGTGGGTCGCAACGAGAAATCGACGATGCCCCATGTACACAACTTTTTTACAATGTTTCAGATACGTACTTTCAGTTTCATCCAAACAGTGGGTGCAAGCCTTGTACCCCTTATTTGACTGTCCGGATAGGTTGCTAAGGGCAGGCCAATCATTGATGGTTACGAGCAGCAACACTCGTAGGTTAAATTCCACCTGTTTGTCCTCATCCCACACAGGGACGCCTTCTTTCTTCCACAGCAGTTTGAGATCTTCGACCAATGGTCTTAGGTACACATCAATGTCGTTACCAGGTTGCTTTGGGCCTTGAATAATAATCGGCATCATGATATACTTCCTCTTCATGCATAGCCAGGGGGGAGGTTGTAGATACACATCGTAACAGGCCAAGTGCTATGGCCGCTTCTCATCTCTCCAAATGGATTCATGCCATCCATACATAAACCGAACCTTACGTTTCGTGGATCCTTTCCAAAGTCTTTAAACTTTCTATCGATGTTTCGCCACTGCGGCCCATCGGCGGTGTTGACGGTCGTTATCGATCAGTTTTGACCATCAATATTACTAAAATAGAGGAGAACTAGTGATGCTTGCAATGCATAAACATGTTAGAATAATAATATTCCACTAGTATTAGGTATACTAATCTTTTGCAGAGAATTACACTAAAGTGGAGGAGAATCGAAATCAACACAGACGATAAATCAAACGAACGATGTCGAGAACCAGACTTATGTATGAATAGGCCAAGAACTCAGAATTGACACGATGAATTGGGCCAAAATTCACAAGTCTGCGGAGTGGAGAAGTTCAGGAGGCCACTTACCGATTTTAGGCTAGGATGGGCCGGCCCCTGGTTCAGCCAAACCAGGAGGTTCGGCCGAACCTCCCCTAGCGCCGTTGGATCCAGGTTTTAACTGGACGGCGTGGATCACTCCCCAATGACGGTTGGAGGGCAATTCCGACCATTCCAACCGCCACAACCGTCATTGGCAGCCTATATAAGGACTTCACTCTCTTTACTTCAACACACACCTCAAGCAATAGCTCTCTCATTTCTCTCAAGCTTAGTTTAGTAGTATCTAGCTTGTGGAATAGGAATCGAGTAGAAATCAGGTGTTCGGAAGCCTTCGGAAGAGTTCGGGTATAGCTCTAGTAGCTTTTCTCTTCTCTTTTGTAAGCTTTGTATTTTTATTAGAATACTCTTCTATATACATTTATGGTATTGAAATACTTTCCGAGTATATGAGTACCTACTTTACATTATGTTCATGTTATACTGAATATACGGCTAGCTTATCTGGGAGATGCTTTGGTGCGGGTATAATGTTTGCATATGCAATTACTCTATGTCATGACGATGATATTAGAGTAGTATCTGGTAGTTTAGGCGTGGTGTCTAGATTACGGGATATCATTATTTGGGGTTATATATTGCGGATGAGAGGTGGGCCGCTGATGGTGACAACTCAGTACGGGTATTCCTCCGCGCCGGTATATAATCCTAAGTTAATTTCCTGGGGAGGGTATTCCTCTGTATTTAGCCCCGGTTGTATGGTCATGACGGGCTGTTGTAAGGAACTCGGCAGTCAGGCGTGGCTTCTCGAAGTACCAGGAGGGCATCAGATAGAGGGTATTAGCTAGTATATCAGTTAACTAGAATGTATGTACACTATGTATATTAGAAGTATAGGAATAGATTTCCTTCCTCTTTTCTTTCCGCTTTGCTTAGATGATTTCTTATGAGAATGAGTTGTTAATGCTTGTGTGTCACTCTACCCTTGGATTATCTTAACCCCTACTTAGAATATGATTATCACAAGTAATATATAAATTATTAGTTGAGTTCTCTCTACATGATCTTCCCACGGGATAAAATAAATACGATACCCTTGGAATACTCTCGGGTGAAATGCTACAATGGTATATCCGTGCGCTTGCGGATGAACTCTGTAACCATAATATACCAGGAGTATTTCTGCGCCATTGCTGGGAATTATATTTCTAGTAATGTCGTTAAGAAATAACAACAGGCGGGGTGTCTCAGCATCCCGTACTGTTGACGTTCTTCTGTGTGCCATCGCATCAATCTTGCATGCTCTTTGTTCCTGAACAAACGTCTGAGCCATGGTATTATAGGGAAATACCACATCACCTTAGCAGAAATTCTCTTCCTCTAAGGCTGTCCATCAACATCACCTGGATCGTCTCTTCTAATCTTGTGTATTACAGACCGTAGTGCATTACAGACCGGGCATGCTTCTAGGTTCTCGTACTCCTCACCACGATAGAGAATACAATCGTTCGAACATGCGTGAATCTTTTAAACCTCAAGTCCTAGAGGGCAGACTATCTTCTTTGCTTCGTATGTTGTTTCGGGCAACTTGTTTTCCTCCAGAAGAATGTTCTTCACTAGTTTCAATAGCTCGCCAAATTCCTTGTCACCGACACCATTTTTGGCCTTCCATTGCAACAATTCCAGAGTTGTACCCAATTTTTTGTGCCCCTATTCACAGCCTGGGTACAACGGCGTCTTGTGACCCGCTAACATACACTCTAATTTCTGAGCCTCCTTTTCACTTTCGCAGTCCTCCTTGATGTTCTGCAGCATCTGGCCAAGATCATCGTCAACGTCGTTATCTTCAACAGCCCCTTCCACCTCGCATGTTGTATTTCCTTCAAATCCATCGTACTGAGCCTAGTCCGGAATGTTCTCGTCTTCAACTTCATCTTCTTCCATTTGAACCCCTTGCTCCCCGTGCGAGGTCCAAACATTATAGCTCGGCATGAAGCCCGTCTCAAACAAGTGAATATGAATAGTTCTAACTGCAGAATACTCTCTCTGGTTTTTGCACTTAGTGCATGGACAACGGATAAAACCATTATTCTGCTTGTTAGCTTCTGCCACTTTCAGAAAATTATGCAAGCCATCAATAAACTCTTTTGATCGTCGGTCCGCCCGCATCCATTGCCAATCCATCTACATAAAAAGCACAAAAATCATGAAAAATTAATCCACAAAATTCAAACCAATTAAACAATATTAACAATAGTTATATATATTATTATAAAATAATACCACAAATTATTCATGTTTTCATTCCACATAAAAATTGTAAATAAATATTTATTTTGTTGTACTTATTTTAATTTAAATTAACTTACTGTACTATTCTTTTACAATAATTTTCTATCATTTACTTTCTCATCTCTTTTATCACAAGTTCTTTTTTCCAAATTCTAAATAATCAAATTTGATTATAAAATAATACCATAAATTATTCATGTTTTCATTCCCCATCATTTTAAAGTTGTAAACAAATATTTAATTTGTTTTACTTAATTTAATTTAAATTAACTAAGTTTTCTATTCTTTTTCATATAATTTTCTATCTTTTTCTTTCTCATCTCTTTTATCAAAAGTTTTTTTTCCCAAATTCTAGATAAACAAATTTTTTATATTATTTCATCCCTACACAAACTCTCTCATCATCTCCCATTCCCAAATTTCTAGAGGCAAAATAGTATACAAAACATATCTCTAAATACAAATGCTAATCACAAAGTAGAGGAGGATGAAGTTTCTAACCTTTAGACACCTCCAAAATGTATATTTTCACCAAAACAAAATTACCAAAAATTTTGGCAGCACCTCCCCTCAAACTCAACAAATTTATGAAGTCTTCTCGGGCTAGCTAGAGGAAGAAGAAGACTTTATATGGATGGACTTTTAGTCCCGGTTTGTAACACCGGGAGTAAAGTTGTCGTGATCTTTAGTCCTAGTTAGTAACACAAACCGGGAGTAAAGTTGCCATCTTTAGTCCCAGTTAGTAACACGGGGGCCTGACACACCCTGACAACCGGCAACTAAAAATTGTTTTTAGTCCCCGTAGCTCGAGAAGACTTCCCGAGACTTATAAACCGGGACGGTTTTTTGTGAACCGGGACAATTGTGGTTTTTCCCCTACCCGACAAAGATCTCTTCTCCAGCAGTGAATATTCAATCCTGGTGCATATTCTAATTCTAATGCCAATCCAAATCCAGTCCAATTATACAGTCCCACTACACAATTCAATTCAAACCGCAAGTTCCATATATACAGTCCGAGTACAGAGCCAAAATAAATGTCCAATTATACAGTCCCGTTACAAAAATATATTGTATGTGTGCCAGCTCAAATACAAGCGTCATTCCTATTCAAATCCCCACAAAAGTACAAAATCTCCTATTACAACCAGGCCGCCTCCCTTCTCTGTCAGCCCAACTCATCACACACAGCAAGTCTAACCTAGCATGTTCAGAACCACGGCTAACCTAGCATAGCAGCCCCTTCTCAGGCAGAGTCTACTTTGCTTCCCTCAGCCAACACATGAGCATGCAAAGGAAAGGAGGTGTTCGATAGAACGCCTGCAAGCCACAACAATTATTTGCCAGCATTAATTCAACTCATGGGCAAGCAGACGCCGGCCATCAAGACGAGGGCTCCACCCAACAACGTACCCTTCCCCTGCACCGTACCCAAATTAACAAACTCCCCATCCACCGAGTTTTCCCCCAGAAACCGAAAACACCATGAGAGCCAGCCAGGGAGCTCACACCGAATACAAAGCTATATATTAGAATCCATCCACACCGAAAAGGGAGGAGGAGCGTGGAGCTTTACCTTGCAAGCCTGGCTGGCTTCCTCTGATAGTGTGATGTCAACACCCAGCCCCGCCGACGCCGACCATCGCATCCATCGCCACCGATCGAGGCCCTCACCACAACCGGAGTCCACACCGAAATTGGCAGTGACCGTGCAGTGCAAGCCTCCCGTCGCTGTTGCTGTCACTGCTCCTGGAAGCCACGGCCAAGCGAAACCGTGGCCGGATGACCACCCACACCACCATTAATTATTCACCACCACTCCCGAGGCAGCCCGCACAAACGCCACCACTACCCGCCTCCCCCATCGCTGCCGATCTCCAACCCATCCCTCCACCTCCACCGGCCTCCCTTTCCCCTCATGCACCGTGCCGCCCCGACGCCGATGCCCTAGGCCGCCCGCCGCCCCTCCACCAGACATCATCGCCGCCACCTCTCCCCTCCGTCCCTGCCTCCTCCCCCACTGCGCTGCCGCTAAGCCACCGCCACACGCCACCGTGCCGGTCTCGCTGGTGTGTTTGGATAATGGGAAATGGAGGGTGGGATTGGGATTGGGAAATGAATGAAGGGTTAGGGTTAAATGGAAGAGAATGAATGAATGGTTAGGATTTAAATATGCCTTTTGGTGGGTGGGAATCATTTCCCTAACCCATTAGCCAAACACTGCATGCCTCTGTAGTTGTGCTGCGCTAGAGAAGAACGAGAGGAAAGAAGCAGACAAGGGAGAAACCGAGAAAGAGAAGAGGAGAAGGATAA
This sequence comes from Oryza glumipatula, assembly GCA_000576495.2. Lineage (NCBI taxonomy): Eukaryota > Viridiplantae > Streptophyta > Magnoliopsida > Poales > Poaceae > Oryza > Oryza glumipatula. The sequence continues at coordinate 14,797,659 of CM002523.2, read as the reverse complement.
AGGGAGAGAGACACTTACATGCGGGACCCACGCGGGCCGCACCTTCATTAATCAATCCCTCATGCATAGTGACTATCATCCTAGTCCCTTTTATAGTAGCTCAATGACATGTAGGCCAGCCATCCTTAATCCCTTATTAAACCAACTTTTAGACTTATTAGGAGTCACTTACATGTACCTTCTACTAGATCCTTCATCCCTCCGAACAAGTTCCTTACACTTCCCTAGGCCGAACCCATGAGGATGTCCCCTTTATGAAAGTCTATAGGTGAAATAACCAGATAGAGCCCACCATAGCCTCCACCCACATCCACCAGAGTCCACACTACCTCCTTTATGCAACCCACAACCCAGAGCCCTCTCAGAAAGTCTAAATCACCTCCCTTCCGATGGTACTCCCTCCTCGGTTTATAAACCTTTAGACTTTGGAAATTCATATCTTGCAAACCGTAACTCCGATTAGACCCGTTCAACTTCTGGAATTCATCTGAAATCTTGATCTACCAAATGGCACAATTAGTTTGAGGTGTTCAGTACTGCATTAGGAGGATTCTATATGGTTTTCTATTGCTGATCGCATATGGAGTATTCTAATTGTCTAACTGTTGCGGATACCTCGAAGACCACTAGTACCGATAGCAAGGCAAGTCATTACACTCCCTACCTTAAACATATTGATCTAAATGTTTTGCTTACAAATAAATTGCATGCTATTTATAAATTGTGTACCTACAATTGATTATAGCCTGCCCTTGATATTGATTACCTTTATACATATTGTATGCCTTTGAATACCTGAGTCATTTATTTATATGCGATCAATTATTAACAATGACTATTAATGCTATTGTAGACATACTTACACTCCATATTTATGCTAGATGACTATGGATGTGAGATCACTCGATGTGAGTGATTGATGATTTGCGGGTTGAGACATGAGCGCCACCCACCACACACAAACCTTTTGCGAAAACTAAAACTTAATACAACAAAACTATTTCGACTGGGGCGGCGTGAATAGAATATGGGTGAGTCTGGAAACGGTTAGTCGCCGACCCTGGTCAGTTAAGGATTGACTCAGGAAGCTATACGGGAAACGAACAGAGTACGACCGCATTTCTTTAGTGGGTATAGACCAGCGGATTAGGAAGATCTCGTGGGGCGGCACCTAAGTTGGGTAGGTTTTGTATGAGTGTGATGATGAGTGCAGTGTTGGAAAGGTAAAGGCCTAGATATAAACTTAAAACGAACCCTATAATTTTATATATATGGTGGAGTTGGTATAAGATGAAATGTGAGGGTAAACTGAACCAAGCGAGGCTCGGGGAGGTGGATGAACCCTGGATAATTACAACTTCAACAATAACGATGTTTTTCAGTTCAAACTGCTAGGTCAATAGGTTTGTGAAATGAATTGTGAAAACTAGCTTTATGCAAATAAACCAAGCCATCCTTGGACCCCTGTGTGCATTAGATTCATTTTGTAGTGGTGGCTTGCTAAGTACGTATGTACTCACCCTTTCTTAATTAAATATTTTAGAATGGAGTTGGCGTCGATTAGATTTATGCCATGGTGTAGTTAAGTACGTGTTGAAGATGATGGATTAGGGACCATAGGTTCACTAGTTGTTGCTTATGGAGTTCGATGGACCGCCGCTGCTTCGCTTCCACTCTTATCTATTGCTTTGGTATTTTGGATTGTAAGTAACCATGCTTGATCTATTTCGGGACCCAATGAGGTTACCCTTGTATTATTATTGTAGAAACATTTGTAAACGATATCAGTTGTGATATTATTATGTACTATGCGTGTACCACCTACTAATCCAGGAAGTTTTCCCTACCTAACACATGGGATTATCAGTGTATAAAACCGGGGGTCCCTACAGACATGGTACCTGAGCTACCTGAGCTAGACGACTGCAGGACACCCTTGCGACCACCATTAAGATCTAGGATTGGTTTAGTATAGCCCATTACCCTTCAGACAATTATTTGCGAAAAATTATTTTGATAAAAGCATAGATTCTTACTGCTCTTCCCTATCCCAAGTATTTTTGAAAAATGTATTTATCAAATCTCAACTCACCTCAATATTCAAATAATCCTATGCAGCCTATAAGGATTAAGAATGAAGAGATAGATAATATAATAGAGTCAACCCAAATACTAACCGATCAAAGACCTTAGATGCATGCTGTAGACGATGTATTGTGCATGATCCGCTTCATGTTACGAATTTTCATTATATGAGGCAGTGTTGTATTGATTGCGTTGATTGTGCAGTAGCCTTTAGGATATTTAGTTGCCCATTTCCCTTCCCTGTTGTGCTCACCAAGCGTATGAAACACATCACCCAAATAATTAAAACTACCTACTCCCTCCGTATTTTAATGTTTGACGCCGTTGATTTTTTGATTAACGTTTGACCACTCGTATTATTCAAAATTTTTGTGCAAATGTAAAAATACTTATGTCATGCTTAAAGAAAATTTGATGATAAATTAAGTCACAATAAAATAAATTATAATTACATAAATTTTTTGAATAAGACGAAAGGTCAAACGTTTGTCAAAAATTCAACGGCGTCATACATTAAAATACGGAGGGAGTATTAATCAGCCCCTTCTTTTAGGAATCAATTTTATTTCTCCCGGTGGATTTTCTCTCCGCTTCCCTACTGAGCCGACCGGCCTCAACCCACTGCCACCATGCGCCAAGCCTCCATCCCCTCCTGTGAGTGAAAAGAAACAGACAGAGCAAAGGAAAAAGGCAGAGAAAGAAGTGAGACAGAGACAGAGCAGAGAAGGGTCGAGAGTAACAGAAAGAAAATAGAAATAAAGGAAAAGAAAAATAAAAGGAAAAAGTACACCTAAGGTCTCTCAACTTGTCATCGAGTTACAAAATCGTCCCTTAACCACAAAACCAGATATCAGGGTCCCTTAATTAATCAAAACCGGTCACAATAGATCCTTGGGTGGTTTTGATCCCGGTTTTATTTTACGTGGTGGCTAAATCAGCGTGGGACCCATGTAAGCCCCACATGTCAGGATGCCACGTCAGCGCACACTCTCTTTTCCTCTTCACTTCCTTCCTCTCTCATTTTTTCCCTGGGCGTCGTGGATGGCGACACCTTCGTCGATGTAGCGGGGAGGTTAGGAGGCCCGCCGTGGCCGGCGGCTGGCCGGGGACGACCGCGACGGTCGTCTGCCTTCCCTCCTCCTCCTCCGCGTGCTGTTAGCACCATTAATTGCCGTGGTGGAGAGAGCAGAGCGGGGGCGGCGGCCGCTCCGTGAATTGCGATATTTTCCTAAGCCGCGGCCACGGTTTGCTTCGCTAGCTTGCAGTATCTGTATCGCGCGCACAGAGAGTCAAGGGGACGGAGCTATCTATAGCTAGCAAAGCCCATGTGCAAGAGGAGCTGCATGGCGCCGTCCGAGTCGTGCGCGGTGCGGCCGGTGGTCAAGCGGCGGCTGGGACGTCGACGGACCGCCACCACCAGCTTGTGCTGCAGACGGAGGCGGGCCAGCACGGCCACCACGACCTGCTCGGAGGCCGCGGCGCCGCACCGCTCCAGGAGGCCCCTGGCCCGCGTGGAACCCCTCGGCCGCACCGACAACGGCGTCCACGTCACGGGCGACGTCCGGCGGCAGCTTCTGGAGGTCTGGACGTCTGCGAACGAGGTCACCATTAATGATATAAGCTTGTATCCAAATTCCCATAACCTCTATATTCACTGGTTGATAAACTCTTTTAATAAGCTTCAACGGCATGCTGTATTATTCATATGTCCCACAATCAAGGACTAGTTCTTTCAGTCCTTTTTTGATGGAAGAACTTCTTTACTCATCTTGCTAATCCCTTGCAGGAAGCAGATGTACTGAACTATATCCAGTCAGTCCTTGCTCATCCTTAACTGGCTCATTGTTTATGGAACAATTCAGTTATTTTTCATCCTGCAGGCGGAGGCGGTGGAGAAGAAGAAGGGCGGCAGGGGGGCGGCGGCGGTAGGGATCATCATCACCGCTGCTCCGCTCCGCCGCCCGCCCGCCTTCCGCACCGACTCCTTCCGCCGCGCCTCCATGCTCAACATGCTCGGCATCTCCGCGGGCGTCACCATCGCCGCCTACGGCGAGACGCGGTTCGACGCGTTCGGCGTCATGCTGCAGCACGCCGCCGTCGCCGCCGAGGCCACGCGGCTAGTGCTCATCCATATACTGCTCACCTCCAAGGGCATGTCGCTGAACCCCATCACCTCGCTCTCACATCGCGCCGTGCTGCCTCGTGTTCTTGACGCCGCCATGGTACTTCGCCGAGCTGCGGATGCCGCCGCCTCTCCGCTACACTCCACAGGCCGCTCGCTCGCCCGCGGCTGCCGCTCCGCTCCCCTTGGTCGGTCGCTGCGTGCTCACCCGCCTCCTCGGGTCGTCTTCATCGACCTCCTACGCCCCGTCCTGGAGCAGGCGGCGGCGCCGCCGCGGCCGACCGCGAACGATGTCGTCGCCGCCGCCATGTCGCCCGTCGCCGGCGCCGACGCTCTCCTCCCCACCCGCCGACCAGCCTGTGCAGAGAGGTGAGAGAGAGGAGGAAGGGAGAGAAGAGGGGGTGACGTGGACATCCTGACATGTGGACCCTACGTGGGTCCCAGGCTGACTCAGCCGTCACATTGGATAAAATCGGGATCAAAACCACCTAAGGATCTAAAGTAAACGGTTTTATAAGTTGAGAGATGTCATATATCTGGTTTTGCGGTTGAGGGACTATTTTATAACTCGATGACAAGTTGAGGACTTTCGGTGTACTTTTTCCAAAATAAAAATAGGACTATTCCTACCTGTGCACCATCTTCCCTCTAAAAAGTATATTCGAGCCCCTCTACTTCCCTGTTCAAGCCCAGACATTAATCCTTCTATAGAAGTCTAGCTTACCTACCTTTTCTTTCTAGGCCAGAGAAATTAATTTCTCAGTAAAAGTCTATCGAAGTTCCCCTATTTTCTGACCAGGCCCAATACTTCAACCCTCTGTACAAGTCCATTTAGGATCCTTCATCTTTGGGCAGAGTCCATTATCATCCTCCTTGTTCAGATAAAGTTCATGTCGGACCCCTCACCGATAACGATTTTGCCATCTAAAAGAAATAACAGTAACGATAAATGCCAAAACATGCAAAAGTCTAAAATGCTTTAAAATGTATGAGTTTACTAGTGTGGTTAGTGCTGGTCTAAGATTAATTTTGGTGAAATGATTTTTATTTTATCATTTTGCATTTGAGAGTTATTAATTTTCAAAGTTTAATACTAGCACTAGATTAATTAAGCTCTATTATCCTTTAGGTGCATTTTAGGTCCATGATTTATGAATTGTTGGCTTGCTGCAGTGAAGGTAATGTTCTTAGGTGTACAACAAAATTGGTTTCATAACTTTCAGAGTTTAAATGATTTTATTATAAATTTTTCAAGCTAAGTGATATGCTATAGTAGTTATTAGTTATTTCAAATTTTAGATATGTTTTGGGTACCGTAAGTGCCATATTTTATTTTATAAAAACTAAGTACATGATTTTGCCAATCTTACAGAACTGAATCACCTCATTTGGAGTTGTATTCATTTTGATACGAATTTCAGAAATTTCTAAACCGTTCTTTAATATTAACTCATTATTCAAATTTTAGTGATGTTTCTAGATATGTTTTCTTCTAAGACTTGTTTACAGAACTAATGTACATGCCTCTATAAAACTAATAAATTTTAGTTTTGCACATTTGGAGTTAAAATGAATTACTTATGGATTTTATTAAATAAACATTTGGTGACATTTTTATTACAGAGAGTGCTAAGTTTTAGTTCATGACAAATGAGAGTATGATTTTGTGAACATTCTGGAACTTAATTCATTTAAAAAGAGTTAAGGTGAATTTTCTATAAATTTTATAATTTGGAGGGTGCTCTATGTTCATTGTTTCTTATATGAATTTTTAGAGCTATTTCTTCTACTGTAAGTGCCAAGTTTTATGTTTCTAAATTAAAGTTCATAATTTGATGAGTTCACAGAAATTTGATTCATCTAAAAATGAGCTAAAATGGATTTTATATGTATTTTACTAGTTTGCGCAAGTTTTCAATTGTAAAATATCTACTCTAATCATTTTCCTTATATTTTTCCAGATTTTAAACACATAGGGCCCACTGGTCAGCGAGAGATCTTTTGTAGAAAAGTCCCTAGAGTTCTAAGAAATATAATCCGAAGTCCTTAGCACATGTTAAAAGTATCTTTATTAAGAGTTCTTGAGCTTTAATCTATTTACATGCATGTCCTTGGGTCCACATGTCATTCTCTAGGTATTTAACAATACAACCTCACAAGTTTTAAACATTTACTAATGTGAGTTCTTAGTGCCTAATCATGTAGGTCCCGCATGTCAGTGAGGAGGTACTGGAGGGAGCAGAGGCAGGGCGGCCGGTGAACTTGTCGCCGTTGCCAGCGGTGAACGGCGGCGAACTAGGCTTCGCAGCCAAAAGAGAAAAGTAAGAGGGAACGACGGCGAAGCCATCGGTGGTGATCTTGCGGGATGAGATGGCCGGAGTCATTGGCGATGGCGGCTTGAGTGGCGGCGACCCTCGGCACGCCAGTGCATAACGAGTTCCGGCTCAATTCTATGTGAGTGAGTACATGCATGAGTGGCTATAGGACTCCTGGAGACTTACAAAATGTCGTCCGAGAATCGGCGATGGATGGACGACGGCGGCGGTCCGAGGAATGCTCCAGGTGACGGCGGTCCGAGGAATGCTCCAGGTGACGATGGAAAACGGCAAAGTGACGGCGACAACCTCTTCTCGCCTTCGGGCTGCCAAAGGGAGGAGGGAAACGATTCAAAGACCATCTGAGGATGCTACACATGCAAGGAATTGCGCCGAAGCTCACGCGGGAGCGAGGAATCGATGATGTTGGCCGGCGGCCGGAGTTGAAGAAGAAGGGCTCGATCTCCTTGATAACGACGGGTGTCTTACTAGGACCTTGGCAAGGACGGTCCAAAATTGATTTGTTGCATGCATGTGAATATGCCATGTCACTCGCCGAGGGATACAACGAAGCAGTCATATTTGAGATAGGAAGTGCTTTACACTTGGACACCGCTGGGTATGATGCTCTTTTTCTAGTTTCAACTCATATGGTACTTATGGTGGGAAAAAAGACATGGCGGGTTGTCGTAAGTCCTAAAAAGAATTCGGATGAAAAAATCATGCCCGTTTTACTGAAGGGCATGCCGAATAGGGAGCTACGTACATAATTAAATATTTCTTTGGCTAACTCTTTGAATAGGTCCAGCGGCTGAAACAAGGAGGCTAGCGCAGTTGTGCTATTGATTCAAGGCGGTTTGCACCCTATCTAAATGCAAGAGGCCAAGGAAGCGGGATATTTAACATGGAGGTTTTGGGCAAACCGAAAGGTCTCGTCACAAGTCTTATGGTTGTTTTACATGGAATCTCGGCAAATAACAGTCGCCCGACTACAGTCTTATATGTGTGCATATATCGAAGCGTTGATGCACGTAAGCTGGTCCAGTTTATGTTATTTCTTACATAAGATATTTTTACTCCATAGTTTTGTTTAAAGAATCATTCAAAGGATTTCATGGAAAAAAAAAAGTTCCGCCAAGTGCCAAGGATCGACATTTTGAACTAGAAATGTTAGATGGCACCGGATTATTTTTTTTCCCCTGGTGCTCTTACAAATGGAGAGAATGGAATGAGTAGAATTGATTGCACAACATTTATTACATAAATAACCGTTGATACTCGGTACGTGTCCGGTCGTCTACCAATGTCGGCGATGTAGCAGTAGACCTTTATTGATGGTTGGCGTGTGGCTCATGATGCGATTACCTGCATAACAGCCACTTTGAAGGATTCATCCATCAACTTAAACTTGTCAGCTGGGGCGGCATCGAGGACAGCTTTAGCTGCTTTCTTGTAGGCAAGTGAAGTTGCAGCAACTTTCTTCTCATCTCCTTGGGCCATCCCGAGAGCAGTTATGGTGAACATTCTCCGCTACCACGTGGCAGCTTCAACTTCATCCTTTTTTGCTGGTGGGGCAGCAGCCACAACAGAGTCGGCGGCCTCGTTGATGGCCTGAGCTGCCTCATCCAAGCGCTTATCGACAGGGGCGAGGAGGGCCTTGTTGAAGCTCTTCTCGACGGGGGCGTCGCATTCCACTTGCACTAACACGGCCGATGCCGCGATGGCTGCAAGGAGTAGGGCGACGGCTTTGGCCATTGCTAATGAACTGGACAGGGATCTTTCAATGTTGGAAGATGTTGGTACTGCGGGTGGATTTGCTGTGTGAGATTGTAGGGATCATCGGGGCTTTAAATAGGGAAACATGTACCATGATAACCTAAGGCCAAGAGAGCTTTATGGTCCAAAATTGATTGGTTGCATGCATGTGTGCCAAGTGTTCGGTCCGTAGTGCATGCTATCCCTTGTCTTGACTGAGCCTGCAGGATCAAAATCTGGACTTCCACAACCCCGATATGAAATTTATATGTACGCAAGATGTTAATGGCATATAACCCATTGTCCGGTTGGCAATAGGTACGCGAATGAGCATGAACGACGTGTCGAGGGGTGTTGTAAAAGCAAAACAAAGGTAAGAACCACTTTGGCAACAAATTCGACAAGGTCATCAGCGATTCTTATACGAGTCTAAGCAACGGTCACTAAAGTTCCAATAGCATGTGAAGCTATAAACATATCATTCTGGTTCCTAGGTGTCAAACTTCGCCAATGTTACTTAGGGTGTGTTTGTGAGGAGGGGAAAAGAGAACATACGCAAAAAAGGGTGTGTCATCAGCGATTCTTATACGAGTCTAAGCAACGGTCACTAAAGTTCCAATAGCATGTGAAGCTATAAACATATCATTCTGGTTCCTAGGCATCAAACTTCGCCAATGTTACTTAGGGTGTGTTTGTGAGGGGGGGAAAAGAGAACATACGCAAAAATGGGTGTGTCATCAGCGTATGATTAGTTGAGTGTTAATTATTTTATACCTTAAAAATGGATTAGTAGGATTTTTTAACAACTTTTGTATCGAATTGTCTTGCGAAAAACACACCGTTTAGCAGTTCGAGAAGCGTGCGCGCGGCGAACGAGGGATTTTTTTTCTCCGGATGCCAAAAAGGCAGCCTCAGAGCGTATAGAGCAAAGGAGAAGTAAATGTCGAGGACATCAAAGGAGAGCGTATGATGCTCTTGTTCTAGTTTTAGCCGCTCATATGGTACTTATGGTGGGAAAAAAGACATGGCGGGTTGTCGTAAGTCCTAAAAAGAATTCGGATGAAAAAATCATGCCCGTTTTACTGAAGGGCATGCCGAATAGGGAGCTACGTACATAATTAAATATTTCTTTGGCTACCTCTTTGAATAGGTCCAGCGGCTGAAACAAGGAGGCTAGCGCAGTTGTGCTATTGATTCAAGGCGGTTGTCACGTCCCAAAATGACCCTAAAATACATCCTTTAAATTGCGCCTAGAATAATTAAAAATCTCTGTGAAAGCCTCCAAAAATTAAAATGCGCAAAGTTAAAAGTCAAATAAGGCTTGGAGGATTTTTGTATATTTCCTAAAAGCCTAAAATGTGTAAATAAATTTTAGTGGAATTTTCAGAGCACAAATAATAATTGTTAAGAAATAAACAAAGTTGAAAAGGTTTTATAAAAAGAAAAACCTTAAAAATCTCTCTCCCTCCTCTAATGGGCCGGCCCGGCCCATCTCCCTCTCTCTCTCCTCTCCCCGCGGCCCACTCGGCCTCCTCCCCGCGCGCGCGCCGCTGACGGGCGGGCCCGCCCGCCACCCTCGCTGACGGGTGGGGCCCACCCGTCATCCCCTTCCTCCCGCCGCCCCGCTGCCGCGCCCGCGCCCAGCGCCGCCGCCGCCGCGAATCCCGCCGCCTCCCGCCGTCCCCGCGCGCAATAAAGAGGGGGAAATCACTCCCCGTGATTCCCTCCCCTGTTTCCCCCACTTTCCCCTCTCCCTCTCGCATTCAATCGGCCGGGATCGGTTCCCCTAATCTCGCCGGCGCCATCAATGGCGGCCGAGCCTTCCGCGCCCGTTTCCTTCTCCCCTTCCCGACCTTATATAAACCCTCCCCGAGCTCCCCACCGCCGTTTCCGCCACCCGCCGCTCTCTCTCCTCGTCGGAATTGAGCTCGCGCCGTCGATCCCTCTCTCCGCCGTCGCCGCCGAGCTCCGGTCCGCCGCCGTCGTCGCCCCGGACCACCTCCCACCTCGGCGCCGCCTCCTTCGGCTTCGCCGCACCCTCGCCGACCTCGTCCACCCCTCCGTTCCGCTCGCCGACCGCCGGAGCACCGTCGTCCCCGTCGACCCGAGCCGCGCCGCCGCCTTCCTCCGCTTCGGTCGCCGTTTCCTCCGTCGCCGACGACCCGGGGTGAGCCGTGGACCGTCGCTTCCTTTCCCCCTTCCCTCCCTCTCTCTCGGCCGCCGCTCCGCCGTGCCTATGGCCGCCGCCGGCGACCATAGGGGCGCGGGCGCGCCGCCTCCCGCCGGTCGCGCCGGTGTGGCCGCCCTCGGGCGCGCCCAAGCGGCTGCCGTGTGGGGCCCGGCCGTCAGCCGCCCGCGTCTTTGGGTGCGGCTGACGCGTGGGGCCCACGGCGCCGGCCGGTGTGAGCCGGGTGCACCCGGTCCACCGTGGACCGTGAGGCTGCCGCGTGGGCCCCACTCCCGTGGACCCGGTCCGCGCACCCCCTCCCTCGGCTGACGCAATAAATCCGATTTTTAATTAAAATTTAAATGAAGAAATTCGCAAATATTCACATAAAGAGCATATAAACTTCAAATGGCTATAACTTGGCCATTTGAACTCGGAATTGGACCGTTCAAGTCTCTAATTTTTCCTTAAGAAGTCAAGAACCCATTTTTGTGCTTTGTTACTGCTTGTTATATGGAGTTTATTAGAGTAAAAGCCTTTTTCTTTTTCATTGGTCGTGTAGACGCTACAGCTTCGGAAGATCCGCTCTTCGTGGAGGTCGAAGCCGACGCTTGGGAAAGCGAGCAAGGCAAGTCACATCATTCTTTGAACATATTGTATCCCACTTTGTGAAATTACTTTGATTTAAATTATTGCATTATCGCTTTATTTAAATTCCCGCGTTATCACTGTTTTATTTAGCCATGCCTATTTACCTTTGTTATGACCTTATTATTATTGTTATTGTTATTATTACCTTGTTCACCCTAGAATAAACAAAACCCCAACTAGTGGGCACTCTATTCGTGGTTCCACTAGTAAGAATTTAGGTAGATGCTTCGCTGATTAATTAGGCAACATTAGGTGGTTTTATAACTCTAGACTTGGGAATATTCATATCACTTGAACATATTGGAATGATTGGACAATTGTGGAATTGGACGCACACCTCCCCCTCTATTCAAAACCCCCCCCCAAAATGGTTTTAGGCTGGGCTCGGGGTGCATGGTTTTGATAGTAGCACCTCGGCCATATAAGGACCGGTCTTCGGGCCTCTGTTGCAAAGCACCACCGTACTTCCACATGTCTAATGGGTAAGGCTTAGTTTGTGGCTCAGTCTGGTTATAAACAAAAGTACACGGATGGAGATGGACGAAGTCGGGGATCGATGGACATCTCTAGGGCAAATGAAGGCTACACGAGCTGCGGCTCGGTAGTCGAGATGTCATGGCACAGGGCCGGTGTCCTGCTGCTAGGGGCTCAATCTCGCCTGCCTGTCCCGGGGGTTCCGGCCGTAGGTGAGTTGGGTCGGTACTCTTGTCTATGGCTAGGATGGGTTGGAAACTATGTCACGTCTTCCGTCCGTATGCCGTGGTGGTATGTGGCACGTGGTTACGCGTGAGGAAGATGTGTCTTGTGGGTAAAGATGTACACCTCTGATCAGAGTAAATCTATTCGAATAGCCGCGCCCTCGGTTATGGGCAAGCCTAGCAATGTACCCAAGTTAGTGTTTTAAATCTTAAAACCTGCTTAACAACTAAAATATGGAATGGTTGGCCTGGGTTGGCTTGGGACGAGCTGGGACCCAGGGTCGGGTTGCCAGTTCGGTCTGAATCATCGTAGGCCTTGGGTTAAGGCAGGTGCGTGTGGGTTCACGGCCTTGTTTAACAATATTAAATAGTTCTAGGATCGTGTTTGAAATTTAGCTTTGAGCAACTAAGAGTCTTTTAAATGCGGTTTATTGCAAAACCTAACCCCTATACTATAACTCCGTTGTACTCCTTTGCATTTATGCTGCACTTGTGGATGTGTCTTGTTGAGTACGGTGGTTGTACTCAGTCTTGCTCAATTTTTCCCAACCCCAGAAGAGGAGCCCCTGGATGATAAAGGCTTTGGTGTCTAGCTCGTGCCTGCCGTCAAGCGCCTGTGGTCGTCGCTTTAGTCTTCCGCAGTTTTTCGTTGTCTTTGAGTGTGTTGGGCCGCCGCTGCCCATGTAATAATTAACTATTTACGCTTCCGATTGTTAAACTCTGAATTGTATCAACACTTGGTGTACCTTGCCTCCTGGGACAAGGAATAATGCACGCACGTAAGGAATGCCTGTTGGATTATTTCCGGTCGTGACAAGTTGGTATCAGAGCCTCCTTGACCCTAGGACGAGCCTTAGATCCCAAGCCTTAGCAATATTTTTGGAGTAAAAATCCTTTCTTATTTGCGAAAATCCTTTAGTCTCTCTCTGTCTTGCTGCTTCATTTATCATCTAAAAGCTGATCTCTAAAATATTTTCTCTCTTTTTGTTCTTGCTTGTAGATGGCCAGCAGCATCAACCGTCGTGGCCTGGATCTGACTGGCTTTGTTCTGGAGCTGCGGGGCATGTGCGTTGTCCTGGGATATCCGCATGGAGTGGATTACCAGGGCAAGCAGCTCCCGGAGCAGGAGGGTGACGACGCAGAGCCCCACGCTGCTTGGGAGGTCACGGCAGTGATCCTCACTGGCTCTCCTGAGAGGACTTCACTGTCAGTCACTGCGGGAGGAGATTCTTTCCCCGCCGCCTGCCAGAACGCCGCACTCCTCGCCATCGGCACTCTGCACCAGCGCTACCCGGACGAGTTGCAGCACTCGCCCTACCGCTACCACCCTCGTCGCGGAGGAGCCCGCAACTACGCCACCTTCCGGGATGCTAGCTCGGAGGATGACGCCACCATCACGCACCTGGCGCGCATGGTGGAGGCGTACGACACGGCCCGCATCGACTTCCACCATATGGTGCGCCGTGGGATGGTCGAAAGTAACCTGAAGATCCTGGAGCTGCGTCAGGAGAATCTGCAGCTGAAGAAGGACCTCGACGCACTGGAGGCGCAGCTTCGTCAGCTCAAGGTCGCCCAGGGAGAGATCTGCCGTCCCACGCTCCGCCGCGTCTGCCGCAGCCAGAAGATCACCGCCCGCAAGAGCACCTCCAGGCCTGCGCTGGTTCGTCAGTCCCTGGCGTGGACCTGCTTTGTGGAGACCCCTCGTGCCGTGCCCGCGCCCGTGGTTCCTCAGGAGGGGGAAACCTCCGGCGTTGGTAGCACGGAGGATGCGCTGCTGCTCACCTTCCGCCCTGGCCCGTCGCAGAAGTAGACGAGCAGTTAGTAGGCTTGCGCGTGTGTTCCTTTTTCGTTTGTCTTCTTGTTGGAGTCGTGTGGGGCATGGTTATACCGGTGTGTGGTATAACTGTGCTGGAGCCTGACTTTATTTTATTTGCTGAAGCAACTTGAACCTTAATGAACCCAATTTATATCAGTAATAAGTTCAATAATTTTGGTAGTCGTGGGTGGTTAGTTTTAATAGTCTGTCCTCTTTGTTGGCTGGTTTGTTTTGGGGTATTTCAGATGGTGACAACCAGGAGAACTGCTGCTACCGGTGAAGGCAGCCAACCCGAAGGTAGCCACCCCAACATCCAAGGCGGCCCACCTCCACCTCCTCCTCCGCCACCACCACCGCCACCTGACACCAACCCCATCCTCACCCAAATCCTCGCCCAGCAGGCCAACATGATGGCTGCTTTCCTCCACCACATCCAGAATCCACCACAACATAACGCTCCACCTCCACCACCACCCCCGCAGCATTCTAAGCTCGCCGAGTTCCTCCGCATCCGCCCGCCTACCTTCTCCAGCTCTAATAACCCCGTGGATGCCTTGGATTGGTTGCATGCCGTGGGGAAGAAGTTAGACACCGTGCAGTGCAGCGACGAGGAGAAAGTCATCTTCGCCGCCCATCAACTGCAGGGTCCCGCATCTCTCTGGTGGGACCATTTCCAGGCTACGCAGCCCGAGGGGCAGCCTATTACCTGGGCCCGCTTCACCGCCGCTTTCCGGAGGACCCATGTGCCTGCCGGAGTCATGGCCCTTAAAAAAAGGGAATTCCGGGAGTTGAAGCAAGGCAATCGCTCCGTGATGGAGTACTTGCATGAGTTTAACAACCTGGCCCGGTACGCCCCGGAGGATGTTCGGGAGGATGAGGAGAAACAGGAGAAGTTCTTGGCAGGAATGGACCCTGAGCTATCTGTGCGACTGGTCTCTGGGGATTATCCTGATTTCCAGCGTTTGGTGGACAAGAGCATCCGCTTGGAAGCCAAGCACAAGGAATTGGAGTCGCACAAGCGTCGCTTGGCGAATTTCCGCAACCAACAGGGGGCTAACCAAAGGATCCGCTACACCAATCCCTATCCAGGGGGATCCTCCTCGCAGCAGCAGCAGCAGCAATCTCGCCCCGCGCCCCGGCCTCAATTCGTGGTGCGCGTCCCGCAGCCGCAACAGCAGCAGAGCCAGCAAGGGACCCGTGCACCCCGTCCTCCTGCGCCAGCTGTGCAGCCTGGCCAAGGTCGCAGAGACGCTCAAGGACAGCAGCGTCTGTGCTTCAACTGCTTCGAGCCCGGCCACTATGCGGACAAATGCCCGAAGCCGCGGCGTCAGCAAGGCCAAGCGCCTCCCCGCCCCAACAACGGTGGTAAGGACGTCGCTCGGGGTCGTGTGAACCACGTGACCGCCGAGGATGTGCTGGCGACTCCGGACGTCATCGTTGGTACGTTCCTCATTCATTCCATCCCTGCTACCATTTTGTTCGACTCTGGAGCTTCCCACTCGTTCATATCTGTGTCTTTCGTGGGAAGAAATCAACTGGGGGTAGAACGGCTTAGGAACCCTCTGATCATCACCACCCCTGGAGGGGATATGACAGCAAAGTATTATAGCCCGGCCGTTCCTATAGAAATCCAGGGAATTCCTTTTCCCTCGGATCTGATTCTGCTAGACACCAAGAACTTGGACGTGATCCTTGGAATGAATTGGTTGGCCCAATTCCAAGGCGTAGTGGATTGCGCAAGGCGCACTGTCACTCTGTACCGAAGGCCGGAACAACCAGTCGTGTTCTTCGCACCCCCAACCTCTGTTGGCAGTTCAGAACTTCATCAGATAGGACTGTCAGAAATCCCCATCGCCAGTGAATTCGGTGACGTATTTCCTGAAGAATTACCCGGCATGCCACCCAAACGGGAGATCGAGTTCCGGATAGATCTAGCTCCAGGAACAACTCCTCTGTACAAACGGCCCTACCGTATGGCAGCAAATGAACTTGCCGAAGTTAAGAAGCAATTAGAAGAGCTGAAGGAAAAGGGGTATATACGGCCGAGCACTTCCCCCTGGGGTGCACCTGTGATTTTTGTGGAGAAGAAGGACAAAACAAAGAGGATGTGTGTTGATTACAGAGCTCTCAATGAAGTCACCATCAAAAATAAATACCCTCTTCCCCGGATAGATGATCTGTTCGATCAACTTAAAGGTGCTACTATATTCTCCAAGATTGATCTTCGTTCTGGATATCACCAATTGCGTATTCGTGAAGAAGATATCCCGAAGACCGCGTTCACCACGCGATACGGACTGTATGAATTCACGGTGATGTCGTTCGGTCTGACCAATGCCCCTGCCTTCTTCATGAACTTAATGAATAAAGTGTTCATGGAATACTTGGACAAGTTCGTGGTGGTTTTCATTGACGACATCCTAGTGTACTCGCAATCAGAGGAAGACCATCAGCAGCATCTCCGTTTAGTGTTGGGAAAGCTTCGGGAACACCAATTGTATGCCAAGCTTAGCAAGTGTGAGTTCTGGTTGTCCGAAGTCAAGTTCTTAGGGCACGTGATATCTGCAAAAGGAGTTGCTGTGGATCCCGAAACGGTGACCGCCGTCACCGATTGGAAGCAACCCAAGACGGTCACTCAAGTCCGTAGTTTTTTGGGTTTGGCAGGATATTACCGGAGATTTATTGAGAACTTCTCCAAAATCGCTCGACCCATGACATAGTTGTTGAAGAAAGAAGAAAAATTTGTGTGGAGTCCGCAGTGTGAGAAGGCATTCCAAACTCTCAAAGAAAAACTGGTTTCCTCGCCAGTGTTAATCTTACCGGATACTCGCAAGGATTTCCTGGTGTATTGTGAAGCTTCGCGCCAAGGATTGGGGTGCGTATTAATGCAGGAAGGTCATGTGGTAGCCTATGCCTCACGTCAGCTACGGCCTCATGAGGGCAACTACCCTACCCATGATTTGGAACTGGCCGCTGTGGTCCATGCTCTAAAGATCTGGCGGCACTATCTCATTGGGAATCGTTGTGAAATATATACTGATCATAAGAGTTTGAAATACATCTTCACTCAGTCGGATCTGAATCTTCGGCAAAGGAGATGGTTAGAACTCATCAAGGATTATGATGTGGGAATTCACTATCATCCTGGCAAGGCCAATGTAGTCGCCGACGCTCTAAGTCGAAAAAGCCATTGCAACACTCTTGGTGTCCGCGGCATTCCACCGGAACTTACTCAACAGTTGGAAGCCCTGAACCTAAGCATAGTTGGTCGTGGATTCTTGGCTACGCTGGAAGCCAAACCCACCTTGCTCGATCAAATCCGCGAGGCTCAGAAAAATGATCCGGATATGCATGGGCTCCTCAAGAATATGAAACAGGGTAAAGCCGCTGGTTTCACAGAGGATGAACACGGAACCCTATGGAACGGGAATCGGGTATGCGTTCCAGACGTCAGGGAACTTAAACAGTTGATACTTCAGGAAGCCCATGAAAGCCCCTATTCCATCCATCCTGGCAGCACGAAGATGTACTTGGACTTGAAAGAGAAATACTGGTGGGTTAGTATGAAACGGGAAATTGCAGAGTTCGTGGCTCTTTGTGATGTGTGCCAGCGTGTCAAAGCAGAACACCAACGACCGGCCGGACTCCTCCAACCACTACAAGTACCAGAATGGAAATGGGATGAAATTGGGATGGATTTTATCACCGGACTTCCAAAAACCCAAGGCGGATATGATTCTATATGGGTAGTTGTGGATCGGCTAACCAAGGTAGCACGGTTCATTCCAGTCAAGACCACCTATGGAGGGAACAAACTAGCTGAACTCTACTTCGCTAGGATCGTAAGTCTGCATGGCGTCCCCAAGAAAATTGTATCTGATCGGGGAAGCCAGTTCACCTCTCACTTCTGGAAGAAACTCCAAGAAGAGTTGGGAACCCGATTAAATTTCAGCACCGCGTATCACCCGCAGACAGACGGGCAGACCGAGCGTCTGAACCAGATCCTCGAAGATATGCTTCGCGCGTGTGTCCTAGATTTTGGGAAGACGTGGGATAAGAGTCTCCCTTACGCCGAGTTCTCCTACAATAACAGCTATCAAGCCAGCATACAGATGGCACCATACGAAGCGTTGTATGGCCGCAAATGCAGGACACCACTATTGTGGGACCAAGTTGGGGAAAGCCAAGTATTCGGGACCGATATCTTGAGAGAAGCGGAAGCTAAGGTCAGGACCATTCGGGAAAACCTAAAGGTGGCACAGTCTCGGCAGAAGAGTTATGCAGACAACCGACGCCGTGACCTGGAATTTGCAGTGGATGACTTTGTGTATCTCCGGGTAACGCCGTTGCGGGGTGTACACAGGTTCCAGCCAAAAGGGAAGCTCGCACCACGGTTCGTGGGTCCTTTCCGCATCATTGCTCGGCGTGGAGAAGTTGCTTACCAGCTGGAGTTGCCCGCCTCATTGGGCAACGTGCATGATGTGTTTCATGTATCGCAACTCAAGAAATGTCTTCGAGTGCCGTCCGAGCAGGCCGATTCAGAGCAAATTGAAGTTCGCGAAGACTTGACCTACGTAGAGAAGCCAGTGAAGATTCTGGACACTATGGAGCGCAGGACCAGGAACCGGGTGATCCGTTTTTGCAAGGTCCAATGGAGCAACCACACCGAGGAAGAAGCTACTTGGGAACGTGAAGACGAGCTGAAGGCAGCCCATCCCGATCTCTTCGCCAGTTCTTCCGAATCTCGGGGTCGAGATTCTGTTTAAGGGGGGTAGGTTTGTCACGTCCCAAAATGACCCTAAAATACATCCTTTAAATTGCGCCTAGAATAATTAAAAATCTCTGTGAAAGCCTCCAAAAATTAAAATGCGCAAAGTTAAAAGTCAAATAAGGCGTGGAGGATTTTTGTATATTTCCTAAAAGCCTAAAATGTGTAAATAAATTTTAGTGGAATTTTCAGAGCACAAATAATAATTGTTAAGAAATAAACAAAGTTGAAAAGGTTTTATAAAAAGAAAAACCTTAAAAATCTCTCTCCCTCCTCTAATGGGCCGGCCCGGCCCATCTCCCTCTCTCTCTCCTCTCCCCGCGGCCCACTCGGCCTCCTCCCCGCGCGCGCGCCGCTGACGGGCGGGCCCGCCCGCCACCCTCGCTGACGGGTGGGGCCCACCCGTCATCCCCTTCCTCCCGCCGCCCCGCTGCCGCGCCCGCGCCCAGCGCCGCCGCCGCCGCGAATCCCGCCGCCTCCCGCCGTCCCCGCGCGCAATAAAGAGGGGGAAATCACTCCCCGTGATTCCCTCCCCCGTTTCCCCCACTTTCCCCTCTCCCTCTCGCATTCAATCGGCCGGGATCGGTTCCCCTAATCTCGCCGGCGCCATCAATGGCGGCCGAGCCTTCCGCGCCCGTTTCCTCCTCTCTCGGCCGCCTTCTCCCCTTCCCGACCTTATATAAACCCTCCCCGAGCTCCCCACCGCCGTTTCCGCCACCCGCCGCTCTCTCTCCTCGTCGGAATTGAGCTCGCGCCGTCGATCCTCTCTCCGCCGTCGCCGCCGAGCTCCGGTCCGCCGCCGTCGTCGCCCCGGACCACCTCCCACCTCGGCGCCGCCTCCTTCGGCTTCGCCGCACCCTCGCCGACCTCGTCCACCCCTCCGTTCCGCTCGCCGACCGCCGGAGCACCGTCGTCCCCGTCGACCCGAGCCGCGCCGCCGCCTTCCTCCGCTTCGGTCGCCGTTTCCTCCGTCGCCGACGACCCGGGGTGAGCCGTGGACCGTCGCTTCCTTTCCCCCTTCCCTCCCTCTCTCTCGGCCGCCGCTCCGCCGTGCCTATGGCCGCCGCCGGCGACCATAGGGGCGCGGGCGCGCCGCCTCCCGCCGGTCGCGCCGGTGTGGCCGCCCTCGGGCGCGCCCAAGCGGCTGCCGTGTGGGGCCCGGCCGTCAGCCGCCCGCGTCTTTGGGTGCGGCTGACGCGTGGGGCCCACGGCGCCGGCCGGTGTGAGCCGGGTGCACCCGGTCCACCGTGGACCGTGAGGCTGCCGCGTGGGCCCCACTCCCGTGGACCCGGTCCGCGCACCCCCTCCCTCGGCTGACGCAATAAATCTGATTTTTAATTAAAATTTAAATGAAGAAATTCGCAAATATTCACATAAAGAGCATATAAACTTCAAATGGCTATAACTTGGCCATTTGAACTCGGAATTGGACCGTTCAAGTCTCTAATTTTTCCTTAAGAAGTCAAGAACCCATTTTTGTGCTTTGTTACTGCTTGTTATATGGAGTTTATTAGAGTAAAAGCCTTTTTCTTTTTCGTTGGTCGTGTAGACGCTGCAGCTTCGGAAGATCCGCTCTTCGTGGAGGTCGAAGCCGACGCTTGGGAAAGCGAGCAAGGCAAGTCACATCATTCTTTGAACATATTGTATCCCACTTTGTGAAATTACTTTGATTTAAATTATTGCATTATCGCTTTATTTAAATTCCCGCGTTATCACTGTTTTATTTAGCCATGCCTATTTACCTTTGTTATGACCTTATTATTATTGTTATTGTTATTATTACCTTGTTCACCCTAGAATAAACAAAACCCCAACTAGTGGGCACTCTATTCGTGGTTCCACTAGTAAGAATTTAGGTAGATGCTTCGCTGATTAATTAGGCAACATTAGGTGGTTTTATAACTCTAGACTTGGGAATATTCATATCACTTGGACATATTGGAATGATTGGACAATTGTGGAATTGGACGCACACCTCCCCCTCTATTCAAAACCCCCCCCCAAAATGGTTTTAGGCTGGGCTCGGGGTGCATGGTTTTGATAGTAGCACCTCGGCCATATAAGGACCGGTCTTCGGGCCTCTGTTGCAAAGCACCACCGTACTTCCACATGTCTAATGGGTAAGGCTTAGTTTGTGGCTCAGTCTGGTTATAAACAAAAGTACACGGATGGAGATGGACGAAGTCGGGGATCGATGGACATCTCTAGGGCAAATGAAGGCTACACGAGCTGCGGCTCGGTAGTCGAGATGTCATGGCACAGGGCCGGTGTCCTGCTGCTAGGGGCTCAATCTCGCCTGCCTGTCCCGGGGGTTCCGGCCGTAGGTGAGTTGGGTCGGTACTCTTGTCTATGGCTAGGATGGGTTGGAAACTATGTCACGTCTTCCGTCCGTATGCCGTGGTGGTATGTGGCACGTGGTTACGCGTGAGGAAGATGTGTCTTGTGGGTAAAGATGTACACCTCTGATCAGAGTAAATCTATTCGAATAGCCGCGGCCTCGGTTATGGGCAAGCCTAGCAATGTACCCAAGTTAGTGTTTTAAATCTTAAAACCTGCTTAACAACTAAAATATGGAATGGTTGGCCTGGGTTGGCTTGGGACGAGCTGGGACCCAGGGTCGGGTTGCCAGTTCGGTCTGAATCATCGTAGGCCTTGGGTTAAGGCAGGTGCGTGTGGGTTCACGGCCTTGTTTAACAATATTAAATAGTTCTAGGATCGTGTTTGAAATTTAGCTTTGAGCAACTAAGAGTCTTTTAAATGCGGTTTATTGCAAAACCTAACCCCTATACTATAACTCCGTTGTACTCCTTTGCATTTATGCTGCACTTGTGGATGTGTTTTGTTGAGTACGGTGGTTGTACTCAGTCTTGCTCAATTTTTCCCAACCCCAGAAGAGGAGCCCCTGGATGATGAAGGCTTTGGTGTCTAGCTCGTGCCTGCCGTCAAGCGCCTGTGGTCGTCGCTTTAGTCTTCCGCTGTTTTTCGTTGTCTTTGAGTGTGTTGGGCCGCCGCTGCCCATGTAATAATTAACTATTTACGCTTCCGATTGTTAAACTCTGAATTGTATCAACACTTGGTGTACCTTGCCTCCTGGGACAAGGAATAATGCACGCACGTAAGGAATGCCTGTTGGATTATTTCCGGTCGTGACAGCGGTTTGCACCCTATCTAAATGCAAGAGGCCAAGGAAGCGGGATATTTAACATGGAGGTTTTGGGCAAACCGAAAGGTCTCGTCACAAGTCTTATGGTTGTTTTACATGGAATCTCGGCAAATAACAGTCGCCCGACTACAGTCTTATATGTGTGCATATATCGAAGCGTTGATGCACGTAAGCTGGTCCAGTTTATGTTATTTCTTACATAAGATATTTTTACTCCATAGTTTTGTTTAAAGAATCATTCAAAGGATTTCATGGAAAAAAAAAAGTTCCGCCAAGTGCCAAGGATCGACATTTTGAACTAGAAATGTTAGATGGCACCGGATTATTTTTTTTCCCCTGGTGCTCTTACAAATGGAGAGAATGGAATGAGTAGAATTGATTGCACAACATTTATTACATAAATAACCGTTGATACTCGGTACGTGTCCGGTCGTCTACCAATGTCGGCGATGTAGCAGTAGACCTTTATTGATGGTTGGCGTGTGGCTCATGATGCGATTACCTGCATAACAGCCACTTTGAAGGATTCATCCATCAACTTAAACTTGTCAGCTGGGGCGGCATCGAGGACAGCTTTAGCTGCTTTCTTGTAGGCAAGTGAAGTTGCAGCAACTTTCTTCTCATCTCCTTGGGCCATCCCGAGAGCAGTTATGGCGAACATTCTCCGCTTCCACGTGGCAGCTTCAACTTCATCCTTTTTTGTTGGTGGGGCAGCAGCCACAACAGAGTCGGCGGCCTCGTTGATGGCCTGAGCTGCCTCATCCAAGCGCTTATCGACAGGGGCGAGGAGGGCCTTGTTGAAGCTCTTCTCGACGGGGGCGTCGCATTCCACTTGCACTAACACGGCCGATGCCGCGATGGCTGCAAGGAGTAGGGCGACGGCTTTGGCCATTGCTAATGAACTGGACAGGGATCTTTCAATGTTGGAAGATGTTGGTACTGCGGGTGGATTTGCTGTGTGAGATTGTCGGGATCATCGGGGCTTTAAATAGGGAAACATGTACCATGATAACCTAAGGCCAAGAGAGCTTTATGGTCCAAAATTGATTGGTTGCATGCATGTGTGCCAAGTGTTCGGTCCGTAGTGCATGCTATCCCTTGTCTTGACTGAGCCTGCAGGATCAAACTCTGGACTTCCACAACCCCGATATGAAATTTATATGTACGCAAGATGTTAATGGCATATAACCCATTGTCCGGTTGGCAATAGGTACGCGAATGAGCATGAACGACGTGTCGAGGGGTGTTGTAAAAGCAAAACAAAGGTACGAACCACTTTGGCAACAAATTCGACAAGGTCATCAGCGATTCTTATACGAGTCTAAGCAACGGTCACTAAAGTTCCAATAGCATGTGAAGCTATAAACATATCATTCTGGTTTCTAGGCATCAAACTTCGCCAATGTTACTTAGGGTGTGTTTGTGAGGAGGGGAAAAGAGAACATACGCAAAAAAGGGTGTGTCATCAGCGTATGATTAGTTGAGTGTTAATTATTTTATACCTTAAAAATGGATTAGTAGGATTTTTTAACCAACTTTTGTATCGACTTGTCTTGCGAAAAACAACCCGTTTAGAAGTTTGAGAAGCGTGCGCGCGGCGAACAAGGGATTTTTTTCTCCGGATGCCAAAAAGGCAGCCTTAGAGCGTATAGATCAAAGGAGAAGTAAATGTCGAGGACATCTATGGTGAATATGCCATGTTACTCGCTAAGGGTTACGACGAAGCTGTCGTATTTGAGATAGAAAGTGCTTTGCACTTGGACGGCGCCGTGTATGATGCTCTTGTTCTAGTTTTAGCCGCTCATATGGTACTTATGGCGGAAAAAAAGACATGGCGGGTTGTCGTAAGTCCTAAAAAGAATTCGGATGAAAAAATCATGCCCGTTAAACAGTCTTATATGTTATTTCTTACATAAGATATTTTTACTCCATAGTTTTGTTTAAAGAATCATTCAAAGGATTTAATGGAAAAAAAGTTCCGCCAAGTGCCAAGGATCGACATTTTGAACTAGAAATGTTATTAGATGGCACCGGATTATTTTTTTCCCCTGGTGCTCTTACAAATGGAGAGAATGGAATGAGTAGAATTGATTGCACAACATTTATTACATAAATAACCGTTGATACTCGATACGTGTCCGGTCGTCTACCAATGTCGGCGATGTAGCAGTAGACCTTTATTGACGGTTGGCGTGTGGCTCATGATGCGATTACCTCCATAGCAGCCACTTTGAAGGATTCATCCATCAACTTAAACTTGTCAGCTGGGGCGGCATCGAGGACAACTTTTGCTGCTTTCTTGTAGGCAAGTGAAGTTGCAGCAACTTTCTTCTCATCTCCTTGGGCCATCCCGAGAGCAGCAAAGGCGAACATTCTCCGCCTCCACGTGGCAGCTTCAACTTCATCCTTTTTTGCTGGTGGGGCAGCAGCCACAACAGAGTCGGCGGCCTCGTTGATGGCCTGAGTTGCCTCATCCAAGCGCTTATCGACAGGGGCGAGGAGGGCCTTGTTGAAGCTCTTCTCGACGGGGGCGTCGCATTCCACTTGGACTAACACGGCCGATGCCGCGATGGCTGCAAGGAGTAGGGCGACGGCTTTGGCCATTGCTAATGAACTGGAGAGGGATCTTTCAATGTTGGAAGATGTTGCTACTGCGCGTGGATTTGCTGTGTGAGTTTGTAGGGATCATCGGGGCTTTAAATAGGGAAACATGTACCATGATAACCTAAGGCCAAGAGAGCTTTATGGTCCAAAATTGATTGGTTGCATGCATGTGTGCCAAGTGCTCGGTCCGTAGTGCATGCTATCCCTTGTCTTGACTGAGCCTGCAGGATCCAAATCTGGACTTCCACAACCCCGATATGAAATTTATATGTACGCAAGATGTTAATGGCATATAACCCATTGTCCGGTTGGCAATAGGTACGCGAATGAGCATGAACGACGTGTCGAGGGGTGTTGTAAAAGCAAAACAAAGGTAAGAACCACTTTGGCAACAAATTCGACAAGGTCATCAGCGATTCTTATATGAGTCTACGCAACGGTCACTAAAGTTCCAATAGCATGTGAAGCTATAAACATATCATTCAGGTTCCTAGGCATCAAACTTCGCCAATGTTACTTTGGGTGTGTTTGTGAGGAGGGGAAAAGAGAATATACGCAAAAAAAAGGGTGAGTCATCAGCGTATGATTAGTTGAGTGTTAATTATTTTATACCTTAAAAATGGATTAGTAGGATTTTTTAACCAACTTTTGTATCGACTTGTCTTGCGAAAAACAACCCGTTTAGAAGTTTGAGAAGCGTGCGCGCGGCGAACAAGGGATTTTTTTTCTCCGGATGCCAAAAAGGCAGCCTTAGAGCGTATAGATCAAAGGAGAAGTAAATGTCGAGGACATCTATGGTGAATATGCCACGTTACTCGCTAAGGGTTACGACGAAGCAGTCGTATTTGAGATAGGAAGTGCTTTGCACTTGGACGGCGCCGGGTATGATGCTCTTGTTCTAGTTTTAGCCGCTCATATGGTACTTATGGCAGGAAAAAAGACATGGCGGGTTGTCGTAAGTCCTAAAAAGAATTCGGATGAAAAAATCATGCCCGTTTTACTGAAGGGCATGCTGAATAGGGAGCTACGTACATAATTAAATATTTCTTTGGCTAACTCTTTGAATAGGTCCAGCGGCTGAAACGAGGAGGCTAGCGCAGTTGTGCTATTGATTCAAGGCGGTTTGCACCCTATCTAAATGCAAGAGGCCAAGGAAGCGGGATATTTAACATGGAGGTTTTGGGCAAACCGAAAGGTCTCGTCACAAGTCTTATGGTTGTTTTACATGGAATCTCGGCAAATAACAGTCGCCCAACAACAGTCTTATATGTGTGCATATATCGAAGCGTTGATGCACGCAAGCTGGTCCTGTTTATGTTATTTCTTACATAAGATATTTTTACTCCATACTTTTGTTTAAAGAATCATTCAAGTGATTTCATGGAAAAAAAGTTCCGCCAAGTGCCAAGGATCGATATTTTGAACTAGAAATGTTATTAGATGGCACCGGATTATTTTTTTTCCCCTGGTGCTCTTACAAATGGAGAGAATGGAATGAGTAGAATTGATTGCACAACATTTATTACATAAATAACCGTTGATACTCGATACGTGTCCGGTCGTCTACCAATGTCGGCGATGTAGCAGTAGACCTTTATTGACGGTTGGCGTGTGGCTCATGATGCGATTACCTCCATAGCAGCCACTTTGAAGGATTCATCCATCAACTTAAACTTGTCAGCTGGGGCGGCATCGAGGACAACTTTTGCTGCTTTCTTGTAGGCAAGTGAAGTTGCAGCAACTTTCTTCTCATCTCCTTGGGCCATCCCGAGAGCAGCAAAGGCGAACATTCTCCGCCTCCACGTGGCAGCTTCAACTTCATCCTTTTTTGCTGGTGGGGCAGCAGCCACAACAGAGTCGGCGGCCTCGTTGATGGCCTGAGTTGCCTCATCCAAGCGCTTATCGACAGGGGCGAGGAGGGCCTTGTTGAAGCTCTTCTCGACGGGGGCGTCGCATTCCACTTGGACTAACACGGCCGATGCCGCGATGGCTGCAAGGAGTAGGGCGACGGCTTTGGCCATTGCTAATGAACTGGAGAGGGATCTTTCAATGTTGGAAGATGTTGCTACTGCGCGTGGATTTGCTGTGTGAGTTTGTAGGGATCATCGGGGCTTTAAATAGGGAAACATGTACCATGATAACCTAAGGCCAAGAGAGCTTTATGGTCCAAAATTGATTGGTTGCATGCATGTGTGCCAAGTGCTCGGTCCGTAGTGCATGCTATCCCTTGTCTTGACTGAGCCTGCAGGATCCAAATCTGGACTTCCACAACCCCGATATGAAATTTATATGTACGCAAGATGTTAATGGCATATAACCCATTGTCCGGTTGGCAATAGGTACGCGAATGAGCATGAACGACGTGTCGAGGGGTGTTGTAAAAGCAAAACAAAGGTAAGAACCACTTTGGCAACAAATTCGACAAGGTCATCAGCGATTCTTATACGAGTCTACGCAACGGTCACTAAAGTTCCAATAGCATGTGAAGCTATAAACATATCATTCAGGTTCCTAGGCATCAAACTTCGCCAATGTTACTTTGGGTGTGTTTGTGAGGAGGGGAAAAGAGAATATACGCAAAAAAAAGGGTGAGTCATCAGCGTATGATTAGTTGAGTGTTAATTATTTTATACCTTAAAAATGGATTAGTAGGATTTTTTAACCAACTTTTGTATCGACTTGTCTTGCGAAAAACAACCCGTTTAGAAGTTTGAGAAGCGTGCGCGCGGCGAACAAGGGATTTTTTTTCTCCGGATGCCAAAAAGGCAGCCTTAGAGCGTATAGATCAAAGGAGAAGTAAATGTCGAGGACATCTATGGTGAATATGCCACGTTACTCGCTAAGGGTTACGACGAAGCAGTCGTATTTGAGATAGGAAGTGCTTTGCACTTGGACGGCGCCGGGTATGATGCTCTTGTTCTAGTTTTAGCCGCTCATATGGTACTTATGGCAGGAAAAAAGACATGGCGGGTTGTCGTAAGTCCTAAAAAGAATTCGGATGAAAAAATCATGCCCGTTTTACTGAAGGGCATGCTGAATAGGGAGCTACGTACATAATTAAATATTTCTTTGGCTAACTCTTTGAATAGGTCCAGCGGCTGAAACGAGGAGGCTAGCGCAGTTGTGCTATTGATTCAAGGCGGTTTGCACCCTATCTAAATGCAAGAGGCCAAGGAAGCGGGATATTTAACATGGAGGTTTTGGGCAAACCGAAAGGTCTCGTCACAAGTCTTATGGTTGTTTTACATGGAATCTCGGCAAATAACAGTCGCCCAACAACTGTCTTATATGTGTGCATATATCGAAGCGTTGATGCACGCAAGCTGGTCCGGTTTATGTTATTTCTTACATAAGATATTTTTACTCCATACTTTTGTTTAAAGAATCATTCAAGTGATTTCATGGAAAAAAAGTTCCGCCAAGTGCCAAGGATCGATATTTTGAACTAGAAATGTTATTAGATGGCACCGGATTATTTTTTTTCCCCTGGTGCTCTTACAAATGGAGAGAATGGAATGAGTAGAATTGATTGCACAACATTTATTACATAAATAACCGTTGATACTCGATACGTGTCCGGTCGTCTACCAATGTCGGCGATGTAGCAGTAGACCTTTATTGACGGTTGGCGTGTGGCTCATGATGCGATTACCTCCATAGCAGCCACTTTGAAGGATTCATCCATCAACTTAAACTTGTCAGCTGGGGCGGCATCGAGGACAACTTTTGCTGCTTTCTTGTAGGCAAGTGAAGTTGCAGCAACTTTCTTCTCATCTCCTTGGGCCATCCCGAGAGCAGCAAAGGCGAACATTCTCCGCTTCCACGTGGCAGCTTCAACTTCATCCTTTTTTGCTGGTGGGGCAGCAGCCACAACAGAGTCGGCGGCCTCGTTGATGGCCTGAGTTGCCTCATCCAAGCGCTTATCGACAGGGGCGAGGAGGGCCTTGTTGAAGCTCTTCTCGACGGGGGCGTCGCATTCCACTTGGACTAACACGGCCGATGCCGCGATGGCTGCAAGGAGTAGGGCGACGGCTTTGGCCATTGCTAATGAACTGGAGAGGGATCTTTCAATGTTGGAAGATGTTGCTACTGCGCGTGGATTTGCTGTGTGAGTTTGTAGGGATCATCGGGGCTTTAAATAGGGAAACATGTACCATGATAACCTAAGGCCAAGAGAGCTTTATGGTCCAAAATTGATTGGTTGCATGCATGTGTGCCAAGTGCTCGGTCCGTAGTGCATGCTATCCCTTGTCTTGACTGAGCCTGCAGGATCCAAATCTGGACTTCCACAACCCCGATATGAAATTTATATGTACGCAAGATGTTAATGGCATATAACCCATTGTCCGGTTGGCAATAGGTACGCGAATGAGCATGAACGACGTGTCGAGGGGTGTTGTAAAAGCAAAACAAAGGTAAGAACCACTTTGGCAACAAATTCGACAAGGTCATCAGCGATTCTTATACGAGTCTACGCAACGGTCACTAAAGTTCCAATAGCATGTGAAGCTATAAACATATCATTCAGGTTCCTAGGCATCAAACTTCGCCAATGTTACTTTGGGTGTGTTTGTGAGGAGGGGAAAAGAGAATATACGCAAAAAAAAGGGTGAGTCATCAGCGTATGATTAGTTGAGTGTTAATTATTTTATACCTTAAAAATGGATTAGTAGGATTTTTTAACCAACTTTTGTATCGACTTGTCTTGCGAAAAACAACCCGTTTAGAAGTTTGAGAAGCGTGCGCGCGGCGAACAAGGGATTTTTTTTCTCCGGATGCCAAAAAGGCAGCCTTAGAGCGTATAGATCAAAGGAGAAGTAAATGTCGAGGACATCTATGGTGAATATGCCACGTTACTCGCTAAGGGTTACGACGAAGCAGTCGTATTTGAGATAGGAAGTGCTTTGCACTTGGACGGCGCCGGGTATGATGCTCTTGTTCTAGTTTTAGCCGCTCATATGGTACTTATGGCAGGAAAAAAGACATGGCGGGTTGTCGTAAGTCCTAAAAAGAATTCGGATGAAAAAATCATGCCCGTTTTACTGAAGGGCATGCTGAATAGGGAGCTACGTACATAATTAAATATTTCTTTGGCTAACTCTTTGAATAGGTCCAGCGGCTGAAACGAGGAGGCTAGCGCAGTTGTGCTATTGATTCAAGGCGGTTTGCACCCTATCTAAATGCAAGAGGCCAAGGAAGCGGGATATTTAACATGGAGGTTTTGGGCAAACCGAAAGGTCTCGTCACAAGTCTTATGGTTGTTTTACATGGAATCTCGGCAAATAACAGTCGCCCAACAACTGTCTTATATGTGTGCATATATCGAAGCGTTGATGCACGCAAGCTGGTCCGGTTTATGTTATTTCTTACATAAGATATTTTTACTCCATACTTTTGTTTAAAGAATCATTCAAGTGATTTCATGGAAAAAAAGTTCCGCCAAGTGCCAAGGATCGATATTTTGAACTAGAAATGTTATTAGATGGCACCGGATTATTTTTTTTCCCCTGGTGCTCTTACAAATGGAGAGAATGGAATGAGTAGAATTGATTGCACAACATTTATTACATAAATAACCGTTGATACTCGATACGTGTCCGGTCGTCTACCAATGTCGGCGATGTAGCAGTAGACCTTTATTGACGGTTGGCGTGTGGCTCATGATGCGATTACCTCCATAGCAGCCACTTTGAAGGATTCATCCATCAACTTAAACTTGTCAGCTGGGGCGGCATCGAGGACAACTTTTGCTGCTTTCTTGTAGGCAAGTGAAGTTGCAGCAACTTTCTTCTCATCTCCTTGGGCCATCCCGAGAGCAGCAAAGGCGAACATTCTCCGCTTCCACGTGGCAGCTTCAACTTCATCCTTTTTTGCTGGTGGGGCAGCAGCCACAACAGAGTCGGCGGCCTCGTTGATGGCCTGAGTTGCCTCATCCAAGCGCTTATCGACAGGGGCGAGGAGGGCCTTGTTGAAGCTCTTCTCGACGGGGGCGTCGCATTCCACTTGGACTAACACGGCCGATGCCGCGATGGCTGCAAGGAGTAGGGCGACGGCTTTGGCCATTGCTAATGAACTGGAGAGGGATCTTTCAATGTTGGAAGATGTTGCTACTGCGCGTGGATTTGCTGTGTGAGTTTGTAGGGATCATCGGGGCTTTAAATAGGGAAACATGTACCATGATAACCTAAGGCCAAGAGAGCTTTATGGTCCAAAATTGATTGGTTGCATGCATGTGTGCCAAGTGCTCGGTCCGTAGTGCATGCTATCCCTTGTCTTGACTGAGCCTGCAGGATCCAAATCTGGACTTCCACAACCCCGATATGAAATTTATATGTACGCAAGATGTTAATGGCATATAACCCATTGTCCGGTTGGCAATAGGTACGCGAATGAGCATGAACGACGTGTCGAGGGGTGTTGTAAAAGCAAAACAAAGGTAAGAACCACTTTGGCAACAAATTCGACAAGGTCATCAGCGATTCTTATACGAGTCTACGCAACGGTCACTAAAGTTCCAATAGCATGTGAAGCTATAAACATATCATTCAGGTTCCTAGGCATCAAACTTCGCCAATGTTACTTTGGGTGTGTTTGTGAGGAGGGGAAAAGAGAATATACGCAAAAAAAAGGGTGAGTCATCAGCGTATGATTAGTTGAGTGTTAATTATTTTATACCTTAAAAATGGATTAGTAGGATTTTTTAACCAACTTTTGTATCGACTTGTCTTGCGAAAAACAACCCGTTTAGAAGTTTGAGAAGCGTGCGCGCGGCGAACAAGGGATTTTTTTTCTCCGGATGCCAAAAAGGCAGCCTTAGAGCGTATAGATCAAAGGAGAAGTAAATGTCGAGGACATCTATGGTGAATATGCCACGTTACTCGCTAAGGGTTACGACGAAGCAGTCGTATTTGAGATAGGAAGTGCTTTGCACTTGGACGGCGCCGGGTATGATGCTCTTGTTCTAGTTTTAGCCGCTCATATGGTACTTATGGCAGGAAAAAAGACATGGCGGGTTGTCGTAAGTCCTAAAAAGAATTCGGATGAAAAAATCATGCCCGTTTTACTGAAGGGCATGCTGAATAGGGAGCTACGTACATAATTAAATATTTCTTTGGCTAACTCTTTGAATAGGTCCAGCGGCTGAAACGAGGAGGCTAGCGCAGTTGTGCTATTGATTCAAGGCGGTTTGCACCCTATCTAAATGCAAGAGGCCAAGGAAGCGGGATATTTAACATGGAGGTTTTGGGCAAACCGAAAGGTCTCGTCACAAGTCTTATGGTTGTTTTACATGGAATCTCGGCAAATAACAGTCGCCCAACAACTGTCTTATATGTGTGCATATATCGAAGCGTTGATGCACGCAAGCTGGTCCGGTTTATGTTATTTCTTACATAAGATATTTTTACTCCATACTTTTGTTTAAAGAATCATTCAAGTGATTTCATGGAAAAAAAGTTCCGCCAAGTGCCAAGGATCGATATTTTGAACTAGAAATGTTATTAGATGGCACCGGATTATTTTTTTTCCCCTGGTGCTCTTACAAATGGAGAGAATGGAATGAGTAGAATTGATTGCACAACATTTATTACATAAATAACCGTTGATACTCGATACGTGTCCGGTCGTCTACCAATGTCGGCGATGTAGCAGTAGACCTTTATTGACGGTTGGCGTGTGGCTCATGATGCGATTACCTCCATAGCAGCCACTTTGAAGGATTCATCCATCAACTTAAACTTGTCAGCTGGGGCGGCATCGAGGACAACTTTTGCTGCTTTCTTGTAGGCAAGTGAAGTTGCAGCAACTTTCTTCTCATCTCCTTGGGCCATCCCGAGAGCAGCAAAGGCGAACATTCTCCGCTTCCACGTGGCAGCTTCAACTTCATCCTTTTTTGCTGGTGGGGCAGCAGCCACAACAGAGTCGGCGGCCTCGTTGATGGCCTGAGTTGCCTCATCCAAGCGCTTATCGACAGGGGCGAGGAGGGCCTTGTTGAAGCTCTTCTCGACGGGGGCGTCGCATTCCACTTGGACTAACACGGCCGATGCCGCGATGGCTGCAAGGAGTAGGGCGACGGCTTTGGCCATTGCTAATGAACTGGAGAGGGATCTTTCAATGTTGGAAGATGTTGCTACTGCGCGTGGATTTGCTGTGTGAGTTTGTAGGGATCATCGGGGCTTTAAATAGGGAAACATGTACCATGATAACCTAAGGCCAAGAGAGCTTTATGGTCCAAAATTGATTGGTTGCATGCATGTGTGCCAAGTGCTCGGTCCGTAGTGCATGCTATCCCTTGTCTTGACTGAGCCTGCAGGATCCAAATCTGGACTTCCACAACCCCGATATGAAATTTATATGTACGCAAGATGTTAATGGCATTTAACCCATTGTCCGGTTGGCAATAGGTACGCGAATGAGCATGAACGACGTGTCGAGGGGTGTTGTAAAAGCAAAACAAAGGTAAGAACCACTTTGGCAACAAATTCGACAAGGTCATCAGCGATTCTTATACGAGTCTACGCAACGGTCACTAAAGTTCCAATAGCATGTGAAGCTATAAACATATCATTCAGGTTCCTAGGCATCAAACTTCGCCAATGTTACTTTGGGTGTGTTTGTGAGGAGGGGAAAAGAGAATATACGCAAAAAAAAGGGTGAGTCATCAGCGTATGATTAGTTGAGTGTTAATTATTTTATACCTTAAAAATGGATTAGTAGGATTTTTTAACCAACTTTTGTATCGACTTGTCTTGCGAAAAACAACCCGTTTAGAAGTTTGAGAAGCGTGCGCGCGGCGAACAAGGGATTTTTTTTCTCCGGATGCCAAAAAGGCAGCCTTAGAGCATATAGATCAAAGGAGAAGTAAATGTCGAGGACATCTATGGTGAATATGCCACGTTACTCGCTAAGGGTTACGACGAAGCAGTCGTATTTGAGATAGGAAGTGCTTTGCACTTGGACGGCGCCGGGTATGATGCTCTTGTTCTAGTTTTAGCCGTTCATATGGTACTTATGGCAGGAAAAAAGACATGGCGGGTTGTCGTAAGTCCTAAAAAGAATTCGGATGAAAAAATCATGCCCGTTTTACTGAAGGGCATGCTGAATAGGGAGCTACGTACATAATTAAATATTTCTTTGGCTAACTCTTTGAATAGGTCCAGCGGCTGAAACGAGGAGGCTAGCGCAGTTGTGCTATTGATTCAAGGCGGTTTGCACCCTATCTAAATGCAAGAGGCCAAGGAAGCGGGATATTTAACATGGAGGTTTTGGGCAAACCGAAAGGTCTCGTCACAAGTCTTATGGTTGTTTTACATGGAATCTCGGCAAATAACAGTCGCCCAACAACTGTCTTATATGTGTGCATATATCGAAGCGTTGATGCACGCAAGCTGGTCCGGTTTATGTTATTTCTTACATAAGATATTTTTACTCCATACTTTTGTTTAAAGAATCATTCAAGTGATTTCATGGAAAAAAAGTTCCGCCAAGTGCCAAGGATCGATATTTTGAACTAGAAATGTTATTAGATGGCACCGGATTATTTTTTTTCCCCTGGTGCTCTTACAAATGGAGAGAATGGAATGAGTAGAATTGATTGCACAACATTTATTACATAAATAACCGTTGATACTCGATACGTGTCCGGTCGTCTACCAATGTCGGCGATGTAGCAGTAGACCTTTATTGACGGTTGGCGTGTGGCTCATGATGCGATTACCTCCATAGCAGCCACTTTGAAGGATTCATCCATCAACTTAAACTTGTCAGCTGGGGCGGCATCGAGGACAACTTTTGCTGCTTTCTTGTAGGCAAGTGAAGTTGCAGCAACTTTCTTCTCATCTCCTTGGGCCATCCCGAGAGCAGCAAAGGCGAACATTCTCCGCCTCCACGTGGCAGCTTCAACTTCATCCTTTTTTGCTGGTGGGGCAGCAGCCACAACAGAGTCGGCGGCCTCGTTGATGGCCTGAGTTGCCTCATCCAAGCGCTTATCGACAGGGGCGAGGAGGGCCTTGTTGAAGCTCTTCTCGACGGGGGCGTCGCATTCCACTTGGACTAACACGGCCGATGCCGCGATGGCTGCAAGGAGTAGGGCGACGGCTTTGGCCATTGCTAATGAACTGGAGAGGGATCTTTCAATGTTGGAAGATGTTGCTACTGCGCGTGGATTTGCTGTGTGAGTTTGTAGGGATCATCGGGGCTTTAAATAGGGAAACATGTACCATGATAACCTAAGGCCAAGAGAGCTTTATGGTCCAAAATTGATTGGTTGCATGCATGTGTGCCAAGTGCTCGGTCCGTAGTGCATGCTATCCCTTGTCTTGACTGAGCCTGCAGGATCCAAATCTGGACTTCCACAACCCCGATATGAAATTTATATGTACGCAAGATGTTAATGGCATATAACCCATTGTCCGGTTGGCAATAGGTACGCGAATGAGCATGAACGACGTGTCGAGGGGTGTTGTAAAAGCAAAACAAAGGTAAGAACCACTTTGGCAACAAATTCGACAAGGTCATCAGCGATTCTTATACGAGTCTACGCAACGGTCACTAAAGTTCCAATAGCATGTGAAGCTATAAACATATCATTCAGGTTCCTAGGCATCAAACTTCGCCAATGTTACTTTGGGTGTGTTTGTGAGGAGGGGAAAAGAGAATATACGCAAAAAAAAGGGTGAGTCATCAGCGTATGATTAGTTGAGTGTTAATTATTTTATACCTTAAAAATGGATTAGTAGGATTTTTTAACCAACTTTTGTATCGACTTGTCTTGCGAAAAACAACCCGTTTAGAAGTTTGAGAAGCGTGCGCGCGGCGAACAAGGGATTTTTTTTCTCCGGATGCCAAAAAGGCAGCCTTAGAGCGTATAGATCAAAGGAGAAGTAAATGTCGAGGACATCTATGGTGAATATGCCACGTTACTCGCTAAGGGTTACGACGAAGCAGTCGTATTTGTGATAGGAAGTGCTTTACACTTGGACGGCGCCGGGTATGATGCTCTTGTTCTAGTTTTAGCCGCTCATATGGTACTTATGGCAGGAAAAAAGACATGGCGGGTTGTCGTAAGTCCTAAAAAGAATTCGGATGAAAAAATCATGCCCGTTTTACTGAAGGGCATGCTGAATAGGGAGCTACGTACATAATTAAATATTTCTTTGGCTAACTCTTTGAATAGGTCCAGCGGCTGAAACGAGGAGGCTAGCGCAGTTGTGCTATTGATTCAAGGCGGTTTGCACCCTATCTAAATGCAAGAGGCCAAGGAAGCGGGATATTTAACATGGAGGTTTTGGGCAAACCGAAAGGTCTCGTCACAAGTCTTATGGTTGTTTTACATGGAATCTCGGCAAATAACAGTCGCCCAACAACAGTCTTATATGTGTGCATATATCGAAGCGTTGATGCACGCAAGCTGGTCCGGTTTATGTTATTTCTTACATAAGATATTTTTACTCCATACTTTTGTTTAAAGAATCATTCAAGTGATTTCATGGAAAAAAAGTTCCGCCAAGTGCCAAGGATCGATATTTTGAACTAGAAATGTTATTAGATGGCACCGGATTATTTTTTTTCCCCTGGTGCTCTTACAAATGGAGAGAATGGAATGAGTAGAATTGATTGCACAACATTTATTACATAAATAACCGTTGATACTCGATACGTGTCCGGTCGTCTACCAATGTCGGCGATGTAGCAGTAGACCTTTATTGACGGTTGGCGTGTGGCTCATGATGCGATTACCTCCATAGCAGCCACTTTGAAGGATTCATCCATCAACTTAAACTTGTCAGCTGGGGCGGCATCGAGGACAACTTTTGCTGCTTTCTTGTAGGCAAGTGAAGTTGCAGCAACTTTCTTCTCATCTCCTTGGGCCATCCCGAGAGCAGCAAAGGCGAACATTCTCCGCCTCCACGTGGCAGCTTCAACTTCATCCTTTTTTGCTGGTGGGGCAGCAGCCACAACAGAGTCGGCGGCCTCGTTGATGGCCTGAGTTGCCTCATCCAAGCGCTTATCGACAGGGGCGAGGAGGGCCTTGTTGAAGCTCTTCTCGACGGGGGCGTCGCATTCCACTTGGACTAACACGGCCGATGCCGCGATGGCTGCAAGGAGTAGGGCGACGGCTTTGGCCATTGCTAATGAACTGGAGAGGGATCTTTCAATGTTGGAAGATGTTGCTACTGCGCGTGGATTTGCTGTGTGAGTTTGTAGGGATCATCGGGGCTTTAAATAGGGAAACATGTACCATGATAACCTAAGGCCAAGAGAGCTTTATGGTCCAAAATTGATTGGTTGCATGCATGTGTGCCAAGTGCTCGGTCCGTAGTGCATGCTATCCCTTGTCTTGACTGAGCCTGCAGGATCCAAATCTGGACTTCCACAACCCCGATATGAAATTTATATGTACGCAAGATGTTAATGGCATATAACCCATTGTCCGGTTGGCAATAGGTACGCGAATGAGCATGAACGACGTGTCGAGGGGTGTTGTAAAAGCAAAACAAAGGTAAGAACCACTTTGGCAACAAATTCGACAAGGTCATCAGCGATTCTTATACGAGTCTACGCAACGGTCACTAAAGTTCCAATAGCATGTGAAGCTATAAACATATCATTCAGGTTCCTAGGCATCAAACTTCGCCAATGTTACTTTGGGTGTGTTTGTGAGGAGGGGAAAAGAGAATATACGCAAAAAAAAGGGTGAGTCATCAGCGTATGATTAGTTGAGTGTTAATTATTTTATACCTTAAAAATGGATTAGTAGGATTTTTTAACCAACTTTTGTATCGACTTGTCTTGCGAAAAACAACCCGTTTAGAAGTTTGAGAAGCGTGCGCGCGGCGAACAAGGGATTTTTTTTCTCCGGATGCCAAAAAGGCAGCCTTAGAGCGTATAGATCAAAGGAGAAGTAAATGTCGAGGACATCTATGGTGAATATGCCACGTTACTCGCTAAGGGTTACGACGAAGCAGTCGTATTTGAGATAGGAAG
The DNA here is from genome assembly GCA_000576495.2 of Oryza glumipatula. Taxonomy (NCBI): domain Eukaryota; kingdom Viridiplantae; phylum Streptophyta; class Magnoliopsida; order Poales; family Poaceae; genus Oryza; species Oryza glumipatula. Next base: position 14,760,531 of record CM002523.2, on the reverse strand, counting down.
TGCTTTGCACTTGGACGGCGCCGGGTATGATGCTCTTGTTCTAGTTTTAGCCGCTCATATGGTACTTATGGCAGGAAAAAAGACATGGCGGGTTGTCGTAAGTCCTAAAAAGAATTCGGATGAAAAAATCATGCCCGTTTTACTGAAGGGCATGCTGAATAGGGAGCTACGTACATAATTAAATATTTCTTTGGCTAACTCTTTGAATAGGTCCAGCGGCTGAAACGAGGAGGCTAGCGCAGTTGTGCTATTGATTCAAGGCGGTTTGCACCCTATCTAAATGCAAGAGGCCAAGGAAGCGGGATATTTAACATGGAGGTTTTGGGCAAACCGAAAGGTCTCGTCACAAGTCTTATGGTTGTTTTACATGGAATCTCGGCAAATAACAGTCGCCCAACAACTGTCTTATATGTGTGCATATATCGAAGCGTTGATGCACGCAAGCTGGTCCTGTTTATGTTTTTTCTTACATAAGATATTTTTACTCCATACTTTTGTTTAAAGAATCATTCAAGTGATTTCATGGAAAAAAAGTTCCGCCAAGTGCCAAGGATCGATATTTTGAACTAGAAATGTTATTAGATGGCACCGGATTATTTTTTTTCCCCTGGTGCTCTTACAAATGGAGAGAATGGAATGAGTAGAATTGATTGCACAACATTTATTACATAAATAACCGTTGATACTCGATACGTGTCCGGTCGTCTACCAATGTCGGCGATGTAGCAGTAGACCTTTATTGACGGTTGGCGTGTGGCTCATGATGCGATTACCTCCATAGCAGCCACTTTGAAGGATTCATCCATCAACTTAAACTTGTCAGCTGGGGCGGCATCGAGGACAACTTTTGCTGCTTTCTTGTAGGCAAGTGAAGTTGCAGCAACTTTCTTCTCATCTCCTTGGGCCATCCCGAGAGCAGCAAAGGCGAACATTCTCCGCCTCCACGTGGCAGCTTCAACTTCATCCTTTTTTGCTGGTGGGGCAGCAGCCACAACAGAGTCGGCGGCCTCGTTGATGGCCTGAGTTGCCTCATCCAAGCGCTTATCGACAGGGGCGAGGAGGGCCTTGTTGAAGCTCTTCTCGACGGGGGCGTCGCATTCCACTTGGACTAACACGGCCGATGCCGCGATGGCTGCAAGGAGTAGGGCGACGGCTTTGGCCATTGCTAATGAACTGGAGAGGGATCTTTCAATGTTGGAAGATGTTGCTACTGCGCGTGGATTTGCTGTGTGAGTTTGTAGGGATCATCGGGGCTTTAAATAGGGAAACATGTACCATGATAACCTAAGGCCAAGAGAGCTTTATGGTCCAAAATTGATTGGTTGCATGCATGTGTGCCAAGTGCTCGGTCCGTAGTGCATGCTATCCCTTGTCTTGACTGAGCCTGCAGGATCCAAATCTGGACTTCCACAACCCCGATATGAGATTTATATGTACGCAAGATGTTAATGGCATATAACCCATTGTCCGGTTGGCAATAGGTACGCGAATGAGCATGAACGACGTGTCGAGGGGTGTTGTAAAAGCAAAACAAAGGTAAGAACCACTTTGGCAACAAATTCGACAAGGTCATCAGCGATTCTTATACGAGTCTACGCAACGGTCACTAAAGTTCCAATAGCATGTGAAGCTATAAACATATCATTCAGGTTCCTAGGCATCAAACTTCGCCAATGTTACTTTGGGTGTGTTTGTGAGGAGGGGAAAAGAGAATATACGCAAAAAAAAGGGTGAGTCATCAGCGTATGATTAGTTGAGTGTTAATTATTTTATACCTTAAAAATGGATTAGTAGGATTTTTTAACCAACTTTTGTATCGACTTGTCTTGCGAAAAACAACCCGTTTAGAAGTTTGAGAAGCGTGCGCGCGGCGAACAAGGGATTTTTTTTCTCCGGATGCCAAAAAGGCAGCCTTAGAGCGTATAGATCAAAGGAGAAGTAAATGTCGAGGACATCTATGGTGAATATGCCACGTTACTCGCTAAGGGTTACGACGAAGCAGTCGTATTTGAGATAGGAAGTGCTTTGCACTTGGACGGCGCCGGGTATGATGCTCTTGTTCTAGTTTTAGCCGCTCATATGGTACTTATGGCAGGAAAAAAGACATGGCGGGTTGTCGTAAGTCCTAAAAAGAATTCGGATGAAAAAATCATGCCCGTTTTACTGAAGGGCATGCTGAATAGGGAGCTACGTACATAATTAAATATTTCTTTGGCTAACTCTTTGAATAGGTCCAGCGGCTGAAAGGAGGAGGCTAGCGCAGTTGTGCTATTGATTCAAGGCGGTTTGCACCCTATCTAAATGCAAGAGGCCAAGGAAGCGGGATATTTAACATGGAGGTTTTGGGCAAACCGAAAGGTCTCGTCACAAGTCTTATGGTTGTTTTACATGGAATCTCGGCAAATAACAGTCGCCCAACAACTGTCTTATATGTGTGCATATATCGAAGCGTTGATGCACGCAAGCTGGTCCGGTTTATGTTATTTCTTACATAAGATATTTTTACTCCATACTTTTGTTTAAAGAATCATTCAAGTGATTTCATGGAAAAAAAGTTCCGCCAAGTGCCAAGGATCGATATTTTGAACTAGAAATGTTATTAGATGGCACCGGATTATTTTTTTTCCCCTGGTGCTCTTACAAATGGAGAGAATGGAATGAGTAGAATTGATTGCACAACATTTATTACATAAATAACCGTTGATACTCGATACGTGTCCGGTCGTCTACCAATGTCGGCGATGTAGCAGTAGACCTTTATTGACGGTTGGCGTGTGGCTCATGATGCGATTACCTCCATAGCAGCCACTTTGAAGGATTCATCCATCAACTTAAACTTGTCAGCTGGGGCGGCATCGAGGACAACTTTTGCTGCTTTCTTGTAGGCAAGTGAAGTTGCAGCAACTTTCTTCTCATCTCCTTGGGCCATCCCGAGAGCAGCAAAGGCGAACATTCTCCGCCTCCACGTGGCAGCTTCAACTTCATCCTTTTTTGCTGGTGGGGCAGCAGCCACAACAGAGTCGGCGGCCTCGTTGATGGCCTGAGTTGCCTCATCCAAGCGCTTATCGACAGGGGCGAGGAGGGCCTTGTTGAAGCTCTTCTCGACGGGGGCGTCGCATTCCACTTGGACTAACACGGCCGATGCCGCGATGGCTGCAAGGAGTAGGGCGACGGCTTTGGCCATTGCTAATGAACTGGAGAGGGATCTTTCAATGTTGGAAGATGTTGCTACTGCGCGTGGATTTGCTGTGTGAGTTTGTAGGGATCATCGGGGCTTTAAATAGGGAAACATGTACCATGATAACCTAAGGCCAAGAGAGCTTTATGGTCCAAAATTGATTGGTTGCATGCATGTGTGCCAAGTGCTCGGTCCGTAGTGCATGCTATCCCTTGTCTTGACTGAGCCTGCAGGATCCAAATCTGGACTTCCACAACCCCGATATGAAATTTATATGTACGCAAGATGTTAATGGCATATAACCCATTGTCCGGTTGGCAATAGGTACGCGAATGAGCATGAACGACGTGTCGAGGGGTGTTGTAAAAGCAAAACAAAGGTAAGAACCACTTTGGCAACAAATTCGACAAGGTCATCAGCGATTCTTATACGAGTCTACGCAACGGTCACTAAAGTTCCAATAGCATGTGAAGCTATAAACATATCATTCAGGTTCCTAGGCATCAAACTTCGCCAATGTTACTTTGGGTGTGTTTGTGAGGAGGGGAAAAGAGAATATACGCAAAAAAAAGGGTGAGTCATCAGCGTATGATTAGTTGAGTGTTAATTATTTTATACCTTAAAAATGGATTAGTAGGATTTTTTAACCAACTTTTGTATCGACTTGTCTTGCGAAAAACAACCCGTTTAGAAGTTTGAGAAGCGTGCGCGCGGCGAACAAGGGATTTTTTTTCTCCGGATGCCAAAAAGGCAGCCTTAGAGCGTATAGATCAAAGGAGAAGTAAATGTCGAGGACATCTATGGTGAATATGCCACGTTACTCGCTAAGGGTTACGACGAAGCAGTCGTATTTGAGATAGGAAGTGCTTTGCACTTGGACGGCGCCGGGTATGATGCTCTTGTTCTAGTTTTAGCCGCTCATATGGTACTTATGGCAGGAAAAAAGACATGGCGGGTTGTCGTAAGTCCTAAAAAGAATTCGGATGAAAAAATCATGCCCGTTTTACTGAAGGGCATGCTGAATAGGGAGCTACGTACATAATTAAATATTTCTTTGGCTAACTCTTTGAATAGGTCCAGCGGCTGAAACGAGGAGGCTAGCGCAGTTGTGCTATTGATTCAAGGCGGTTTGCACCCTATCTAAATGCAAGAGGCCAAGGAAGCGGGATATTTAACATGGAGGTTTTGGGCAAACCGAAAGGTCTCGTCACAAGTCTTATGGTTGTTTTACATGGAATCTCGGCAAATAACAGTCGCCCAACAACTGTCTTATATGTGTGCATATATCGAAGCGTTGATGCACGCAAGCTGGTCCTGTTTATGTTTTTTCTTACATAAGATATTTTTACTCCATACTTTTGTTTAAAGAATCATTCAAGTGATTTCATGGAAAAAAAGTTCCGCCAAGTGCCAAGGATCGATATTTTGAACTAGAAATGTTATTAGATGGCACCGGATTATTTTTTTTCCCCTGGTGCTCTTACAAATGGAGAGAATGGAATGAGTAGAATTGATTGCACAACATTTATTACATAAATAACCGTTGATACTCGATACGTGTCCGGTCGTCTACCAATGTCGGCGATGTAGCAGTAGACCTTTATTGACGGTTGGCGTGTGGCTCATGATGCGATTACCTCCATAGCAGCCACTTTGAAGGATTCATCCATCAACTTAAACTTGTCAGCTGGGGCGGCATCGAGGACAACTTTTGCTGCTTTCTTGTAGGCAAGTGAAGTTGCAGCAACTTTCTTCTCATCTCCTTGGGCCATCCCGAGAGCAGCAAAGGCGAACATTCTCCGCCTCCACGTGGCAGCTTCAACTTCATCCTTTTTTGCTGGTGGGGCAGCAGCCACAACAGAGTCGGCGGCCTCGTTGATGGCCTGAGTTGCCTCATCCAAGCGCTTATCGACAGGGGCGAGGAGGGCCTTGTTGAAGCTCTTCTCGACGGGGGCGTCGCATTCCACTTGGACTAACACGGCCGATGCCGCGATGGCTGCAAGGAGTAGGGCGACGGCTTTGGCCATTGCTAATGAACTGGAGAGGGATCTTTCAATGTTGGAAGATGTTGCTACTGCGCGTGGATTTGCTGTGTGAGTTTGTAGGGATCATCGGGGCTTTAAATAGGGAAACATGTACCATGATAACCTAAGGCCAAGAGAGCTTTATGGTCCAAAATTGATTGGTTGCATGCATGTGTGCCAAGTGCTCGGTCCGTAGTGCATGCTATCCCTTGTCTTGACTGAGCCTGCAGGATCCAAATCTGGACTTCCACAACCCCGATATGAAATTTATATGTACGCAAGATGTTAATGGCATATAACCCATTGTCCGGTTGGCAATAGGTACGCGAATGAGCATGAACGACGTGTCGAGGGGTGTTGTAAAAGCAAAACAAAGGTAAGAACCACTTTGGCAACAAATTCGACAAGGTCATCAGCGATTCTTATACGAGTCTACGCAACGGTCACTAAAGTTCCAATAGCATGTGAAGCTATAAACATATCATTCAGGTTCCTAGGCATCAAACTTCGCCAATGTTACTTTGGGTGTGTTTGTGAGGAGGGGAAAAGAGAATATACGCAAAAAAAAGGGTGAGTCATCAGCGTATGATTAGTTGAGTGTTAATTATTTTATACCTTAAAAATGGATTAGTAGGATTTTTTAACCAACTTTTGTATCGACTTGTCTTGCGAAAAACAACCCGTTTAGAAGTTTGAGAAGCGTGCGCGCGGCGAACAAGGGATTTTTTTTCTCCGGATGCCAAAAAGGCAGCCTTAGAGCGTATAGATCAAAGGAGAAGTAAATGTCGAGGACATCTATGGTGAATATGCCACGTTACTCGCTAAGGGTTACGACGAAGCAGTCGTATTTGAGATAGGAAGTGCTTTGCACTTGGACGGCGCCGGGTATGATGCTCTTGTTCTAGTTTTAGCCGCTCATATGGTACTTATGGCAGGAAAAAAGACATGGCGGGTTGTCGTAAGTCCTAAAAAGAATTCGGATGAAAAAATCATGCCCGTTTTACTGAAGGGCATGCTGAATAGGGAGCTACGTACATAATTAAATATTTCTTTGGCTAACTCTTTGAATAGGTCCAGCGGCTGAAACGAGGAGGCTAGCGCAGTTGTGCTATTGATTCAAGGCGGTTTGCACCCTATCTAAATGCAAGAGGCCAAGGAAGCGGGATATTTAACATGGAGGTTTTGGGCAAACCGAAAGGTCTCGTCACAAGTCTTATGGTTGTTTTACATGGAATCTCGGCAAATAACAGTCGCCCAACAACTGTCTTATATGTGTGCATATATCGAAGCGTTGATGCACGCAAGCTGGTCCTGTTTATGTTTTTTCTTACATAAGATATTTTTACTCCATACTTTTGTTTAAAGAATCATTCAAGTGATTTCATGGAAAAAAAGTTCCGCCAAGTGCCAAGGATCGATATTTTGAACTAGAAATGTTATTAGATGGCACCGGATTATTTTTTTTCCCCTGGTGCTCTTACAAATGGAGAGAATGGAATGAGTAGAATTGATTGCACAACATTTATTACATAAATAACCGTTGATACTCGATACGTGTCCGGTCGTCTACCAATGTCGGCGATGTAGCAGTAGACCTTTATTGACGGTTGGCGTGTGGCTCATGATGCGATTACCTCCATAGCAGCCACTTTGAAGGATTCATCCATCAACTTAAACTTGTCAGCTGGGGCGGCATCGAGGACAACTTTTGCTGCTTTCTTGTAGGCAAGTGAAGTTGCAGCAACTTTCTTCTCATCTCCTTGGGCCATCCCGAGAGCAGCAAAGGCGAACATTCTCCGCCTCCACGTGGCAGCTTCAACTTCATCCTTTTTTGCTGGTGGGGCAGCAGCCACAACAGAGTCGGCGGCCTCGTTGATGGCCTGAGTTGCCTCATCCAAGCGCTTATCGACAGGGGCGAGGAGGGCCTTGTTGAAGCTCTTCTCGACGGGGGCGTCGCATTCCACTTGGACTAACACGGCCGATGCCGCGATGGCTGCAAGGAGTAGGGCGACGGCTTTGGCCATTGCTAATGAACTGGAGAGGGATCTTTCAATGTTGGAAGATGTTGCTACTGCGCGTGGATTTGCTGTGTGAGTTTGTAGGGATCATCGGGGCTTTAAATAGGGAAACATGTACCATGATAACCTAAGGCCAAGAGAGCTTTATGGTCCAAAATTGATTGGTTGCATGCATGTGTGCCAAGTGCTCGGTCCGTAGTGCATGCTATCCCTTGTCTTGACTGAGCCTGCAGGATCCAAATCTGGACTTCCACAACCCCGATATGAAATTTATATGTACGCAAGATGTTAATGGCATATAACCCATTGTCCGGTTGGCAATAGGTACGCGAATGAGCATGAACGACGTGTCGAGGGGTGTTGTAAAAGCAAAACAAAGGTAAGAACCACTTTGGCAACAAATTCGACAAGGTCATCAGCGATTCTTATACGAGTCTACGCAACGGTCACTAAAGTTCCAATAGCATGTGAAGCTATAAACATATCATTCAGGTTCCTAGGCATCAAACTTCGCCAATGTTACTTTGGGTGTGTTTGTGAGGAGGGGAAAAGAGAATATACGCAAAAAAAAGGGTGAGTCATCAGCGTATGATTAGTTGAGTGTTAATTATTTTATACCTTAAAAATGGATTAGTAGGATTTTTTAACCAACTTTTGTATCGACTTGTCTTGCGAAAAACAACCCGTTTAGAAGTTTGAGAAGCGTGCGCGCGGCGAACAAGGGATTTTTTTTCTCCGGATGCCAAAAAGGCAGCCTTAGAGCGTATAGATCAAAGGAGAAGTAAATGTCGAGGACATCTATGGTGAATATGCCACGTTACTCGCTAAGGGTTACGACGAAGCAGTCGTATTTGAGATAGGAAGTGCTTTGCACTTGGACGGCGCCGGGTATGATGCTCTTGTTCTAGTTTTAGCCGCTCATATGGTACTTATGGCAGGAAAAAAGACATGGCGGGTTGTCGTAAGTCCTAAAAAGAATTCGGATGAAAAAATCATGCCCGTTTTACTGAAGGGCATGCTGAATAGGGAGCTACGTACATAATTAAATATTTCTTTGGCTAACTCTTTGAATAGGTCCAGCGGCTGAAACGAGGAGGCTAGCGCAGTTGTGCTATTGATTCAAGGCGGTTTGCACCCTATCTAAATGCAAGAGGCCAAGGAAGCGGGATATTTAACATGGAGGTTTTGGGCAAACCGAAAGGTCTCGTCACAAGTCTTATGGTTGTTTTACATGGAATCTCGGCAAATAACAGTCGCCCAACAACTGTCTTATATGTGTGCATATATCGAAGCGTTGATGCACGCAAGCTGGTCCTGTTTATGTTTTTTCTTACATAAGATATTTTTACTCCATACTTTTGTTTAAAGAATCATTCAAGTGATTTCATGGAAAAAAAGTTCCGCCAAGTGCCAAGGATCGATATTTTGAACTAGAAATGTTATTAGATGGCACCGGATTATTTTTTTTCCCCTGGTGCTCTTACAAATGGAGAGAATGGAATGAGTAGAATTGATTGCACAACATTTATTACATAAATAACCGTTGATACTCGATACGTGTCCGGTCGTCTACCAATGTCGGCGATGTAGCAGTAGACCTTTATTGACGGTTGGCGTGTGGCTCATGATGCGATTACCTCCATAGCAGCCACTTTGAAGGATTCATCCATCAACTTAAACTTGTCAGCTGGGGCGGCATCGAGGACAACTTTTGCTGCTTTCTTGTAGGCAAGTGAAGTTGCAGCAACTTTCTTCTCATCTCCTTGGGCCATCCCGAGAGCAGCAAAGGCGAACATTCTCCGCCTCCACGTGGCAGCTTCAACTTCATCCTTTTTTGCTGGTGGGGCAGCAGCCACAACAGAGTCGGCGGCCTCGTTGATGGCCTGAGTTGCCTCATCCAAGCGCTTATCGACAGGGGCGAGGAGGGCCTTGTTGAAGCTCTTCTCGACGGGGGCGTCGCATTCCACTTGGACTAACACGGCCGATGCCGCGATGGCTGCAAGGAGTAGGGCGACGGCTTTGGCCATTGCTAATGAACTGGAGAGGGATCTTTCAATGTTGGAAGATGTTGCTACTGCGCGTGGATTTGCTGTGTGAGTTTGTAGGGATCATCGGGGCTTTAAATAGGGAAACATGTACCATGATAACCTAAGGCCAAGAGAGCTTTATGGTCCAAAATTGATTGGTTGCATGCATGTGTGCCAAGTGCTCGGTCCGTAGTGCATGCTATCCCTTGTCTTGACTGAGCCTGCAGGATCCAAATCTGGACTTCCACAACCCCGATATGAAATTTATATGTACGCAAGATGTTAATGGCATATAACCCATTGTCCGGTTGGCAATAGGTACGCGAATGAGCATGAACGACGTGTCGAGGGGTGTTGTAAAAGCAAAACAAAGGTAAGAACCACTTTGGCAACAAATTCGACAAGGTCATCAGCGATTCTTATACGAGTCTACGCAACGGTCACTAAAGTTCCAATAGCATGTGAAGCTATAAACATATCATTCAGGTTCCTAGGCATCAAACTTCGCCAATGTTACTTTGGGTGTGTTTGTGAGGAGGGGAAAAGAGAATATACGCAAAAAAAAGGGTGAGTCATCAGCGTATGATTAGTTGAGTGTTAATTATTTTATACCTTAAAAATGGATTAGTAGGATTTTTTAACCAACTTTTGTATCGACTTGTCTTGCGAAAAACAACCCGTTTAGAAGTTTGAGAAGCGTGCGCGCGGCGAACAAGGGATTTTTTTTCTCCGGATGCCAAAAAGGCAGCCTTAGAGCGTATAGATCAAAGGAGAAGTAAATGTCGAGGACATCTATGGTGAATATGCCACGTTACTCGCTAAGGGTTACGACGAAGCAGTCGTATTTGAGATAGGAAGTGCTTTGCACTTGGACGGCGCCGGGTATGATGCTCTTGTTCTAGTTTTAGCCGCTCATATGGTACTTATGGCAGGAAAAAAGACATGGCGGGTTGTCGTAAGTCCTAAAAAGAATTCGGATGAAAAAATCATGCCCGTTTTACTGAAGGGCATGCTGAATAGGGAGCTACGTACATAATTAAATATTTCTTTGGTTAACTCTTTGAATAGGTCCAGCGGCTGAAACGAGGAGGCTAGCGCAGTTGTGCTATTGATTCAAGGCGGTTTGCACCCTATCTAAATGCAAGAGGCCAAGGAAGCGGGATATTTAACATGGAGGTTTTGGGCAAACCGAAAGGTCTCGTCACAAGTCTTATGGTTGTTTTACATGGAATCTCGGCAAATAACAGTCGCCCAACAACTGTCTTATATGTGTGCATATATCGAAGCGTTGATGCACGCAAGCTGGTCCTGTTTATGTTATTTCTTACATAAGATATTTTTACTCCATACTTTTGTTTAAAGAATCATTCAAGTGATTTCATGGAAAAAAAGTTCCGCCAAGTGCCAAGGATCGATATTTTGAACTAGAAATGTTATTAGATGGCACCGGATTATTTTTTTTCCCCTGGTGCTCTTACAAATGGAGAGAATGGAATGAGTAGAATTGATTGCACAACATTTATTACATAAATAACCGTTGATACTCGATACGTGTCCGGTCGTCTACCAATGTCGGCGATGTAGCAGTAGACCTTTATTGACGGTTGGCGTGTGGCTCATGATGCGATTACCTCCATAGCAGCCACTTTGAAGGATTCATCCATCAACTTAAACTTGTCAGCTGGGGCGGCATCGAGGACAACTTTTGCTGCTTTCTTGTAGGCAAGTGAAGTTGCAGCAACTTTCTTCTCATCTCCTTGGGCCATCCCGAGAGCAGCAAAGGCGAACATTCTCCGCTTCCACGTGGCAGCTTCAACTTCATCCTTTTTTGCTGGTGGGGCAGCAGCCACAACAGAGTCGGCGGCCTCGTTGATGGCCTGAGTTGCCTCATCCAAGCGCTTATCGACAGGGGCGAGGAGGGCCTTGTTGAAGCTCTTCTCGACGGGGGCGTCGCATTCCACTTGGACTAACACGGCCGATGCCGCGATGGCTGCAAGGAGTAGGGCGACGGCTTTGGCCATTGCTAATGAACTGGAGAGGGATCTTTCAATGTTGGAAGATGTTGCTACTTGCGCGTGGATTTGCTGTGTGAGTTTGTAGGGATCATCGGGGCTTTAAATAGGGAAACATGTACCATGATAACCTAAGGCCAAGAGAGCTTTATGGTCCAAAATTGATTGGTTGCATGCATGTGTGCCAAGTGCTCGGTCCGTAGTGCATGCTATCCCTTGTCTTGACTGAGCCTGCAGGATCCAAATCTGGACTTCCACAACCCCGATATGAAATTTATATGTACGCAAGATGTTAATGGCATATAACCCATTGTCCGGTTGGCAATAGGTACGCGAATGAGCATGAACGACGTGTCGAGGGGTGTTGTAAAAGCAAAACAAAGGTAAGAACCACTTTGGCAACAAATTCGACAAGGTCATCAGCGATTCTTATACGAGTCTACGCAACGGTCACTAAAGTTCCAATAGCATGTGAAGCTATAAACATATCATTCAGGTTCCTAGGCATCAAACTTCGCCAATGTTACTTAGGGTGTGTTTGTGAGGAGGGGAAAAGAGAATATACGCAAAAAAAAGGGTGAGTCATCAGCGTATGATTAGTTGAGTGTTAATTATTTTATACCTTAAAAATGGATTAGTAGGATTTTTTAACCAACTTTTGTATCGACTTGTCTTGCGAAAAACAACCCGTTTAGAAGTTTGAGAAGCGTGCGCGCGGCGAACAAGGGATTTTTTTTCTCCGGATGCCAAAAAGGCAGCCTTAGAGCGTATAGATCAAAGGAGAAGTAAATGTCGAGGACATCTATGGTGAATATGCCACGTTACTCGCTAAGGGTTACGACGAAGCAGTCGTATTTGAGATAGGAAGTGCTTTGCACTTGGACGGCGCCGGGTATGATGCTCTTGTTCTAGTTTTAGCCGCTCATATGGTACTTATGGCAGGAAAAAAGACATGGTGGGTTGTCGTAAGTCCTAAAAAGAATTCGGATGAAAAAATCATGCCCGTTTTACTGAAGGGCATGCTGAATAGGGAGCTACGTACATAATTAAATATTTCTTTGGCTAACTCTTTGAATAGGTCCAGCGGCTGAAACGAGGAGGCTAGCGCAGTTGTGCTATTGATTCAAGGCGGTTTGCACCCTATCTAAATGCAAGAGGCCAAGGAAGCGGGATATTTAACATGGAGGTTTTGGGCAAACCGAAAGGTCTCGTCACAAGTCTTATGGTTGTTTTACATGGAATCTCGGCAAATAACAGTCGCCCAACAACTGTCTTATATGTGTGCATATATCGAAGCGTTGATGCACGCAAGCTGGTCCTGTTTATGTTATTTCTTACATAAGATATTTTTACTCCATACTTTTGTTTAAAGAATCATTCAAGTGATTTCATGGAAAAAAAGTTCCGCCAAGTGCCAAGGATCGATATTTTGAACTAGAAATGTTATTAGATGGCACCGGATTATTTTTTTTCCCCTGGTGCTCTTACAAATGGAGAGAATGGAATGAGTAGAATTGATTGCACAACATTTATTACATAAATAACCGTTGATACTCGATACGTGTCCGGTCGTCTACCAATGTCGGCGATGTAGCAGTAGACCTTTATTGACGGTTGGCGTGTGGCTCATGATGCGATTACCTCCATAGCAGCCACTTTGAAGGATTCATCCATCAACTTAAACTTGTCAGCTGGGGCGGCATCGAGGACAACTTTTGCTGCTTTCTTGTAGGCAAGTGAAGTTGCAGCAACTTTCTTCTCATCTCCTTGGGCCATCCCGAGAGCAGCAAAGGCGAACATTCTCCGCTTCCACGTGGCAGCTTCAACTTCATCCTTTTTTGCTGGTGGGGCAGCAGCCACAACAGAGTCGGCGGCCTCGTTGATGGCCTGAGTTGCCTCATCCAAGCGCTTATCGACAGGGGCGAGGAGGGCCTTGTTGAAGCTCTTCTCGACGGGGGCGTCGCATTCCACTTGGACTAACACGGCCGATGCCGCGATGGCTGCAAGGAGTAGGGCGACGGCTTTGGCCATTGCTAATGAACTGGAGAGGGATCTTTCAATGTTGGAAGATGTTGCTACTGCGCGTGGATTTGCTGTGTGAGTTTGTAGGGATCATCGGGGCTTTAAATAGGGAAACATGTACCATGATAACCTAAGGCCGCAAATGCAGGACACCACTATTGTGGGACCAAGTTGGGGAAAGCCAAGTATTCGGGACCGATATCTTGAGAGAAGCGGAAGCTAAGGTCAGGACCATTCGGGAAAACCTAAAGGTGGCACAGTCTCGGCAGAAGAGTTATGCAGACAACCGACGCCGTGACCTGGAATTTGCAGTGGATGACTTTGTGTATCTCCGGGTAACGCCGTTGCGGGGTGTACACAGGTTCCAGACAAAAGGGAAGCTCGCACCACGGTTCGTGGGTCCTTTCCGCATCATTGCTCGGCGCGGAGAAGTTGCTTACCAGCTGGAGTTGCCCGCCTCATTGGGCAACGTGCATGATGTGTTTCATGTATCGCAACTTAAGAAATGTCTTCGAGTGCCGTCCGAGCAGGCCGATTCAGAGCAAATTGAAGTTTGCGAAGACTTGACCTACGTAGAGAAGCAAGTGAAGATTCTGGACACTATGGAGCGCAGGACCAGGAACCGGGTGATCCGTTTTTGCAAGGTCCAATGGAGCAACCACACCGAGGAAGAAGCTACTTGGGAACGTGAAGACGAGCTGAAGGCAGCCCATCCCAATCTCTTCGCCAGTTCTTCCGAATCTCGGGGTCGAGATTCTGTTTAAGGGGGGTAGGTTTGTCACGTCCCAAAATGACCCTAAAATACATCCTTTAAATTGCGCCTAGAATAATTAAAAATCTCTGTGAAAGCCTCCAAAAATTAAAATGCGCAAAGTTAAAAGTCAAATAAGGCTTGGAGGATTTTTGTATATTTCCTAAAAGCCTAAAATGTGTAAATAAATTTTAGTGGAATTTTCAGAGCACAAATAATAATTGTTAAGAAATAAACAAAGTTGAAAAGGTTTTATAAAAAGAAAAACCTTAAAAATCTCTCTCCCTCCTCTAATGGGCCGGCCCGGCCCATCTCCCTCTCTCTCTCCTCTCCCCGCGGCCCACTCGGCCTCCTCCCCGCGCGCGCGCCGCTGACGGGCGGGCCCGCCCGCCACCCTCGCTGACGGGTGGGGCCCACCCGTCATCCCCTTCCTCCCGCCGCCCCGCTGCCGCGCCCGCGCCCAGCGCCGCCGCCGCCGCGAATCCCGCCGCCTCCCGCCGTCCCCGCGCGCAATAAAGAGGGGGAAATCACTCCCCGTGATTCCCTCCCCCGTTTCCCCCACTTTCCCCTCTCCCTCTCGCATTCAATCGGCCGGGATCGGTTCCCCTAATCTCGCCGGCGCCATCAATGGCGGCCGAGCCTTCCGCGCCCGTTTCCTCCTCTCTCGGCCGCCTTCTCCCCTTCCCGACCTTATATAAACCCTCCCCGAGCTCCCCACCGCCGTTTCCGCCACCCGCCGCTCTCTCTCCTCGTCGGAATTGAGCTCGCGCCGTCGATCCCTCTCTCCGCCGTCGCCGCCGAGCTCCGGTCCGCCGCCGTCGTCGCCCCGGACCACCTCCCACCTCGGCGCCGCCTCCTTCGGCTTCGCCGCACCCTCGCCGACCTCGTCCACCCCTCCGTTCCGCTCGCCGACCGCCGGAGCACCGTCGTCCCCGTCGACCCGAGCCGCGCCGCCGCCTTCCTCCGCTTCGGTCGCCGTTTCCTCCGTCGCCGACGACCCGGGGTGAGCCGTGGACCGTCGCTTCCTTTCCCCCTTCCCTCCCTCTCTCTCGGCCGCCGCTCCGCCGTGCCTATGGCCGCCGCCGGCGACCATAGGGGCGCGGGCGCGCCGCCTCCCGCCGGTCGCGCCGGTGTGGCCGCCCTCGGGCGCGCCCAAGCGGCTGCCGTGTGGGGCCCGGCCGTCAGCCGCCCGCGTCTTTGGGTGCGGCTGACGCGTGGGGCCCACGGCGCCGGCCGGTGTGAGCCGGGTGCACCCGGTCCACCGTGGACCGTGAGGCTGCCGCGTGGGCCCCACTCCCGTGGACCCGGTCCGCGCACCCCCTCCCTCGGCTGACGCAATAAATCCGATTTTTAATTAAAATTTAAATGAAGAAATTCGCAAATATTCACATAAAGAGCATATAAACTTCAAATGGCTATAACTTGGCCATTTGAACTCGGAATTGGACCGTTCAAGTCTCTAATTTTTCCTTAAGAAGTCAAGAACCCATTTTTGTGCTTTGTTACTGCTTGTTATATGGAGTTTATTAGAGTAAAAGCCTTTTTCTTTTTCGTTGGTCGTGTAGACGCTACAGCTTCAGAAGATCCGCTCTTCGTGGAGGTCGAAGCCGACGCTTGGGAAAGCGAGCAAGGCAAGTCACATCATTATTTGAACATATTGTATCCCACTTTGTGAAATTACTTTGATTTAAATTATTGCATTATCGCTTTATTTAAATTCCCGCGTTATCACTGTTTTATTTAGCCATGCCTATTTACCTTTGTTATGACCTTATTATTATTGTTATTGTTATTATTACCTTGTTCACCCTAGAATAAACAAAACCCCAACTAGTGGGCACTCTATTCGTGGTTCCACTAGTAAGAATTTAGGTAGATGCTTCGCTGATTAATTAGGCAACATTAGGTGGTTTTATAACTCTAGACTTGGGAATATTCATATCACTTGGACATATTGGAATGATTGGACAATTGTGGAATTGGACGCACACCTCCCCCTCTATTCAAAACCCCCCCCCCAAAATGGTTTTAGGCTGGGCTCGGGGTGCATGGTTTTGATAGTAGCACCTCGGCCATATAAGGACCGGTCTTCGGGCCTCTGTTGCAAAGCACCACCGTACTTCCACATGTCTAATGGGTAAGGCTTAGTTTGTGGCTCAGTCTGGTTATAAACAAAAGTACACGGATGGAGATGGACGAAGTCGGGGATCGATGGACATCTCTAGGGCAAATGAAGGCTACACGAGCTGCGGCTCGGTAGTCGAGATGTCATGGCACAGGGCCGGTGTCCTGCTGCTAGGGGCTCAATCTCGCCTGCCTGTCCCGGGGGTTCCGGCCGTAGGTGAGTTGGGTCGGTACTCTTGTCTATGGCTAGGATGGGTTGGAAACTATGTCACGTCTTCCGTCCGTATGCCGTGGTGGTATGTGGCACGTGGTTACGCGTGAGGAAGATGTGTCTTGTGGGTAAAGATGTACACCTCTGATCAGAGTAAATCTATTCGAATAGCCGCGCCCTCGGTTATGGGCAAGCCTAGCAATGTACCCAAGTTAGTGTTTTAAATCTTAAAACCTGCTTAACAACTAAAATATGGAATGGTTGGCCTGGGTTGGCTTGGGACGAGCTGGGACCCAGGGTCGGGTTGCCAGTTCGGTCTGAATCATCGTAGGCCTTGGGTTAAGGCAGGTGCGTGTGGGTTCACGGCCTTGTTTAACAATATTAAATAGTTCTAGGATCGTGTTTGAAATTTAGCTTTGAGCAACTAAGAGTCTTTTAAATGCGGTTTATTGCAAAACCTAACCCCTATACTATAACTCCGTTGTACTCCTTTGCATTTATGCTGCACTTGTGGATGTGTCTTGTTGAGTACGGTGGTTGTACTCAGTCTTGCTCAATTTTTCCCAACCCCAGAAGAGGAGCCCCTGGATGATGAAGGCTTTGGTGTCTAGCTCGTGCCTGCCGTCAAGCGCCTGTAGTCGTCGCTTTAGTCTTCCGCTGTTTTTCGTTGTCTTTGAGTGTGTTGGGCCGCCGCTGCCCATGTAATAATTAACTATTTACGCTTCCGATTGTTAAACTCTGAATTGTATCAACACTTGGTGTACCTTGCCTCCTGGGACAAGGAATAATGCACGCACGTAAGGAATGCCTGTTGGATTATTTCCGGTCGTGACAAGTTGGTATCAGAGCCTCCTTGACCCTAGGACGAGCCTTAGATCCCAAGCCTTAGCAATATTTTTGGAGTAAAAATCCTTTCTTATTTGCGAAAATCCTTTAGTCTCTCTCTGTCTTGCTGCTTCATTTATCATCTAAAAGCTGATCTCTAAAATATTTTCTCTCTTTTTGTTCTTGCTTGTAGATGGCCGGCAGCATCAACCGTCGTGGCCTGGATCTGACTGGCTTTGTTCTGGAGCTGCGGGGCATGTGCGTTGTCCTGGGATATCCGCATGGAGTGGATTACCAGGGCAAGCAGCTCCCGGAGCAGGAGGGTGACGACGCAGAGCCCCACGCTGCTTGGGAGGTCACTGCAGTGATCCTCACTGGCTCTCCTGAGAGGACTTCACTGTCAGTCACTGCGGGAGGAGATTCTTTCCCCGCCGCCTGCCAGAACGCCGCACTCCTCGCCATCGGCACTCTGCACCAGCGCTACCCGGACGAGTTGCAGCACTCGCCCTACCGCTACCACCCTCGTCGCGGAGGAGCCCGCAACTACGCCACCTTCCGGGATGCTAGCTCGGAGGATGACGCCACCATCACGCACCTGGCGCGCATGGTGGAGGCGTACGACACGGCCCGCATCGACTTCCACCATATGGTGCGCCGTGGGATGGTCGAGAGTAACCTGAAGATCCTGGAGCTGCGTCAGGAGAATCTGCAGCTGAAGAAGGACCTCGACGCACTGGAGGCGCAGCTTCGTCAGCTCAAGGTCGCCCAGGGAGAGATCTGCCGTCCCACGCTCCGCCGCGTCTGCCGCAGCCAGAAGATCACCGCCTGCAAGAGCACCTCCAGGCCTGCGCTGGTTCGTCAGTCCCTGGCGTGGACCTGCTTTGTGGAGACCCCTCGTGCCGTGCCCGCGCCCGTGGTTCCTCAGGAGGGGGAAACCTCCGGCGTTGGTAGCACGGAGGATGCGCTGCTGCTCACCTTCCGCCCTGGCCCGTCGCAGAAGTAGACGAGCAGTTAGTAGGCTTGCGCGTGTGTTCCTTTTTCGTTTGTCTTCTTGTTGGAGTCGTGTGGGGCATGGTTATACCGGTGTGTGGTATAACTGTGCTGGAGCCTGACTTTATTTTATTTGCTGAAGCAACTTGAACCTTAATGAACCCAATTTATATCAGTAATAAGTTCAATAATTTTGGTAGTCGTGGGTGGTTAGTTTTAATAGTCTGTCCTCTCTGTTGGCTGGTTTGTTTTGGGGTATTTCAGATGGTGACAACCAGGAGAACTGCTGCTACCGGTGAAGGCAGCCAACCCGAAGGTAGCCACCCCAACATCCAAGGCGGCCCACCTCCACCTCCTCCTCCGCCACCACCACCGCCACCTGACACCAACCCCATCCTCACCCAAATCCTCGCCCAGCAGGCCAACATGATGGCTGCTTTCCTCCACCACATCCAGAATCCACCACAGCATAACGCTCCACCTCCACCACCACCCCCGCAGCATTCTAAGCTCGCCGAGTTCCTCCGCATCCGCCCGCCTACCTTCTCCAGCTCTAATAACCCCGTGGATGCCTTGGATTGGTTGCATGCCGTGGGGAAGAAGTTAGACACCGTGCAGTGCAGCGACGAGGAGAAAGTCATCTTCGCCGCCCATCAACTGCAGGGTCCCGCATCTCTCTGGTGGGACCATTTCCAGGCTACGCAGCCCGAGGGGCAGCCTATTACCTGGGCCCGCTTCACCGCCGCTTTCCGGAGGACCCATGTGCCTGCCGGAGTCATGGCCCTTAAAAAAAGGGAATTCCGGGAGTTGAAGCAAGGCAATCGCTCCGTGATGGAGTACTTGCATGAGTTTAACAACCTGGCCCGGTACGCCCCGGAGGATGTTCGGGAGGATGAGGAGAAACAGGAGAAGTTCTTGGCAGGAATGGACCCTGAGCTATCTGTGCGACTGGTCTCCGGGGATTATCCTGATTTCCAGCGTTTGGTGGACAAGAGCATCCGCTTGGAAGCCAAGCACAAGGAATTGGAGTCGCACAAGCGTCGCTTGGCGAATTTCCGCAACCAACAGGGGGCTAACCAAAGGATCCGCTACACCAATCCCTATCCAGGGGGATCCTCCTCGCAGCAGCAGCAGCAGCAATCTCGCCCCGCGCCCCGGCCTCAATTCGTGGTGCGCGTCCCGCAGCCGCAACAGCAGCAGAGCCAGCAAGGGACCCGTGCACCCCGTCCTCCTGCGCCAGCTGTGCAGCCTGGCCAAGGTCGCAGAGACGCTCAAGGACAGCAGCGTCTGTGCTTCAACTGCTTCGAGCCCGGCCACTATGCGGACAAATGCCCGAAGCCGCGGCGTCAGCAAGGCCAAGCGCCTCCCCGCCCCAACAACGGTGGTAAGGACGTCGCTCGGGGTCGTGTGAACCACGTGACCGCCGAGGATGTGCTGGCGACTCCGGACGTCATCGTTGGTACGTTCCTCATTCATTCCATCCCTGCTACCATTTTGTTCGACTCTGGAGCTTCCCACTCGTTCATATCTGTGTCTTTCGTGGGAAGAAATCAACTGGGGGTAGAACGGCTTAGGAACCCTCTGATTATCACCACCCCTGGAGGGGATATGACAGCAAAGTATTATAGCCCGGCCGTTCCTATAGAAATCCAGGGAATTCCTTTTCCCTCGGATCTGATTCTGCTAGACACCAAGAACTTGGACGTGATCCTTGGAATGAATTGGTTGGCCCAATTCCAAGGCCTAGTGGATTGCGCAAGGCGCACTGTCACTCTGTACCGAAGGCCGGAACAACCAGTCGTGTTCTTCGCACCCCCAACCTCTGTTGGCAGTTCAGAACTTCATCAGATAGGACTGTCAGAAATCCCCATCGCCAGTGAATTCGGTGACGTATTTCCTGAAGAATTACCCGGCATGCCACCCAAACGGGAGATCGAGTTCCGGATAGATCTAGCTCCAGGAACAACTCCTCTGTACAAACGGCCCTACCGTATGGCAGCAAATGAACTTGCCGAAGTTAAGAAGCAATTAGAAGAGCTGAAGGAAAAGGGGTATATACGGCCGAGCACTTCCCCCTGGGGTGCACCTGTGATTTTTGTGGAGAAGAAGGACAAAACAAAGAGGATGTGTGTTGATTACCGAGCTCTCAATGAAGTCACCATCAAAAATAAATACCCTCTTCCCCGGATAGATGATCTGTTCGATCAACTTAAAGGTGCTACTATATTCTCCAAGATTGATCTTCGTTCTGGATATCACCAATTGCGTATTCGTGAAGAAGATATCCCGAAGACCGCGTTCACCACGCGATACGGACTGTATGAATTCACGGTGATGTCGTTCGGTCTGACCAATGCCCCTGCCTTCTTCATGAACTTAATGAATAAAGTGTTCATGGAATACTTGGACAAGTTCGTGGTGGTTTTCATTGACGACATCCTAGTGTACTCGCAATCAGAGGAAGACCATCAGCAGCATCTCCGTTTAGTGTTGGGAAAGCTTCGGGAACACCAATTGTATGCCAAGCTTAGCAAGTGTGAGTTCTGGTTGTCCGAAGTCAAGTTCTTAGGGCACGTGATATCTGCAAAAGGAGTTGCTGTGGATCCCGAAACGGTGACCGCCGTCACCGATTGGAAGCAACCCAAGACGGTCACTCAAGTCCGTAGTTTTTTGGGTTTGGCAGGATATTACCGGAGATTTATTGAGAACTTCTCCAAAATCGCTCGACCCATGACACAGTTGTTGAAGAAAGAAGAAAAATTTGTGTGGAGTCCGCAGTGTGAGAAGGCATTCCAAACTCTCAAAGAAAAACTGGTTTCCTCGCCAGTGTTAATCTTACCGGATACTCGCAAGGATTTCCTGGTGTATTGTGACGCTTCGCGCCAAGGATTGGGGTGCGTATTAATGCAGGAAGGTCATGTGGTAGCCTATGCCTCACGTCAGCTACGGCCTCGTCGTCGCCCCATGCCGCTCCGCCTCCCCGTCTCGTCCCGTCGCCATCATCGCGCCGCGCGCCATCGTCGCCGCCGCGCACGCGTCGTCGTCGCCCCGCGTCGCTCCGCCTCCCCGTCCCATCCCGTCGCCATCATCGCACCACGCACCGCCGCTGCCGCGCCGCGCGAGCCGCGGTCGCCTCGAGCCTCGTGCTGCCGTCCCGTCGCCGCGCCGCACGCCACGCCGCTCTGCCTCCCCGTCCCGTCGCCGCGCCGCGCACGTCGCCGTCGTCTCGTGCCCCGCACCGCCGCCCGACACTTCGTCGCGTCGCCCGTTCCGCACGTCGCCCCGCACGTCGCGCTGTCCCTCCCCTATGCCGCCGCACCGCC
The DNA here is from genome assembly GCA_000576495.2 of Oryza glumipatula. Taxonomy (NCBI): domain Eukaryota; kingdom Viridiplantae; phylum Streptophyta; class Magnoliopsida; order Poales; family Poaceae; genus Oryza; species Oryza glumipatula. The sequence continues at coordinate 14,739,026 of CM002523.2, read as the reverse complement.
CGCGCGTCCCGCACGTCGCTCTGCCCCCCATGCCGCCGCGCCGCGCGCCCGCACGCCGCACGTCGCATTGCCCCCCCCCCTGTGCCGCCGCGCCGCACGCCCGTCCCCTCGTCGCCTCGCGCCGCCCCGAGCCCCACACCGCCGCCCGTCGCATCACCGCTCCGAGCCCCGTGCTGCCATCGCGTCGCCGCCCGTGCGTCGCCGTCGACGTGTCGCCATTAAGCCGCCGCCCCTCCCCTCTCCTTTTTCCCCTCTCTCCCCTATAAAAACCCCGGCCCTTCCCCCTTCTCCACCCCACTCCATTCCCTCCCCCTCTCCTCTACTCACTCAAACGTGTCGCCGTTGTGCCGCCGCGCCGCCGCCTTCGCGCAGCCGCGCCGCCGCATTTGAGCCGCCGCGCCGCCGACCTCGGTGACGCCGCACTGCACCGGGTACCGCGCCGCGTCCCGCACCGCCGTCACCGTCGTCGCCGCCACCGCCGCCGCCGGTGAGCCGTCTTAGCCCATCCCCTCCACCTCGCGCCCACCGCCGTCGCCACCGGGGGAGCGCAGCCGAGAAGGAGAGAAAAGAAGAGAGGCAGGGAGGGAGGAGCCGGGAGGAGAGAGAGAGAAGAAAAAGAAAAGGAGAAGAGGGAGAGAAGAAAAAGAAAAGGAGAAGGGAGAGAGAAGGAAAAAGAAAAAAGAAAAGGAAAAAAGAAAAGAAAAGAGAAAAAGAGAAAGAAAAAGAAAATAGAAAAGAAGAAAAGGGAAAATAGAGAGAAAATTAGGGGAGAGATTAGGAGGAGTTAGAAAATAAAAATGGTCGGGATTAATCATAGATTATTTTTGGAAATTCCTAGAGGGTAATAGCGTGTCGATCGAAATTCCGGATTAATTATAGGAATATGTTTCTTGATCGGATTAGATTAAAATTGGTAGTAATTTAGATGTAATTAATAACTAAACAATTAGATGAAATTCTTATAGACTATTATAAATTATTTGTGGGTAATCTCTATAATTAATTGATTCACGGTAGGAATTTGGATTTAACCACTAGGAATTTTAGACGTATATTGTATTTAATCGATTAGTCATAGACTAAATTAAATCGTACAATATTATAAGATAATTTTAGGATTCCGTCCGATATTCAACTCGGATTTGAGTGAAACTTGAACCTAAATTCATCTAAATTCATAAGCCTTCCAATGGTATATAATTCACTATTTAATAAAATATATTTATAATTATAAATTAATTAATATCAAATGATTAGATAATAGTTAACCTAGATAGTGTGCCAATAAATAAAAATGGATATTATACAGTAGCATATCTACCTTTAATATGTTTTGTCACGGTAGCAACCACATAAATTAGTTATAATCAATCCTTCAAATTAATGGATGTGTAGGAAAGTGTTAGTGCTATTTATTAATCTATGTCCAAATATAACTAAGATCCATGACTTATAAATTATTTACATAAAGTATAGCCTCATACTATGTGACTAAAATATAAACACATATTGAATCTTTAACTTGTTTAAGGAGATTAATAACTGAGCTAGTTGTAGTTGGACCACTTAAAATTAAGGTAGTCGGTACAACATCATATCGGATGGGATAATATATATATGCGATTTGGTTGACATCCATTAACCAAATAAAGCCATCTTATTCACATGTACTAAATAGCTTATAGTAAATAGCAACTATTCAGATAAACGATTCAATATTAAGATATTGTACACACACCTATGCTGTACATCCCATTATAACTATACGGTATAGTAATAGTTTGCTTGTTGCATATATTAAATTAGAGGGACTATATGACAAACATGAATATTAGATAAATACTAGTTATAAATCTTGACCTCATATACTTATAATTATAGTTCAACTGTAAATTAGGATCGTTCATTAAGGGATAATCTGTAACCATAATATGATTATCCTAAACAACTCTAAAGCATGGATAATTATTATCCTTTCATAATTTGTTGTGACAAGAAAAATATGTTCACAATTAAAGTAAAACCTCCATCAATAAAATAATAATACAAATGATTCACTGTAATTATTTGATTGATCCTAAATCCATCCGACAACAGAACCTCTAGTATATAACTATCCTAATTAGATAGATGCATACATAGCCATAATCCTTCCATAGTCATTTGATAGACTAAACCACCGATTAGCCAGATATATATGTATCCCATAAATGCTATGTTGGTTAACTCCTAAATAGACCACGATGACAATAGAAAGATTAAGAAACGTTAGCCCTTAGCGTGATTGGAATTCCCTAGCAAGCAATAATAGTATGAGCAACCCTAGGTACGACCCTAACAAGTACATTTTGTTGTGCATATTTGATTGTTGTTTGAATATTGGTTTTTCTCGCTGTAACACCCTGAAAATCCGACCAATAAAAACAAAACCCTAAAAATGCGGATTTTCGAAAACTTTTCAAAAGAATTGCATCATGCCGATTTTATTCGCATATTTTATTTGATTCGATTTTAAAGTTCGCTAATCGAGTGTGGAGGATAATTAATCGCATATAATCCTAAAAATAAATTGGTGAAACAAACATAATTTAAAATAAAGATTAAGTGTGGATTGAGATAAATAAAATACTTTCGCGATTATAGTGGTATCAATTTAATTTAAACGCAAACGGAATAAGGATTAACCCTAATTAATGATTCAAACAAATAATACAAATGAAATATGAGTAAAATTAATCTAGGGTGAATTCAATAAATGGAATAGCACACATAATGAATAAAAATCAATATTACAATGTTTAAAAATTTCAAAATTAAATTTAAATGGAAAATGGGCTGAAAGCGGGAAAAATCGGAAATGGCACTGTTCATTGCCCGCCAAGTGCTCGACGCGGGACCCGAACCCCGCGCCCCTGCCCTCGCGTCCGCGCGCACGCCGCCGTCGTCTCGAGCCCGCGCCGCACGCATCGCCCTAGGCCACCGCGCCCTCTTCGCCGTCCCCATCCCATCGCCGCGCCATCGTCGCCGCGCCGCACGCGTCGCCGTGCCGCTTCGCCTCCCCGTCCCGTCGCCATCGCCATCATCACGCCCCGCGCCGCTCTGCCTCTCCGCACGAACCGCCGTCGCATCCCCCGTCGCCCGCGCGCCATGCCGCTCTGCCTCCCCGAGCCCCGAGCCCGTGCCGCGCGCACGCCGCTGTCGCCCCAAGCCGCGTCACATCGCCGATCCATCGCCGCACCGCGTGCGTCGTCGCCGCCTTGAGCCCCGAGCCACCGCGCCGCGCGCGTTGCTGTCGTCCCAAGCCCGCACCGCCGCCCGTCTCGTCGTCTCGTCGTCTCGTTGTCTCGTCGTCGCGTCGTCACAATGCCGCCCCCGCACGTCGCCTTGTCCCCCCCCCTTCTAGTTACTGCCGCGCCGCGCGCCCGACTCGCCCGCCCGCACGTCGCCTTGCCTCCCCGACCTGCCGCCGCGCCGCACGCCCGCTCCCTCATCACCTCGCGCCCCGCGCAGCCCCCGCCCGCACGTCGCCTTTAAGCCGCCGCCGCCCTTCTCCTCTTCTCCCTCCCCCGTGCCCTATAAAGCCAAGTCCCCTCCTCTTCTCCACCCCACACCCATTCCCCATCCTTCCCCGCCCTCTCCTCCTTCTCCACCGCGCCGTCGTCGTGTCGCCGCGTCGCCACTATCGAAGCCGCCGCGCCGTAGCCTCGAGCCGCCGCGCCGTCGCCTCAAGCAGCCCCGCCGTGCATCGCCACCTTGGTCACAGCCGCCGTCGTCGCCGCCGCCACCGTGGTGAGCCGCTGCCCCCCCCCCTCCCTTAGGTCGTCGTCGCCGCCGAGAGAGAGGGAGAGAAAGCCGAGAGAGAGGGAGAGTGGAGCCGAGAGAGAGAAGGGAAGAAGAAAGAAAAGAAGAGGGGAAGGAGCCGGGAAAGAGAGAGAGAGAGGAGAGAAAAGAAAGAGAGAGAGAGAGGGAGGAAAAGAAAAAGAGAGAGAGAGGAGAGAAAAGAAAGAGAGAGAGAGAGGGAGGAAAAAGAAAAAGAGAGAGAGAGAGAGAAAAGAAAAAGAATAAGAAGAAAAGAAAAGAAAATAAATAAATAAAATTGGAAGGAAATTAGGAGGTGTAGAAAATTTAAAATAAATTAGAATTTAATTATAAATTAATTATAACCGTAGAATTGCAAGATTAATATAAAATGTAGATTATTCTCGGTGATTTCTATAAGAAATTAATTCGCGGTGGTAATTTAAGATATAAATTAATGACTAGAAACAATCAGATGAATTCTTATAGATTTTTATAGATTATTTGGAGGGAATCTCTACAAGTAATTGATTCACGATGGGAATTCGGATGTAACTAATAGGGATTTTAGACGCGTATTATATTTAATCATTTAGGCATAGACTAAATTAAATCGTATAATATTATAAGATAATTTTGGATTCCATCCAATATTTAAGATCGCGATATAAATTTCCAATCTATTATTTGAATACGATGCTCGGGCTAATTAAATTAAAAACTTACGATAACAAAATATTTATACCGTAAAAATAAATCGAAATTAGGTTGGCTCTAATTCGCGAATAATAAAGTTAATAAAAAGAATCGATTTTCGCATTCGACTTCTATTTGGATTTATTTGGATTTTTATTTGAATTCTAACCGAATTCAAATCAATTTTCGCACGTAACTATAGAGCCCGAGGGAGTTGCAGATCCAGGTGAAGGCCAAGACCCGCAAGACCTTGAGCAAGGCAAGTCATCACTATCCCTTGAACATGTTGATCCCAATTGCGAAATTATTTTGTTTACAAATAAAATTGCATGCAATGATATACATCCCACTTGCGATTATGCCATGCCTTGATGATTGTTTGCCTATTATTTCCTTTGTAACCATGTTTACGTATGAGTCCCTAGTCAATTATGACAATTGCTTAGCAATGCTATTCTAGAATTATGCATACTCATATTTATCAAAATGCTAAATGCTTGGGCAATTACCTTTGGGAAGGTAATTGAGATACGGCATGTGGAGGCATGAGCGCCACAGTGCCATGATATTGATGACATGATTTGTGAAAAGAGAAATAAAATCAAACAAATGTTTTCGACCGGGGCGGACGGAGGATTTGGGTGGTATCCGGAAAAGGCTAGTACCGTCCCCGGTCAATTAAGGACCGAGCCATGAAGTTAAGCATGAAACGACCCCCGTACAACCGCACTTCTCGTATGGGTATAGACCTAGCGGAATAGATAGCTGAGCAGAGGCAGTATCCATGCATAGTGGTTTCTTGATGTGTGAGGCAGGGGCTCTACGGTGGGGCAGCCATTGGTAGGACCGCGAGGCGGGTGTCTACATTGGTGTCGCCATCGGTAGGACTGCCATGTGAGAATTTAAACCTAATTAACTTAATGCATGTGTGAGTCCTTCTTCCCCGGGTGCGCCAGAACTCCTCACACTGCTAGAAACCGCGTACGCCTAGAGTGTATGAGGATGTAAAGTTCATGGAGCGGGTACTGCCAATGCGAGGTTATCGAAAAGCTTTGCCGTGACGCGTCTCATGTGTTGGGACGAGGCTCATGTGTTGGGCAGTCGCGGAGTGCGGGTAAAGTGTACATCCACTGCAGTGTGAGTAAACCAAATCTATTCGAATAGCCGTGCTCGCGGTTATTGAGCACCGGGACGTGTATTACACTTGGCTAGACTCTGAATTCTTAACTTGTGTGGGTTGGGATAAATGCATGATGATTTATATGCTGCTGGAGCCACTTCCTGAGAGTAGGGAAGGTGGACGTCCTCAGAAAACCATGACGACGCAATGGCGGGAAGCCATCCTTGGGATCACAATGGATGGTGGACAGAACCGTCATTGTCTAATATAAACACTGGTATTAAAACTTGATCAGTCCATGCTAGGTCTTAGGGTTGTGAAAAGAGTTATAAAACTGGCTTTACGCAAAAGAACCATAACAATCCTTCAAATATCCCTGTCATGTGCATTGTTGCTGTGATGACTTGTTGAGTACGGTTGGTACTCACCCTTGCTATATACAAACTCAATCAGAGACTGGAGATGAAGCGTCGGAAGACCCCTATGCCTATTATCAGGAGGGAGATGAAGACGATGGGGTCCAATAGGTCTTAGATACGGTCGTTGCCTGTGGCAATGGCGTGCCGCTGCCTCCATTTCCGCTGCCTTACCTATTCTGTTTTTGAATGTATTCCGGACCTTTCGGTCCGATGATTAAGACTATGCCTGCGGGCTTATGATGTAATAACTAATCCTAAACATTCGTGTATGTGTACTCGGTAATTCAGCTATGAGTTCGTGTGTACCAGACTACTTGATCCAGGGAAATGGTACTGTTTACACGATTGATTCCTGTTATAAAAACGGGGGTCCACAGAGCTGGTATCAGAGCCATACGACTGTAGGAAAAGACCAAAAGGTGCCCCACCCCTTTTCTAAGTTGGCCAAGGGAGAAATTCCCACTTAGTAATACTTTCAAAAATAAAAACGCTATGTTTACAAAACTCGGTACGATTTTTATCTTACTCTTAACTATTCTCTTTACAAAAGTTTTTACTCTTAGCTGACCTTGGGTTTTTCCTAAAATTTAGATGGCAGATCAGGATTCACCCGCCGCCTGGGAGATGAGCATACCCCGCTCGGAGGGTTACGTCATCGAGCTACACCGGCTGATGAGGCGTCTGCGATACCCCAGCTCTCCGATCTACCGAGTGAGGCCGTGTGGATCTGTTTGGGAGGCTCGGGTCGAGGTTCACACACGAGTTCCTCCGGAGTTAGACTACAGCTTCCCGACACGATACTGTCGCGACCTACCAGAGAACGCGATGCAGGATGCAGCACGGGAGGCCTTCCTCCGACTTAGCTCTATCCACCGAGCTGAGTTGGCGAGTACTGAGTTTGCTCACCACCCATTTCGAGAGGAGAGCAACTCCATCTGCACAGTTCAGGACACGCCTTGCTGCTACAACCCGATAGTGACCCGACTGTCACGATGGGCTGAGGCAGCAGACGACTTCTACGAGGAGGCTCTGTTGGAGATCGACGACCAGCAGAGGCGTGTGGGAGAGTTAGAGACCGAGGTGACGGACCTCACAGCGCAGCAGCTTCAGCTGGAGGAGGAGCACCAGACTTGGGGCAGTGAGATAGACTCACTGAAGGCACAGCTCCAGACCCACGGTGACCAGTTCCAGCAGTTGTCCGATCAGTACAACGAGCGCCGCGGGATGGTGGATACACTTGAGGAACAGCTGAGGGAGAGTCAGGAGCACGTCAGTCAGCTGGAGGCGCAGCTTCGAGCAGCCACGGCCAGCACCACGGGAGCTTCTACTTCCACAGCAGTAGGGCGTGACCGCTACTTCTTCCTCACTCCGCCATACCCACCAGCCTTCCACGCTCTTTTGGGAGAGGCTGGCATGTTGGCTACTGAGTCAGCACCTTACCTGGAGGACCCGACAGTGACACCGCCACCTGCCCCGGAGATTGTGCACACTCCACAGATCCCTGTACCTTCTCCGCAGCTGGGTTCCAGTTTGGAGACCCCGATCCAGGTCGATTCCGAGACAGAGGGAACCGACGTCGAGCCGGACACCACTGATTCTTCAGAGGATGAGATCCCTGTTCCCCGCATCACCTTCCTCGGAGGCCCTCGCACCCTCAGCACTGCTCGCAAGAGCACACGACCTCCGGGCAAGAAGCCCAAGCCTGACGCAGAGGCCACTACTTCCGAGCCGTGGGGACTCAGGTTTGCCCGTGCCAGCGACCATCCTCTACCTGCCCCAGGATCCTGCGGATGGTTGGACGACTAGACCGGAGGATGGCTGCAGTTTCGATCTCGCTTCAGATGGTTTCTTTTTGGATTGTATGCGAGACACACCCCTACCCCCTTACCTAGACTGACGGATAGCTTGATAGTTAGTTTGATGTATTTGTTGGATGAACTTTGTCTGGACTGCGTATGTATGCAGTCACTTGCATCATGATTTATGTACTGTTTGTGGAACTCTATGATGTTATTTATGATATTATTGCTGTTGTATTGAAAATGAGTTTATTCCACCAAGCTTGCAAAACAAAGTTCACACCAAAACAACTCCCCTAATGGGATAAAACCATAAGAACTAGTTAGAAAATTAGGATACTTACTTAATCGGCCTACACAGATGGCAAGCCGACGTAGGGCATCAACCAGCAATGAAGAACCTTCGACACCTGACCTAACCACCCTGGCCGGAGTCATGGCCACTCAAACCCAGCTTCTACAAGCCATCGCAAACAACCAAGGCAACCGCGGAGGATCAAGCTTTGGAGAATTCATGAGGACCAAGCCACCCACGTTCGCATCAGCAGACGAGCCTATGGAGGCGGAAGACTGGCTGCGTATCATCGAGAAGAAACTGACCCTTGTCCGGGTACGCGAAGCCGACAAGGTGATCTTCGCAGTAAACCAACTGGAGGGACCCGCTGGTGATTGGTGGGATACCTACAAGGAAGCTCGGGAAGAGGATGCTGGAGAACCCACCTGGGAAGAGTTCACTGCAGCATTCCGCGAGAACTTCGTACCTGCTGCGGTGATGCGTATGAAGAAGAACGAGTTCAGAAGGCTGCGGCAAGGAAACACGACGGTGCAGGAATATCTGAACCGATTTACTCAGTTGGCCCGCTATGCAGTCGGAGATCTTGTCGATGAAGAAGAAAAGATCGACAAGTTTATAGAAGGGCTGAATGATGAGTTGCGTGGACCTATGATTGGGCAAGACCATCAAAGCTTCCAGAGCCTGATCAACAAAGTGGTTAGGTTGGAAAATGATCAGAGGACTGTAGAACACAATCGCAAGAGGAGGCTTGCTATGAATCGCACACCTCAGGGAGCGCCTCAGCGACTTAGGGGAGCCACTTCATCTGGGTGGAAGCCCCCTATTGTGGCAACCAACCGCCCTGCTGCACCTAGCAATTTCAACAGGCCACTCGCGACTCAGAACCGCACCCCTGCACCAACTCTGGCTGCCCCTGGAGCCAGGAGGCATGTGGACTGCTTCAATTGCGGGGAGTATGGGCACTACGCCAACAACTGCCCTCATCCACGCAAGACTCCTGTCCGTACTGGCGCCAATGCTATCACTGTTCGTGGGACCCCTACTCCTGCTGTCGGACGAGGCCTGTTCAGGACTCCGCAGACGAACAGGACCGCTACAGGATTTGGGCGCGGACAAGTGAACCATGTCCGAGCTGAAGAAGCCCAGGAAGATCAGGGCGTACTAATGGGTATGTTCTCTATCAATTCTACCCCAGTTAAAGTCCTTTTCGATTCTGGCGCATCGCATTCATTCATATCTTTGAAGGCTAGTCAAAAGCACAACTTAACCCTAGTGAGACTTAGAAAACCTATGATAGTCCACTCACCTGGGGGCGAGATAACTGTGAGTCATGCTTGCATAGATGTACCTGTCCGTCTTAGGGATGTGGTGTTTCCCTCCAACCTTATGGTTTTGATACCCCAGACTCTGGATGTCATATTTGGAATGGATTGGTTGACAAAGAACAGAGGGGTAATCGACTGCAGACGTAGGGAAGTTACCCTGACCACACCTTGGGGGTCGGAGATGCGAGCAACTATGGATCAAGATCCTAGACTAACCGAACGTGCCGGAGGCATATTTACCATGCTACCTTTGAAAGGAATGCCTATAGTGCAACGATTTGCCGATGTGTTTCCAGAAGATCTACCTGGGATGCCACCAGATCGTGATATAGAGTTCATTATTGATCTGATACCCGGGACTGCTCCCATATCCAAGAGACCTTATCGGATGCCAGTCAATGAGTTAGAGGAGCTTAAAAAGCAAATCAGAGAGTTGCAAGAAAAGGGATTTGTACGCCCCAGTTCGTCACCTTGGGGAGCCCCAGTGCTGTTCGTCAAAAAGAAGGATGGTACCATGAGGATGTGTGTAGACTATCGTTCACTGAACGAAGTAACTATTAAGAACAAGTATCCACTACCACGGATCGATGATCTTTTTGATCAACTCAAAGGAGCGAAGGTATTCTCTAAGATTGATCTTCGATCAGGATACCATCAATTGAAAATTAGGACCGGGGATATACCCAAAACCGCGTTCTCAACACGCTATGGGTTGTATGAGTTCACCGTAATGTCGTTTGGTTTAACCAACGCCCCAGCTTACTTTATGAATCTCATGAACAAGGTGTTCATGGATTACCTGGACAAATTCGTGGTAGTATTCATTGATGATATATTGATCTACTCCAAAGACGAAGAAGAACATGCCGAGCACTTGCATTTGGTACTCGAGAAACTTCGGAAGCATAAATTATATGCAAAATTTAGCAAGTGTGAGTTCTGGTTAAAGGAGGTCGCTTTTCTAGGCCACGTGATCTCAGCCGGCGGAGTAGCAGTGGACCCTGCTAAGGTGGAGGCCGTTACTGAATGGAAGGAACCCAAATCTGTGACTGAGATTCGGAGTTTTCTAGGCTTGGCCGGATACTACCGAAGGTTCATTGAAGGATTCTCCAAGATAGCCCGGCCAATGACACAACTACTCAAGAGGGAAAAGAAGTTTGCGTGGACAGAACAGTGTCAGAAAAGTTTTGAGCAGCTCAAGGAAAAGCTGACCACGGCACCTATTTTAGTCCTTCCTGACATAAGAAAAGACTTTGTTATATATTGTGATGCATCGAGGCAAGGACTAGGAGGAGTACTAATGCAGGACGGAAAGGTTGTGGCCTATGCGTCGCGACAATTGCGACCACATGAAGAAAACTACCCTACACATGACCTAGAACTTGCAGCTGTGGTTCATGCGCTGAAGATTTGGAGACATTATTTGATAGGAAACCACTGCGACATCTACACCGACCACAAGAGTCTGAAGTATATCTTTACCCAGTCAGACCTCAACTTGAGACAAAGACGGTGGTTGGAATTAATCAAGGATTATGACTTGGAGGTTCACTATCACCCTGGCAAGGCAAACGTTGTGGCCGACGCGTTGAGTCGGAAGAGCCATTGCAATCAGCTTGAGGCGGAAGGAATTGCTCCTGAGCTTGAGGAGGAAATGGCCCGGCTAAATCTACGTATAGTACCTCATGGACAGATAAACACTTTGGACATTCAACCTCTTTTGAGGACCCAGATTGAAGAGGCCCAGAAGGACAACCAGGAAATCCGAGAGGTGAAGGAACGTCTAGCTGCAGGCTTTGCAAAGGAATTTTCAACCGACGAGAAGGATGTCCTATGGTACAAAAAGAGGATTTATGTACCCGAGCAGGGCGGACTGAGAGGATTAATCCTAAAAGAAGCTCACGAATCAGCATACTCATTGCACCCCGGAAGTACCAAGATGTACCAGGATCTGAAGGAAGGATACTGGTGGCCCAACATGAAGAGAGATGTGGCAGAGTACGTAGCGCTCTGTGACGTTTGTCAGAAGGTAAAGGCTGAGCACCAGAGACCAGCAGGTTTGCTGCAACCCCTTAGGATCCCCGAATGGAAATGGGATGAGATAGGTATGGATTTCATTGTTGGATTGCCCAAGACTGCAACAGGGTATGATTCCATCTGGGTGATTGTGGATCGACTCACCAAGACGGCAAGATTCATTCCCGTTAAGACAAATTATAGTAGTGCCAAGCTAGCCGAGTTATATATGGCCAGGATAGTATGTCTTCACGGTGTACCTAAGAGAATCATATCTGATCGAGGCACCCAGTTTACCTCTCATTTCTGGGAGAAAGTACATGAAGCTCTAGGGAGTTACCTTGCGTTCAGCACAGCTTATCACCCCCAGACAGATGGCCAGACAGAGAGAACCAACCAGGTCCTGGAGGACATGATGAGAGCTTGTGCATTGGATTTTAGCAAAGACTGGGAGAGATGTTTACCCTATGCCGAATTCTCCTACAACAACAGCTTTCAAGCAAGCCTAAAGATGTCGCCCAACGAGGCGTTGTTTGGTCGACGATGTCGAACCCCGCTGATGTGGTCCGAGACAGGAGAACGTGCGGTATTTGGACCTGACATTATCAAAGAGGCCGAAGAAAAGGTTCGTCTGATTCGAGACCGTTTAAAAGTAGCACAGTCACGGCAAAAGAGCTACGCGGACACCCGAAGAAGAAACCTAGAGTTTAAGGAAGGAGATTACGTTTATCTAAAGGTTTCACCAATAAGGGGAACGAAAAGGTTTAAGGTTAAAGGAAAACTAGCGCCAAGATATGTGGGACCTTTCCAAATCCTCGCTAGACGAGGAGAAGTTGCCTACCAGCTACAGCTACCCGAAATTATCGCCGATGTACACCCAGTCTTCCATGTGTCACAATTGAAGAAATGTTTACGAGTGCCGGAAGAACAAGCTCCGCTGGAGGAGATTCACATTAGCAACGATCTCACGTATCCAGAACACCCGATCCGGATATTGGATGAAGCAGAAAAGGGGACTAGAACCAAAACGTGGCGTATGTACAAGGTACAATGGAGTAATCACACTGAGGATGAAGCCACCTGGGAAAGCGAAGAGTTCTTGAAGACGGAATACCCGTATCTGTTCGAGAACCGGTAAGAAATCTCGGGACGAGATTTATTTAAGGGGGGTAGGTTTGTAACACCCTGAAAATCCGACCAATAAAAACAAAACCCTAAAAATGCGGATTTTCGAAAACTTTTCAAAAGAATTGCATCATGCCGATTTTATTCGCATATTTTATTTGATTCGATTTTAAAGTTCGCTAATCGAGTGTGGAGGATAATTAATCGCATATAATCCTAAAAATAAATTGGTGAAACAAACATAATTTAAAATAAAGATTAAGTGTGGATTGAGATAAATAAAATACTTTCGCGATTATAGTGGTATCAATTTAATTTAAACGCAAACGGAATAAGGATTAACCCTAATTAATGATTCAAACAAATAATACAAATGAAATATGAGTAAAATTAATCTAGGGTGAATTCAATAAATGGAATAGCACACATAATGAATAAAAATCAATATTACAATGTTTAAAAATTTCAAAATTAAATTTAAATGGAAAATGGGCTGAAAGCGGGAAAAATCGGAAATGGCACTGTTCATTGCCCGCCAAGTGCTCAACGCGGGACCCGAACCCCGCGCCCCTGCCCTCGCGTCCGCGCGCACGCCGCCGTCGTCTCGAGCCCGCGCCGCACGCATCGCCCTAGGCCGCCGCGCCCTCTTCGCCGTCCCCATCCCATCGCCGCACCATCGTCGCCGCGCCGCACGCGTCGCCGTGCCGCTTCGCCTCCCCGTCCCGTCGCCATCGCCATCATCACGCCCCGCGCCGCTCTGCCTCTCCGCACGAACCGCCGTCGCATCCCCCGTCGCCCGCGCGCCATGCCGCTCTGCCTCCCCGAGCGCCGAGCCCGTGCCGCGCGCACGCCGCTGTCGCCCCAAGCCGCGTCACATCGCCGATCCATCGCCGCACCGCGTGCGTCGTCGCCGCCTTGAGCCCCGAGCCACCGCGCCGCGCGCGTTGCTGTCGTCCCAAGCCCGCACCGCCGCCCGTCTCGTCGTCTCGTCGTCTCGTTGTCTCGTCGTCGCGTCGTCACAATGCCGCCCCCGCACGTCGCCTTGTCCCCCCCCCCTTCTAGTTACTGCCGCGCCGCGCGCCCGACTCGCCCGCCCGCACGTCGCCTTGCCTCCCCGACCTGCCGCCGCGCCGCACGCCCGCTCCCTCATCACCTCGCGCCCCGCGCAGCCCCCGCCCGCACGTCGCCTTTAAGCCGCCGCCGCCCTTCTCCTCTTCTCCCTCCCCCGTGCCCTATAAAGCCAAGTCCCCTCCTCTTCTCCACCCCACACCCATTCCCCATCCTTCCCCGCCCCTCTCCTCCTTCTCCACCGCGCCGTCGTCGTGTCGCCGCGTCGCCACTATCGAAGCCCGCCGCGCCGTAGCCTCGAGCCGCCGCGCCGTCGCCTCAAGCAGCCCCGCCGTGCATCGCCACCTTGGTCACAGCCGCCGTCGTCGCCGCCGCCACCGTGGTGAGCCGCTGCCCCCCCCCCCCCTCCCTTAGGTCGTCGTCGCCGCCGAGAGAGAGGGAGGAGAAGCCGAGAGAGAGGGAGAGTGGACCGAGAGAGAGAAGGGAAGAGAATAAAAGAATAGGGAAGTGATCCTGTAAAGAGAGAGAGAGAGAGAAGAAAAAGACGAGAGAGAGAGAGGAGGCCCCGCCACCGGCAGCAGAGCTTCTCGCCCCTCCAGCCTCAACTCGATCTTTACCCCCGCCCCCTCCTCTCGCCCCCCCGACACTCCATATCCGCCAAACCCCGCCCAATAAATAAATAAAAATTGGAAGGAAATTAGGAGGTGTAGAAAATTTAAAATAAATTAGAATTTAATTATAAATTAATTATAACCGTAGAATTGCAAGATTAATATAAAATGTAGATTATTCTTGGTGATTTCTATAAGAAATTAATTCGCGGTGGTAATTTAAGATATAAATTAATGACTAGAAACAATCAGATGAATTCTTATAGATTTTTATAGATTATTTGGAGGGAATCTCTACAAGTAATTGATTCACGATGGGAATTCGGATGTAACTAATAGGGATTTTAGACGCGTATTATATTTAATCATTTAGGCATAGACTAAATTAAATCGTATAATATTATAAGATAATTTTGGATTCCATCCAATATTTAAGATCGCGATATAAATTTCCAATCTATTATTTGAATACGATGCTCGGGCTAATTAAATTAAAAACTTACGATAACAAAATATTTATACCGTAAAAATAAATCGAAATTAGGTTGGCTCTAATTCGCGAATAATAAAGTTAATAAAAAGAATCGATTTTCGCATTCGACTTCTATTTGGATTTATTTGGATTTTTATTTGAATTCTAACCGAATTCAAATCAATTTTCGCACGTAACTATAGAGCCCGAGGGAGTTGCAGATCCAGGTGAAGGCCAAGACCCGCAAGACCTTGAGCAAGGCAAGTCATCACTATCCCTTGAACATGTTGATCCCAATTGCGAAATTATTTTGTTTACAAATAAAATTGCATGCAATGATATACATCCCACTTGCGATTATGCCATGCCTTGATGATTGTTTGCCTATTATTTCCTTTGTAACCATGTTTACGTATGAGTCCCTAGTCAATTATGACAATTGCTTAGCAATGCTATTCTAGAATTATGCATACTCATATTTATCAAAATGCTAAATGCTTGGGCAATTACCTTTGGGAAGGTAATTGAGATACGGCATGTGGAGGCATGAGCGCCACAGTGCCATGATGTTGATGACATGATTTGTGAAAAGAGAAATAAAATCAAACAAATGTTTTCGACCGGGGCGGACGGAGGATTTGGGTGGTATCCGGAAAAGGCTAGTACCGTCCCCGGTCAATTAAGGACCGAGCCATGAAGTTAAGCATGAAACGACCCCCGTACAACCGCACTTCTCGTATGGGTATAGACCTAGCGGAATAGATAGCTGAGCAGAGGCAGTATCCATGCATAGTGGTTTCTTGATGTGTGAGGCAGGGGCTCTACGGTGGGGCAGCCATTGGTAGGACCGCGAGGCGGGTGTCTACATTGGTGTCGCCATCGGTAGGACTGCCATGTGAGAATTTAAACCTAATTAACTTAATGCATGTGTGAGTCCTTCTTCCCCGGGTGCGCCAGAACTCCTCACACTGCTAGAAACCGCGTACGCCTAGAGTGTATGAGGATGTAAAGTTCATGGAGCGGGTACTGCCAATGCGAGGTTATCGAAAAGCTTTGCCGTGACGCGTCTCATGTGTTGGGACGAGGCTCATGTGTTGGGCAGTCGCGGAGTGCGGGTAAAGTGTACATCCACTGCAGTGTGAGTAAACTAAATCTATTCGAATAGCCGTGCTCGCGGTTATTGAGCACCGGGACGTGTATTACACTTGGCTAGACTCTGAATTCTTAACTTGTGTGGGTTGGGATAAATGCATGATGATTTATATGCTGCTGGAGCCACTTCCTGAGAGTAGGGAAGGTGGACGTCCTCAGAAAACCATGACGACGCAATGGCGGGAAGCCATCCTTGGGATCACAATGGATGGTGGACAGAACCGTCATTGTCTAATATAAACACTGGTATTAAAACTTGATCAGTCCATGCTAGGTCTTAGGGTTGTGAAAAGAGTTATAAAACTGGCTTTACGCAAAAGAACCATAACAATCCTTCAAATATCCCTGTCATGTGCATTGTTGCTGTGATGACTTGTTGAGTACGGTTGGTACTCACCCTTGCTATATACAAACTCAATCAGAGACTGGAGATGAAGCGTCGGAAGACCCCTATGCCTATTATCAGGAGGGAGATGAAGACGATGGGGTCCAATAGGTCTTAGATACGGTCGTTGCCTGTGGCAATGGCGTGCCGCTGCCTCCATTTCCGCTGCCTTACCTATTCTGTTTTTGAATGTATTCCGGACCTTTCGGTCCGATGATTAAGACTATGCCTGCGGGCTTATGATGTAATAACTAATCCTAAACATTCGTGTATGTGTACTCGGTAATTCAGCTATGAGTTCGTGTGTACCAGACTACTTGCTCCAGGGAAATGGTACTGTTTACACGATTGATTCCTGTTATAAAAACGGGGGTCCACACTCGCGTATTATAGACTTGGTGTATCGGTTAGTCGTGAGGCAACGTCTGCAGCTTCCAGGAAGTGAAGGTTGATCAAGAATTATATCAAGAATAAGGACTATCCTGAGCAGGCAAGTCATCACTATTCGTTGAACATGTTGATCCCAATTGCGAAATTATTTTGTTTACAAATAAAATTGCATGCAATGATAAACATCCTACTTGTGATTATGCCATGCCTTGATTATTGTTTACCCTTAAAATCCTTGTAACCATGTTTACGTATGAGTCCCTAGTCAATTATGACAATTGCTTAGAAATGCTATTTTAGAATCATGCATACTCATATTTATCAAATATTATATGCTTGGGCAATTACCTTTGGGAAGGTAATTGAGACGCGGCATGTGGAGACATGAGCGCCACATTGCCATGATGTTGATGACATGATTTGTGAAAGAAAAAAAAAATAAAAACTAAACAACTGTTTTCGACTGGGGCGGCTGGAGGATTTGGGTGGTGTCCGGAAAAGGCTAGTGTCGTCCCCGGTCAATTAAGGACCGAGCCATGAAGTTAAGCATGAAACGACCCCCGTACAACCGCACTTCTCGTATGGGTATAGACCTAGCGGAGTAGATAGCTGAGCGGAGGCAGTATCCATGCGTAGTGGTCTTCTTTTAGGTGTGTGATGTGGCAAGCAGTCTGCTGGCGGATGCCCGGTTCGGATGGCCAGGTGGATGGCGGATGCCCGTTCCGGATGGTCAGAGGCTGGCTTGGCAATACTACATGAGGATACCCATAAGAGAACAATCATGATGGACTGGGTTCAACGACAAGAAGCAACGTAGGAGTGTGTGTTTTTCCCTTCCCGGGAGCGCCAGAACTCCTCTCACTGCTAGAAACGTATGACGCCTAGAGTGCATGAGGACTAAAGTTCATGGAGCGGGTACTGCCAATGCGAGGTTATCAAAAGGCTTTGCCATGACGCGTCTCATGTGTTGGGACGAGGCTCATGTGTTGGGCAGTCGCGGAGTGCGGGTAAAGTGTACATCCACTGCAGTGTGAGTAAACCAAATCTATTCGAATAGCCGTGCTCGCGGTTATTGAGCACCGGGACGTGTATTACACTTGGCTAGACTCTAAATTCTTAACTTGTGTGGGATGGGTTATTGCATGATGATTTTTATGCTGATGGAGCCACTTCCTGAGAGGAGGGAAGGTGGACGTCCTCAGAAAACCATGACGACTCAATGGCGGGAAGCTATCCTTGGGATCACAATGGATGGTGGACAGAACCGTCGTTGTTTAATGTGAATACTGGTACTAAAATTTGATCAGTCTATGATAGGTCTTAGGCTTGTGAAAAGAATTACAAAACTTGCTTTGCGCAAAAGAACCATGGCCATCCTTTGAATACCCCTATCATGTGCATTGTTGCTGTGGTGGCTTGCTGAGTACGGTTGGTACTCACCCTTGCTATTTATATATCTTTTAGGAGAGTGTTGAAGAGAAGCCCTTGTCGGTACGCTTGCGTATCCAACAGGATGATCGGAGTGCGGTCTTGTTCTAGGTCTCGTTCCCCCAGTCGACTGCCTGTGGCATGTTAACCGGGCCCTTATATTATTTTGTCTTCCGCTGTTGTTCTCTAATAGTTGTTGGCCTACCTGGCCCTAATGTAAGTATTTAACTCTTTCAGCCTGAATTCATTCGTGATATGTTGTGATCCAACTATGTATGTGTGTACCAACTACTGATCCAGGGATTGGTACGGATAAACACAGAAGATTTCCGATTTCCAAAATCGGGGGTCTACAGGGTTGGTATCAGAGCATATCGACTGTAGGTCGAGACCCTAGATAGAATGGCCGTTAGTTTAAGGATCCTATATTTTACAAAGATATTTTTTAAATGCAAAAAAAAAAAAAAAAAAAAAAAAGGGGTTGTGAAAACATTCAAATGTTGTTTCTCATCTTACCTCTCTTCAAAAATATCCGATTCCGATACGCCAAAAAGAAAAAAAATATTTTTGATACCTTACATCTCAACCCTTCCTTTGACAAGGCGATTTTACCACTTGATTTGTGATTGAAAAATATTGGTTCTATATTCTCATCTACATTTCAAAATTTTAGAATAAGAACCGAAAGCAATTAAGACGCTATGGGAATATTATTGATTGTGCCGAAACCTCATCCTCGAAAGTAGACGATTGCATCATATTATATGAAAAACAAAGTAAAAAAAAAAAAAGAGAGAGAAAAGATCAGAAATTAACTCATCAATCATGATAACTCATTATTGTTAGTACTAGTTTCCTCTAGTCACACACTCGTATAGTAGAAGTGAAGTCTCGACTAAGCCGTTAGTGACCATAGAAGCTCTACCTGCGACATGGGAATTCATAAAGAACAATAACGAGAAAAGAAACAAACTGCGTATCTATGAGAAAGCCCGGCAAGAATGCTAAGTTGTTTCCATAAATATACAAGGATCTGAAGATTATGAATCAAAAAGGAACATAAGATGGTGTGCATATATGGAAATTTAATAAAAGGAACCATGTTTTCGATAAGAGTACATGGACGAAGGATGAAAGAGATTTGAATTTATCGGATTTTAGCTTTAGGGTTGCTTCAAATTCCAAGGACAAGTCAAACTTATATGGATTTAATCCCCTTAAAACTTTGTTTTATGAGTTGTCTTTAGAAAATATTGAAAGACAAATGAATTTTTGCATTTTGGAATATAGTCTTACAAAAAAAAAAAAAAATCTACTTTGTGAACGCAAAAGCATATCTTCTTTTAAATTGCTTTCAAAATTTCTTATTTTAAGGGGGGTAGCCTAAGTGGGGAAACCTCAAGAGAATCAAATAACTTGTGAAAATATGGATAAGGAATACAACATATCAAGTTCTATTCACCCTTGTACCGGGAATTTTGAGTATATTCAGCACCGTATGACAGTAAATCGTCGACAAGATTTATAATGTGTTAAGGTGCGAAGGATTGAATGGAGGAAGTGCAAAAACAACAATTCAGCATTGTCATGCTACTATTGATGCCAAGAATAATAGTTTACTAACCATCGATCTGCTAACTTCTAACAGAATAACCTACCACGGGACGTGAGGACATGGAACAACTAACGCCGAGAAACAAGAATTTCTTCAACTCTCAATAACTGCAGAATATGGAGATAAGCCAATCCACGCTACTACCTGAATATCCTTCCCAAACTTCCCGTGTCCAAGAATGGGTTCAATCCCCACAAAAGCCGGAAGACTACACCTTCGGTCTAAACCACTCAAAGCAATACCCTGCAAATGAGAGCTATCAACTGATTACGACAAGACGGAGGGCAAATGTCACATGTTTTGGTTGTGGGGAGAAAGGACATTATGCCAATAAATGCCCCCAAAGAAGGTTGGGAGTTGGACCGAGAAGGAATTTGCCTTGGCACCCAATATGCAATATAAGACCAGGAATATTACCAACGCCAATGCCCTGTTCAGGGAATCCAAAACTTCCGTATCAACCATTTCCTAGACAAAGGACTACACAGCATTGGTGGAAAGGAGAACGGAAAAGAAAAGCGTCATCACTAATAACATATGCTGAACTGGATCTCAGTAAAATGGGAATAGAAATCGGTGATTTGCCTGAAGAAGTTGAAGAGCTACAATTATGGCGACGAAAGAGAGATGGCTGTTGTTTTTCTTGTGGACAATTTGGACATTATGCGATAGGCTGTACTCAAGACACCAATGAAGAACAAGAAACACTGCCTTCACAGATCAGCCCGGAAGAGGATAGAGTTCCAGACCCATCCAAAGAAGTTTTGAAGATTAAGGCATGTAGTCGTTGCGGAGAGGTAGGACACTACGGTAGTAATTGCGTTACTCAATGCCCTACAACGAAGATCACGTGCTTCCTCTGCGAAAAGACGGATCATGTGCCCCAAGACTGTCAACTAAGTCCGTTGCTGACCAAGACGGCGGAAGTACAAAGAGTGTCGCTTCGCTTCGCTCATCGACTCATGACATCCAGAAGCCACGAAGACCTGGGATTTCCTACTTTTGATTAGCATGTTCGTTGTCGAACAATATTTAAGCCAAAATAGTTTAATGTCTCCGTAGTCCCACTAAATCTCGGGGACGAGATTCCTTTAAGGGGGGTAGGTTTGTAACATCCTGAAAATTCAAGACAATAAAAATCACTAAAATTTCGAACTTTTTAAAACTTTTGCATCATGCTGGGTGTTATGGTTGTCATTGCTTGCCAAACATAAATTATAACAATGGAGAATCAAATTAATGGCGTACACCTGAACAATAAATATATGATACAAGAATACATTAGTGCACAAGAAAGCAAGCCAAATAAAATATTAATTTCTATTATAAATCATAGATCAAATATTAAATATTCGAACCATGCTGATGGCTTGATACCATGATTAGCTAAAAGAAATAGTGAAATCAAATCTAATTCATTTGAATCCAGTCTCACATGAAATACAAGAACACATGAAATGATGATCCCCACTATAATGATCGTGTTTATAAATAAGTAATTCACCAGAATATATAGATTGATAGTTAGAACATTTCGCCGAGTTCCTCATGACATGAAAATCACTCATATAGAACAATGGTCATATCAACCAATTTAGGCTTTATATATAAACAAGAATGCGTGGGAGTTTAATTAAACGATTAGATTAATATTGTGCCGAATCTCAATTTACTATTTACGGAATAAATAGATTGAACCTATCCGTGTAAAATAAATATAATTTAAAATAGAGGTTAGGTGAGGATAGCGATAAATAAAATATTATCGCGATCATATTTGTATCAATTAAATCTAAACGCAGTTGGAATAAGAATTAACACTAATTAAAAATTGGAATAAATAAATGAAATATGAGTAAAATTAATCTAGGGTGAATTCATTAGTTGGAAAAAACACACATAATGAATAAAATTCATTTTGACAAGATTTAGAAATTGTGAAATCAAATTTAAATGGAAAATAGGTTAAAATTGGGATAAATCGGAAAAGTCACTGTTCATTGCCCGCCAGGTGTTCGACGTGGTCCCCTAACCCAGCCCCCTCCTCTGCCGCGCCGCGCGACGCTCCGCCTCCCCGCGCTGCGCGCCGCTCTGCCTCCCGCGTGCCGCGCCGCGCCGTTGCCGTCGCCGTCGCCATCCCCCTGCCGCGCCGCGCGTGCCGCCGATGCCTCGAGCCCCTCCCCGCGCGCCATCGTCGCCGCCGCGCACGCGTCGTCGTCGCCCCATGCCGCTCCGCCTCCCCGTCTCGTCCCGTCGCCATCATCGCGCCGCGCGCCATCGTCGCCGCCGCGCACGCGTCGTCGTCGCCCCGCGTCGCTCCGCCTCCCCGTCCCATCCCGTCGCCATCATCGCACCACGCACCGCCGCTGCCGCGCCGCGCGAGCCGCGGTCGCCTCGAGCCTCGTGCTGCCGTCCCGTCGCCGCGCCGCACGCCACGCCGCTCTGCCTCCCCGTCCCGTCGCCGCGCCGCGCACGTCGCCGTCGTCTCGTGCCCCGCACCGCCGCCCGACACTTCGTCGCGTCGCCCGTTCCGCACGTCGCCCCGCACGTCGCGCTGCCCCTCCCCTATGCCGCCGCACCGCCCGCGCGTCCCGCACGTCGCTCTGCCCCCCATGCCGCCGCGCCGCGCGCCCGCACGCCGCACGTCGCATTGCCCCCCCC
Source organism: Oryza glumipatula (assembly GCA_000576495.2). Classification (NCBI taxonomy): domain Eukaryota; kingdom Viridiplantae; phylum Streptophyta; class Magnoliopsida; order Poales; family Poaceae; genus Oryza; species Oryza glumipatula. Next base: position 14,716,651 of record CM002523.2, on the reverse strand, counting down.
TGTGCCGCCGCGCCGCACGCCCGTCCCCTCGTCGCCTCGCGCCGCCCCGAGCCCCACACCGCCGCCCGTCGCATCACCGCTCCGAGCCCCGTGCTGCCATCGCGTCGCCGCCCGTGCGTCGCCGTCGACGTGTCGCCATTAAGCCGCCGCCCCTCCCCTCTCCTTTTTCCCCTCTCTCCCCTATAAAAACCCCGGCCCTTCCCCCTTCTCCACCCCACTCCATTCCCTCCCCCTCTCCTCTACTCACTCAAACGTGTCGCCGTTGTGCCGCCGCGCCGCCGCCTTCGCGCAGCCGCGCCGCCGCATTTGAGCCGCCGCGCCGCCGACCTCGGTGACGCCGCACTGCACCGGGTACCGCGCCGCGTCCCGCACCGCCGTCACCGTCGTCGCCGCCACCGCCGCCGCCGGTGAGCCGTCTTAGCCCATCCCCTCCACCTCGCGCCCACCGCCGTCGCCACCGGGGGAGCGCAGCCGAGAAGGAGAGAAAAGAAGAGAGGCAGGGAGGGAGGAGCCGGGAGGAGAGAGAGAGAAGAAAAAGAAAAGGAGAAGAGGGAGAGAAGAAAAAGAAAAGGAGAAGGGAGAGAGAAGGAAAAAGAAAAAAGAAAAGGAAAAAAGAAAAGAAAAGAGAAAAAGAGAAAGAAAAAGAAAATAGAAAAGAAGAAAAGGGAAAATAGAGAGAAAATTAGGGGAGAGATTAGGAGGAGTTAGAAAATAAAAATGGTCGGGATTAATCATAGATTATTTTTGGAAATTCCTAGAGGGTAATAGCGTGTCGATCGAAATTCCGGATTAATTATAGGAATATGTTTCTTGATCGGATTAGATTAAAATTGGTAGTAATTTAGATGTAATTAATAACTAAACAATTAGATGAAATTCTTATAGACTATTATAAATTATTTGTGGGTAATCTCTATAATTAATTGATTCACGGTAGGAATTTGGATTTAACCACTAGGAATTTTAGACGTATATTGTATTTAATCGATTAGTCATAGACTAAATTAAATCGTACAATATTATAAGATAATTTTAGGATTCCGTCCGATATTCAACTCGGATTTGAGTGAAACTTGAACCTAAATTCATCTAAATTCATAAGCCTTCCAATGGTATATAATTCACTATTTAATAAAATATATTTATAATTATAAATTAATTAATATCAAATGATTAGATAATAGTTAACCTAGATAGTGTGCCAATAAATAAAAATGGATATTATACAGTAGCATATCTACCTTTAATATGTTTTGTCACGGTAGCAACCACATAAATTAGTTATAATCAATCCTTCAAATTAATGGATGTGTAGGAAAGTGTTAGTGCTATTTATTAATCTATGTCCAAATATAACTAAGATCCATGACTTATAAATTATTTACATAAAGTATAGCCTCATACTATGTGACTAAAATATAAACACATATTGAATCTTTAACTTGTTTAAGGAGATTAATAACTGAGCTAGTTGTAGTTGGACCACTTAAAATTAAGGTAGTCGGTACAACATCATATCGGATGGGATAATATATATATGCGATTTGGTTGACATCCATTAACCAAATAAAGCCATCTTATTCACATGTACTAAATAGCTTATAGTAAATAGCAACTATTCAGATAAACGATTCAATATTAAGATATTGTACACACACCTATGCTGTACATCCCATTATAACTATACGGTATAGTAATAGTTTGCTTGTTGCATATATTAAATTAGAGGGACTATATGACAAACATGAATATTAGATAAATACTAGTTATAAATCTTGACCTCATATACTTATAATTATAGTTCAACTGTAAATTAGGATCGTTCATTAAGGGATAATCTGTAACCATAATATGATTATCCTAAACAACTCTAAAGCATGGATAATTATTATCCTTTCATAATTTGTTGTGACAAGAAAAATATGTTCACAATTAAAGTAAAACCTCCATCAATAAAATAATAATACAAATGATTCACTGTAATTATTTGATTGATCCTAAATCCATCCGACAACAGAACCTCTAGTATATAACTATCCTAATTAGATAGATGCATACATAGCCATAATCCTTCCATAGTCATTTGATAGACTAAACCACCGATTAGCCAGATATATATGTATCCCATAAATGCTATGTTGGTTAACTCCTAAATAGACCACGATGACAATAGAAAGATTAAGAAACGTTAGCCCTTAGCGTGATTGGAATTCCCTAGCAAGCAATAATAGTATGAGCAACCCTAGGTACGACCCTAACAAGTACATTTTGTTGTGCATATTTGATTGTTGTTTGAATATTGGTTTTTCTCGCTGTAACACCCTGAAAATCCGACCAATAAAAACAAAACCCTAAAAATGCGGATTTTCGAAAACTTTTCAAAAGAATTGCATCATGCCGATTTTATTCGCATATTTTATTTGATTCGATTTTAAAGTTCGCTAATCGAGTGTGGAGGATAATTAATCGCATATAATCCTAAAAATAAATTGGTGAAACAAACATAATTTAAAATAAAGATTAAGTGTGGATTGAGATAAATAAAATACTTTCGCGATTATAGTGGTATCAGTTTAATTTAAACGCAAACGGAATAAGGATTAACCCTAATTAATGATTCAAACAAATAATACAAATGAAATATGAGTAAAATTAATCTAGGGTGAATTCAATAAATGGAATAGCACACATAATGAATAAAAATCAATATTACAATGTTTAAAAATTTCAAAATTAAATTTAAATGGAAAATGGGCTGAAAGCGGGAAAAATCGGAAATGGCACTGTTCATTGCCCGCCAAGTGCTCGACGCGGGACCCGAATGTAACATCCTGAAAATTCAAGACAATAAAAATCACTAAAATTTCGAACTTTTTAAAACTTTTGCATCATGCTGGGTGTTATGGTTGTCATTGCTTGCCAAAAATAAATTGTGACAATGGAGAATCAAATTAATGGCGTACACCTGAACAATAAATATACGATACAAGAATACATTAGTGCACAAGAAAGCAAGCCAAATAAAATATTAGTTTCTATTATGAATCATAGATTAAATATTAAATATTCGAACCATGCTGATGGCTTGATGCCATGATTAGCTAAAAGGAATAGTGAAATCAAATCTAATTCATTTGAATCCAGTCTCACATGAAATATGAGAACACATGAAATGATGACCACCACTATAATGATCGTGTTTATAAATAGTGATTCACCAGAATATATAGATTGATAGTTAGAACATTTCGCCGAGTTCCTCATGACATGAAAATCACTCGTATAGGACAATGGTCATATCAACCAATTTAGGCTTTATATATAAACAAGAATGCGTGGGAGTTTAGTTAAACGATTAGGTAATATTGTGCCGAATCTCAATTTACTATTTATGGAATAAATAGATTGAACCTATCCGTGTAAAATAAATATAATTTAAAATAAAGATTAAGTGTGGATTGATATAAATAAAATAATTTCGCGATCATATTCGTATCAATTTAATTTAAACGCGAATGGAATAGGAATTAAACAACTAATTAAGAATTCAAATAAATAAATGAAATATGAGTAAAATTAATTTAGGATGAATTCAATAATGGGAACAACACACATAATGAATAAAAATTAAATTTACAACATTTGGAAATTGCTAAATTAAATTAAATAGAAAATGGGCTGAAAATCGGAAAAATAGAAATCGGCACTGTTCATTGCCCGCCAAGTGTTCGACGGAGTCCCCTAACCCGGCCCCTCCTTTTCCCCCGCGCGCCGCGCGCCTCCCCGCGCCGCCCGGAGCCCTAAGCCGCCGCGCCCTCGTCGCCCATGCCGCACAGCCTCCCCGACCCGTCGCCGTGCCGCGCGCACGTCTCGTCGCCGCGCCGCACGCATCATCATCGCCCCGCGCCGCTCCGCCGTCCCGTCTCCCCGCGTGCCATGCCGCTTTGCCTTCCCGAGCCCGAGCCCGTGCCGCGCGCACGTCCCGTCACCGCCCGACACGTCGTCACGACGCCCCGCACCGCCGCCCGACATGTCGTCGCGTCGGCCGTCCCGCACGTCGCCCCGCACGTCGCGTCTTCCGTCTCGAACCCCACAGCGCCGCGCACGTCGCTTTGCCCCCTCCTTTTCGCCGTCGGCCTCGCGCCCGAGCCGCCGCACGCCCGTCCCCTTCGCGCGCGCTGTCGTCCTCGCCCCGCGTCGCGCCCCGTGCCGTGCCGCACCGCGCCGAGCCCTGCGCCATTCCCGTCACCACGTCGCGCCATCCCATCGCCGCGCCGCGCCGTCCCGTCGTCGTTTGAAGCCGGCCACCCCTCCCCCGAGCCCTATAAATACCCCCTTCCCTTTCCCCCTTCCTCCCCACGCCATTTCCCCCCTTCTCCCCTTTATCCTTTTTTCTTCCCCTCCACCGACGCCACATTCCGCCGCCGCGCCGCCGCTGCCGTGCCCCGGCGCCTCGCCGCCGCCGCGCCGCACCGTCGCCTTCGTGCCACCGTCGTCGCCGCTGTCGTCGGTAAGCCGCCGCCTCATTCCCTTGCTCGGTCGCCGTCGCCAGTGAAGCCGAGAGGGAGTAGGGGAAAGAAAGAAGAGAGGAAGAGAGGAGAGGAGCCGGGAACAGAGAGGAAGAGAGAGAGAGAGAGAAGGGAAGGAAGAGAGAGAGAGGGAAAAAGGAAGAGAGAGAGAGAGAGGGAAAAAGAAAGAGAGAGAGAGGGAGAGAAAAAGAAAATGAAAGAAAAGAAAAAGAAAAAGGAAAGAAAAAGAAAAGGGAAAAGGAAAATAGAAAGAAGGGGGAAAAATAGAGAGAAAATTAGGGAGAAATTTGGGAGGTTTAGAAAATTTAAAATAATTAGGATTTAATTATAGATTAATCATAGAATTGCAAAAGTGAATATAAAATGTAGATTATTCTTGGTAATTTCAATAAGAATCAATTCGCGATGATAATTGAAATATAAATTAATGACTAAATACAATTAAATGAAATCCTATAGATTTTTTTTTATAGGGGATAATTTCTATAAATGATCGATTCACAGTGAGAGTTCGGATTTAATTAATAGGGATTTTAGACGCGTGTTATATCTAATCCTTTAGTCATAGACTAAAGTTAAATCGTATGATATTATAAGATAAATTTAGGATTCCGTCCGATATTTAACTCGGATTTGAGTGAAATTTGAACCTAAATTCGTCTAAATTCATAAGCTTTCCACTGGTATATAATTCACCATTTAATGAAATATATTTATAGTGATAAATTAATTAATATCAAATGATTAGGTAATAGTTAACCTAAATAGTAAATAAAAGTGGATAATGTACAGTAGGATAATTATCTTTAATATGTTTTGTCACTATAGCAATCACATAAATTAATCAATGTTTGAAATTAATGGATATATAGGAAAATATTAGTGCCATTTATTAATCTATGTCCAAATATAATCAAAACCCATGACTTATTAGTTATTTAAAAGTTAGCCTTATAATTTGTAGGTAAGTAAAATATAGATACACATAGATCGGTCCTAAGCTTGTTTATGGCAAAGAATAACAGAGCTAGTATGGTTAACTCACCTGTATGAAATTAATCAAAGACATATCCCATATATAGTAGGAGAGGTGAGCAACCCTTAGTTAACCAAGCCGTACATAGCGACTATTCAAATAAATGATTCAATACTAAGATAGATATTGTGCATACACATATACTGTACATCACGTTATAGCTATACGGTATAGTGTCAATCTGCTTATTGCATGTATTAAATTAAAGGAAATATATGATAAACAGGTATATTGGATAAATAATAGTTATAAATCGTGACCTCATATAATTATAGCTCGACTGTAAATTAGGATCGTTCATTAAGGGATAATCTGTAACCATAATATGATCATCCTAAACAACTCTAAAGCATGGATAATTATTATCCTTTCATAATTTGTTGTGACAAGAAAAATATGTTCACAATCAAAGTAAAACCTCCATGACAACAAAAAGACTAAGGAACCTTAGCTCCTAGCATGTTGGAATCCATTAGCAAGCGCGAATAATATGAGCAACCTTAGGTTCGACCTCAACAAATATATTTTGTTTGTGCATATTTGATTGTTGCTTGAGTATTGGTTTTTCTCGCGTATTATAGAAATGGTGTGTCAGTCAGTCGTGAGGCAACGTTTGCAACTTCCTGAGAGGAGGTGAAGGTTGATCAAGATTGTATCAAGAATAAGGACTATCCTGAGCAGGCAAGTCATCACTATCCCTTGAACATATTGATCCCAATTGCGAAATTATTTTGTCTACAAATAAAATTGCATGCAATATTAAACATCCCACTTGTGATTATGCCATGCCTTGATGATTGTTTGCCTATTAATTCCTTTGTAACCATGTTTACGTATGAGTCCCTAGTCAATTATGACAATTGCTTAGCAATGCTACTCTAGATTTGTGCATACTCATATTTATCAAAATGCTGAATGCTTGGGCAATTACCTATGGGAAGGTAATTGAGATACGGCATGTGGAGGCATGAGCGCCACAGTGCCATGATGTTGATAAAATGATTTGCGAAAAGAGAAATAAAATTAAACAAATGTTTTCGACTGGGGCGGACGGAGGATTTGGGTGGTATCCGGAAAAGGCTAGTACCGTCCCCGGTCAATTAAGGACCGAGCCATGAAGTTAAGCATGAAACGACTCCCGTACAACCGCACTTCTCGTATGGGTATAGACCTAGCGGAATAGATAGCTGAGCAGAGGCAGTATCCATGCATAGTGGTTTCTTGATGTGTGAGGCAGGGGCTCTACGGTGGGGCAGCCATTGGTAGAACCGCGAGGCGGGTGTCTACAGTGGTGTCGCCATCGGTAGGACTGCCATGTGAGAATTTAAACCTAATTAACTTAATGCATGTGTGAGTTCTTCTTTCCCGGGTGCGCCAGAACTCCTCACACTGCTAGGAAAGGACGGCTAGAGTGTATGAGGATGTCAAGTTCATGGAGCGGGTACTGCCAATGCGAGGTTATCGAAAAGCTTTGCCGTGACGCGTCTCATGTGTTGGGACGAGGCTCATGTGTTGGGCAGTCGCGGAGTGCGGGTAAAGTGTACATCCACTGCAGTGTGAGTAAACCCAATCTATTCGAATAGCCGTGCTCGCGGTTATTGAGCACCGGGACGTGTATTACACTTGGCTAGACTCTAAATTCTTAACTTGTGTGGAATGGGTTATTGCATGATGATTTTTATGCTGATGGAACCACTTCCTGAGAGGAGGGAAGGTGGACGTCCTCAGAAAACCATGACGTCTCAATGGCGGGAAGCTATCCTTGGGATCACAATGGATGGTGGACAGAACCGTCGTTGTTTAATATAAATACTGGTACTAAAATTTGATCAGTCTATGCTAGGTCTTAGGCTTGTGAAAAGAATTACAAAACTTGCTTTGCGCAAAAGAACCATAGCCATCCTTTGAATACTCCTATCATGTGCATTGTTGTTGTGGTGGCTTGCTGAGTACGGTTGGTACTCACCCTTGCTATTTATATATATCCTTTTAGGAGAGTGTTGAAGAGAAGCCCTTGTCGGTACGCTTGCGTATCCAACAGGATGATCGGAGTGCGGTCTTGTTCTAGGTCTCGTTCCCCAGTCGACTGCCTGTGGCATGTTAACCGGGCCCTTATATTATTTTGTCTTCCGCTGTTGTTCTCTGATCGTTGTTGGCCTACCTGGCCCTAATGTAAGTATTTAACTCTTTTAGCCTGAATTCATACGTGATATGTTGTGATCCAACTATGTATGTGGGTACCAACTACTGATCCAGGGATTGGTACGGATAAACACAGAAGATTTCCGATTTGCAAAATCGGGGGTCTACAGAGCTGGTATCAGAGCATATCGACTGTAGGTCGAGACCCTAGATAGAATGGCCGTTAGTTTAAGGATCCTATATTTTACAAATGTATTTTTAAATGCAAAAGAAGAGGTTGTGAAAACATTCAAATGTTGTTTCTCATCTTACCTTTCTTCAAAAATATCTGATTCCTATACATCAAAAAGAAAAATTATTTTAATACCTTACATCTTAACCCTTCCTTTGACAAGGCGATTTTACTACTTGATTTGTGATTGAAAAATATTGGTTCTATATTCTTATCCACATTTCAAAATTTTAGGATAAGAACCGAAAGCAATTAAGACGCTATAGGAATATTATTGATTGTGCCGAGACCTCATCCTCGAAAGTAGACGATTGCATCATGTTATATGAAAAACAAAGAAAAGAGAGAAAATATCAGAAATTAACTCATCAATCATGATAACTCATTATTGTTAGTACTAGTTTCCTCTAGTCACACACTCGTATAGTAGAAGTGAAGTCTCGACTAAGCCGTTAGTGACCATAGAAACTCTACCTGCGACATGGGAGTTCATAAAGAACCATAAAGAGAAAAGAAACAAACTGCGTATCTATGAGAAAGCCCGGCAAGAATGCTAAGTTGTTTCCATAAACATACAAGGATTTAAAGATTATGGATCAAAAAGGAATATAAGAGGGTGTGCATATATGGAAATTTAATAAAAGGAACCATGTTTTCGACAAGAGTACATGGACGAAGGATGAAAGAGATTTGAATTTATTGGATTGTAGCTTTAGGGTTGCTTCAAAATTCCAAGGACAAGTCAAACTTATATGGATTTAATCCCCTTAAAACTTTGTTTTATGAGTTGTCTTTAGAAAATCCTGAAAAACAAATGAATTTTTGCATTTTGAAATATAGTCTTACAAAGAAAAAAATTGCTTCAAAAAGAAAGGAAATGTTTGTTTCAAACTATGTAATTGCAAAATTTTCCCCAAAGCCGCTCTGAAATTATATTAAATTTTGGGAATGGTCAAAATTAGCTTGAAAAGAAAATTTTCTCTGAAAATTATTTGTGAAATTTTGATTCCAAATAATGTGTTGCAAAATTTTCCAAGATAGAACTTCATTTAAAACCAAGTTTTGAGGGCAGGTCTTCGAAAAACATCATTTCAAAAGGTTTTCCAAGTTGAATTTCAATAACTATTTGCCTAAAGCTTTCATGAGTTTTCTTTTGAGATGTTCAAAAGTATTGTTGTTTCAACTATGAACCATGCATACAAACTATATGGTATCTTGGCCCTATTGGCAATAGTTTTCTTTTGCGAAATAAAATCAAATGTTGTTTTGGAGGAAAAATTGATTACAAAAGTTTTTAGTTGCCATGTTGCTTTTTGTTAAACATATGTATGATTATACAAAATCCTGCTTGAAAGATCTATTTCCAAATTATATTTGGTGAGAAAGTGCATCTCTTGAAAATTTTAAATGTTTTTGCAAACATCACTTCGAAAGGATATTTGTGCAAAATCGTTTTGATGAATAATAAAACAAAAATCTACTTTGTGAACGCAAAAGCATATCTTCTTTTTAATTGCCTTCAAAATTTCTTATTTTAAGGGGGGTAGCCTAAGTGGAGAAACCTCAGGAGAATCAAATAACTTGTGAAAATATGGGTAAGGAATACAACCTATCAAGTTCTATTCACCCTTATACAAGGAATTTTGAGTATATTCAGCACCATATGACAGTAAATCGTAGACAAGGTTTATAATGTGATAAGGAACGAAGGATTGAATAGAGGAAGTGCAAAAACAACAATTCAGCATTGTCATGCTACTATTGATGCCAAGAATAATAGTTTACTAACCTTCAACCTACTAGCTTCTAACAAATAAGCCTACCATAGAATGAGAAGATGATGGAACAACTAACACCGAGAAACAAGAATTCCTCCAACATACAAAACCCCCAAAATGTGGGAATGAATCAGCCCATGTTACTCTTTGAAGATCCTTCCCAAGCTTCCAGTGACAAAGAACAAGTCCAAGCCTCACTAAAGCCTGAAGGCTACACCATCAATCTAAATCACCTAAAGCAATACCCTGCAAATGGAAGCTGCCATCTGATTACGGCAAGACGGAAGACAAATGTCACATGTTTCGGATGTGGTGAGAAAGGACATTATGCCAATAAATGCCCCCAAAGAAGGTTGGGAATTGGACCGAGAAGGAAATTGCCGTGCCACCCAATATGCAATATAAGACCAGGAATATTACCAACGCCAATGCCCTGTTCAGGGAATCCAACACTTCCGTATCAACCATTTCCTAGACAAAGAACTACACAGCATTGGTGGAAAGGAGAACGGAAAAGAAAAGCGTCATCACTAATAACATATGCTGAACTCGATCTCAGTAAAATGGGAATAGAGATCGGTGATTTGCCTAAAGAAGTTGCAGAGCTACAACTATGGCAACGAAAGAGAGATGGCTGTTGTTTTTCTTGTGGACAATTTGGACATTATGCGATAGGCTGTACTCAAGACACCAATGAAGAACAAGAAACACTGCCTTCACAGATCAGCCCGGAAGAGGATAGAATTCCAGACCCATCCAAAGAAGTTTTAAAGATTAAGGCATGTAGTCGTTGCGGAGAGGTAGGGCACTACGGTAGTAATTGCGTTACTCACTGCCCTTACTGTGACGAAGACCATCCAAACGGAGAATGCCCTACAACGAAGGTCACGTGCTCCCTCTGCGAGAAGACGGATCATGTGCCCCAAGACTGTCAACTAAGTCCGTTGCTGACCAAGACGGCGGAAGTACAAAGAGTGTCGCTTCGCTTCGCTCATCGACTCATGACATCCAGAAGCCACGAAGACCTGGGATTCCCTACTTTTGATTAGCATGTTGGTTGTCGAACAATATTTGAGCCAAAATAGTTTAATGTCTCCGCAGTCCCACTAAATCTCGGGGACGAGATTCCTTTAAGGGGGGTAGGTTTGTAACATCCTGAAAATTCAAGACAATAAAAATCACTAAAATTTCGAACTTTTTAAAACTTTTGCATCATGCTGGGTGTTATGGTTGTCATTGCTTGCCAAAAATAAATTGTGACAATGGAGAATCAAATTAATGGCGTACACCTGAACAATAAATATACGATACAAGAATACATTAGTGCACAAGAAAGCAAGCCAAATAAAATATTAGTTTCTATTATGAATCATAGATTAAATATTAAATATTCGAACCATGCTGATGGCTTGATGCCATGATTAGCTAAAAGGAATAGTGAAATCAAATCTAATTCATTTGAATCCAGTCTCACATGAAATATGAGAACACATGAAATGATGACCACCACTATAATGATCGTGTTTATAAATAGTGATTCACCAGAATATATAGATTGATAGTTAGAACATTTCGCCGAGTTCCTCATGACATGAAAATCACTCGTATAGGACAATGGTCATATCAACCAATTTAGGCTTTATATATAAACAAGAATGCGTGGGAGTTTAGTTAAACGATTAGGTAATATTGTGCCGAATCTCAATTTACTATTTATGGAATAAATAGATTGAACCTATCCGTGTAAAATAAATATAATTTAAAATAAAGATTAAGTGTGGATTGATATAAATAAAATAATTTCGCGATCATATTCGTATCAATTTAATTTAAACGCGAATGGAATAGGAATTAAACAACTAATTAAGAATTCAAATAAATAAATGAAATATGAGTAAAATTAATTTAGGATGAATTCAATAATGGGAACAACACACATAATGAATAAAAATTAAATTTACAACATTTGGAAATTGCTAAATTAAATTAAATAGAAAATGGGCTGAAAATCGGAAAAATAGAAATCGGCACTGTTCATTGCCCGCCAAGTGTTCGACGGAGTCCCCTAACCCGGCCCCTCCTTTTCCCCCGCGCGCCGCGCGCCTCCCCGCGCCGCCCGGAGCCCTAAGCCGCCGCGCCCTCGTCGCCCATGCCGCACAGCCTCCCCGACCCGTCGCCGTGCCGCGCGCACGTCTCGTCGCCGCGCCGCACGCATCATCATCGCCCCGCGCCGCTCCGCCGTCCCGTCTCCCCGCGTGCCATGCCGCTTTGCCTTCCCGAGCCCGAGCCCGTGCCGCGCGCACGTCCCGTCACCGCCCGACACGTCGTCACGACGCCCCGCACCGCCGCCCGACATGTCGTCGCGTCGGCCGTCCCGCACGTCGCCCCGCACGTCGCGTCTTCCGTCTCGAACCCCACAGCGCCGCGCACGTCGCTTTGCCCCCTCCTTTTCGCCGTCGGCCTCGCGCCCGAGCCGCCGCACGCCCGTCCCCTTCGCGCGCGCTGTCGTCCTCGCCCCGCGTCGCGCCCCGTGCCGTGCCGCACCGCGCCGAGCCCTGCGCCATTCCCGTCACCACGTCGCGCCATCCCATCGCCGCGCCGCGCCGTCCCGTCGTCGTTTGAAGCCGGCCACCCCTCCCCCGAGCCCTATAAATACCCCCTTCCCTTTCCCCCTTCCTCCCCACGCCATTTCCCCCCTTCTCCCCTTTATCCTTTTTTCTTCCCCTCCACCGACGCCACATTCCGCCGCCGCGCCGCCGCTGCCGTGCCCCGGCGCCTCGCCGCCGCCGCGCCGCACCGTCGCCTTCGTGCCACCGTCGTCGCCGCTGTCGTCGGTAAGCCGCCGCCTCATTCCCTTGCTCGGTCGCCGTCGCCAGTGAAGCCGAGAGGGAGTAGGGGAAAGAAAGAAGAGAGGAAGAGAGGAGAGGAGCCGGGAATAGAGAGGAAGAGAGAGAGAGAGAGAAGGGAAGGAAGAGAGAGAGAGGGAAAAAGGAAGAGAGAGAGAGAGAGAGAGGGAAAAAGAAAGAGAGAGAGAGGGAGAGAAAAAGAAAATGAAAGAAAAGAAAAAGAAAAAGGAAAGAAAAAGAAAAGGGAAAAGGAAAATAGAAAGAAGGGGGAAAAATAGAGAGAAAATTAGGGAGAAATTTGGGAGGTTTAGAAAATTTAAAATAATTAGGATTTAATTATAGATTAATCATAGAATTGCAAAAGTGAATATAAAATGTAGATTATTCTTGGTAATTTCAATAAGAATCAATTCGCGATGATAATTGAAATATAAATTAATGACTAAATACAATTAAATGAAATCCTATAGATTTTTTTTTATAGGGGATAATTTCTATAAATGATCGATTCACAGTGAGAGTTCGGATTTAATTAATAGGGATTTTAGACGCGTGTTATATCTAATCCTTTAGTCATAGACTAAAGTTAAATCGTATGATATTATAAGATAAATTTAGGATTCCGTCCGATATTTAACTCGGATTTGAGTGAAATTTGAACCTAAATTCGTCTAAATTCATAAGCTTTCCACTGGTATATAATTCACCATTTAATGAAATATATTTATAGTGATAAATTAATTAATATCAAATGATTAGGTAATAGTTAACCTAAATAGTAAATAAAAGTGGATAATGTACAGTAGGATAATTATCTTTAATATGTTTTGTCACTATAGCAATCACATAAATTAATCAATGTTTGAAATTAATGGATATATAGGAAAATATTAGTGCCATTTATTAATCTATGTCCAAATATAATCAAAACCCATGACTTATTAGTTATTTAAAAGTTAGCCTTATAATTTGTAGGTAAGTAAAATATAGATACACATAGATCGGTCCTAAGCTTGTTTATGGCAAAGAATAACAGAGCTAGTATGGTTAACTCACCTGTATGAAATTAATCAAAGACATATCCCATATATAGTAGGAGAGGTGAGCAACCCTTAGTTAACCAAGCCGTACATAGCGACTATTCAAATAAATGATTCAATACTAAGATAGATATTGTGCATACACATATACTGTACATCACGTTATAGCTATACGGTATAGTGTCAATCTGCTTATTGCATGTATTAAATTAAAGGAAATATATGATAAACAGGTATATTGGATAAATAATAGTTATAAATCGTGACCTCATATAATTATAGCTCGACTGTAAATTAGGATCGTTCATTAAGGGATAATCTGTAACCATAATATGATCATCCTAAACAACTCTAAAGCATGGATAATTATTATCCTTTCATAATTTGTTGTGACAAGAAAAATATGTTCACAATCAAAGTAAAACCTCCATGACAACAAAAAGACTAAGGAACCTTAGCTCCTAGCATGTTGGAATCCATTAGCAAGCGCGAATAATATGAGCAACCTTAGGTTCGACCTCAACAAATATATTTTGTTTGTGCATATTTGATTGTTGCTTGAGTATTGGTTTTTCTCGCGTATTATAGAAATGGTGTGTCAGTCAGTCGTGAGGCAACGTTTGCAACTTCCTGAGAGGAGGTGAAGGTTGATCAAGATTGTATCAAGAATAAGGACTATCCTGAGCAGGCAAGTCATCACTATCCCTTGAACATATTGATCCCAATTGCGAAATTATTTTGTCTACAAATAAAATTGCATGCAATATTAAACATCCCACTTGTGATTATGCCATGCCTTGATGATTGTTTGCCTATTAATTCCTTTGTAACCATGTTTACGTATGAGTCCCTAGTCAATTATGACAATTGCTTAGCAATGCTACTCTAGATTTGTGCATACTCATATTTATCAAAATGCTGAATGCTTGGGCAATTACCTATGGGAAGGTAATTGAGATACGGCATGTGGAGGCATGAGCGCCACAGTGCCATGATGTTGATAAAATGATTTGCGAAAAGAGAAATAAAATTAAACAAATGTTTTCGACTGGGGCGGACGGAGGATTTGGGTGGTATCCGGAAAAGGCTAGTACCGTCCCCGGTCAATTAAGGACCGAGCCATGAAGTTAAGCATGAAACGACTCCCGTACAACCGCACTTCTCGTATGGGTATAGACCTAGCGGAATAGATAGCTGAGCAGAGGCAGTATCCATGCATAGTGGTTTCTTGATGTGTGAGGCAGGGGCTCTACGGTGGGGCAGCCATTGGTAGAACCGCGAGGCGGGTGTCTACAGTGGTGTCGCCATCGGTAGGACTGCCATGTGAGAATTTAAACCTAATTAACTTAATGCATGTGTGAGTTCTTCTTTCCCGGGTGCGCCAGAACTCCTCACACTGCTAGGAAAGGACGGCTAGAGTGTATGAGGATGTCAAGTTCATGGAGCGGGTACTGCCAATGCGAGGTTATCGAAAAGCTTTGCCGTGACGCGTCTCATGTGTTGGGACGAGGCTCATGTGTTGGGCAGTCGCGGAGTGCGGGTAAAGTGTACATCCACTGCAGTGTGAGTAAACCCAATCTATTCGAATAGCCGTGCTCGCGGTTATTGAGCACCGGGACGTGTATTACACTTGGCTAGACTCTAAATTCTTAACTTGTGTGGAATGGGTTATTGCATGATGATTTTTATGCTGATGGAACCACTTCCTGAGAGGAGGGAAGGTGGACGTCCTCAGAAAACCATGACGTCTCAATGGCGGGAAGCTATCCTTGGGATCACAATGGATGGTGGACAGAACCGTCGTTGTTTAATATAAATACTGGTACTAAAATTTGATCAGTCTATGCTAGGTCTTAGGCTTGTGAAAAGAATTACAAAACTTGCTTTGCGCAAAAGAACCATAGCCATCCTTTGAATACTCCTATCATGTGCATTGTTGTTGTGGTGGCTTGCTGAGTACGGTTGGTACTCACCCTTGCTATTTATATATATCCTTTTAGGAGAGTGTTGAAGAGAAGCCCTTGTCGGTACGCTTGCGTATCCAACAGGATGATCGGAGTGCGGTCTTGTTCTAGGTCTCGTTCCCCAGTCGACTGCCTGTGGCATGTTAACCGGGCCCTTATATTATTTTGTCTTCCGCTGTTGTTCTCTGATCGTTGTTGGCCTACCTGGCCCTAATGTAAGTATTTAACTCTTTTAGCCTGAATTCATACGTGATATGTTGTGATCCAACTATGTATGTGGGTACCAACTACTGATCCAGGGATTGGTACGGATAAACACAGAAGATTTCCGATTTGCAAAATCGGGGGTCTACACCGAACCCCGCGCCCCTGCCCTCGCGTCCGCGCGCACGCCGCCGTCGTCTCGAGCCCGCGCCGCACGCATCGCCCTAGGCCGCCGCGCCCTCTTCGCCGTCCCCATCCCATCGCCGCGCCATCGTCGCCGCGCCGCACGCGTCGCCGTGCCGCTTCGCCTCCCCGTCCCGTCGCCATCGCCATCATCACGCCCCGCGCCGCTCTGCCTCTCCGCACGAACCGCCGTCGCATCCCCCGTCGCCCGCGCGCCATGCCGCTCTGCCTCCCCGAGCCCCGAGCCCGTGCCGCGCGCACGCCGCTGTCGCCCCAAGCCGCGTCACATCGCCGATCCATCGCCGCACCGCGTGCGTCGTCGCCGCCTTGAGCCCCGAGCCACCGCGCCGCGCGCGTTGCTGTCGTCCCAAGCCCGCACCGCCGCCCGTCTCGTCGTCTCGTCGTCTCGTTGTCTCGTCGTCGCGTCGTCACAATGCCGCCCCCGCACGTCGCCTTGTCCCCCCCCCTTCTAGTTACTGCCGCGCCGCGCGCCCGACTCGCCCGCCCGCACGTCGCCTTGCCTCCCCGACCTGCCGCCGCGCCGCACGCCCGCTCCCTCATCACCTCGCGCCCCGCGCAGCCCCCGCCCGCACGTCGCCTTTAAGCCGCCGCCGCCCTTCTCCTCTTCTCCCTCCCCCGTGCCCTATAAAGCCAAGTCCCCTCCTCTTCTCCACCCCACACCCATTCCCCATCCTTCCCCGCCCTCTCCTCCTTCTCCACCGCGCCGTCGTCGTGTCGCCGCGTCGCCACTATCGAAGCCGCCGCGCCGTAGCCTCGAGCCGCCGCGCCGTCGCCTCAAGCAGCCCCGCCGTGCATCGCCACCTTGGTCACAGCCGCCGTCGTCGCCGCCGCCACCGTGGTGAGCCGCTGCCCCCCCCTCCCTTAGGTCGTCGTCGCCGCCGAGAGAGAGGGAGAGAAAGCCGAGAGAGAGGGAGAGTGGAGCCGAGAGAGAGAAGGGAAGAAGAAAGAAAAGAAGAGGGGAAGGAGCCGGGAAAGAGAGAGAGAGAGGAGAGAAAAGAAAGAGAGAGAGAGAGAGGGAGGAAAAAGAAAAAGAGAGAGAGAGGAGAGAAAAGAAAGAGAGAGAGAGAGGGAGGAAAAAGAAAAAGAGAGAGAGAGAGAGAAAAGAAAAAGAATAAGAAGAAAAGAAAAGAAAAATAAATAAATAAAAATTGGAAGGAAATTAGGAGGTGTAGAAAATTTAAAATAAATTAGAATTTAATTATAAATTAATTATAACCGTAGAATTGCAAGATTAATATAAAATGTAGATTATTCTTGGTGATTTCTATAAGAAATTAATTCGCGGTGGTAATTTAAGATATAAATTAATGACTAGAAACAATCAGATGAATTCTTATAGATTTTTATAGATTATTTGGAGGGAATCTCTACAAGTAATTGATTCACGATGGGAATTCGGATGTAACTAATAGGGATTTTAGACGCGTATTATATTTAATCATTTAGGCATAGACTAAATTAAATCGTATAATATTATAAGATAATTTTGGATTCCATCCAATATTTAAGATCGCGATATAAATTTCCAATCTATTATTTGAATACGATGCTCGGGCCAATTAAATTAAAAACTTACGATAACAAAATATTTATACCGTAAAAATAAATCGAAATTAGGTTGGCTCTAATTCGCGAATAATAAAGTTAATAAAAAGAATCGATTTTCGCATTCGACTTCTATTTGGATTTATTTGGATTTTTATTTGAATTCTAACCGAATTCAAATCAATTTTCGCACGTAACTATAGAGCCCGAGGGAGTTGCAGATCCAGGTGAAGGCCAAGACCCGCAAGACCTTGAGCAAGGCAAGTCATCACTATCCCTTGAACATGTTGATCCCAATTGCGAAATTATTTTGTTTACAAATAAAATTGCATGCAATGATATACATCCCACTTGCGATTATGCCATGCCTTGATGATTGTTTGCCTATTATTTCCTTTGTAACCATGTTTACGTATGAGTCCCTAGTCAATTATGACAATTGCTTAGCAATGCTATTCTAGAATTATGCATACTCATATTTATCAAAATGCTAAATGCTTGGGCAATTACCTTTGGGAAGGTAATTGAGATACGGCATGTGGAGGCATGAGCGCCACAGTGCCATGATGTTGATGACATGATTTGTGAAAAGAGAAATAAAATCAAACAAATGTTTTCGACCGGGGCGGACGGAGGATTTGGGTGGTATCCGGAAAAGGCTAGTACCGTCCCCGGTCAATTAAGGACCGAGCCATGAAGTTAAGCATGAAACGACCCCCGTACAACCGCACTTCTCGTATGGGTATAGACCTAGCGGAATAGATAGCTGAGCAGAGGCAGTATCCATGCATAGTGGTTTCTTGATGTGTGAGGCAGGGGCTCTACGGTGGGGCAGCCATTGGTAGGACCGCGAGGCGGGTGTCTACATTGGTGTCGCCATCGGTAGGACTGCCATGTGAGAATTTAAACCTAATTAACTTAATGCATGTGTGAGTCCTTCTTCCCCGGGTGCGCCAGAACTCCTCACACTGCTAGAAACCGCGTACGCCTAGAGTGTATGAGGATGTAAAGTTCATGGAGCGGGTACTGCCAATGCGAGGTTATCGAAAAGCTTTGCCGTGACGCGTCTCATGAGTTGGGACGAGGCTCATGTGTTGGGCAGTCGCGGAGTGCGAGTAAAGTGTACATCCACTGCAGTGTGAGTAAACCAAATCTATTCGAATAGCCGTGCTCGCGGTTATTGAGCACCGGGACGTGTATTACACTTGGCTAGACTCTGAATTCTTAACTTGTGTGGGTTGGGATAAATGCATGATGATTTATATGCTGCTGGAGCCACTTCCTGAGAGTAGGGAAGGTGGACGTCCTCAGAAAACCATGACGACGCAATGGCGGGAAGCCATCCTTGGGATCACAATGGATGGTGGACAGAACCGTCATTGTCTAATATAAACACTGGTATTAAAACTTGATCAGTCCATGCTAGGTCTTAGGGTTGTGAAAAGAGTTATAAAACTGGCTTTACGCAAAAGAACCATAACAATCCTTCAAATATCCCTGTCATGTGCATTGTTGCTGTGATGACTTGTTGAGTACGGTTGGTACTCACCCTTGCTATATACAAACTCAATCAGAGACTGGAGATGAAGCGTCGGAAGACCCCTATGCCTATTATCAGGAGGGAGATGAAGACGATGGGGTCCAATAGGTCTTAGATACGGTCGTTGCCTGTGGCAATGGCGTGCCGCTGCTTCCATTTCCGCTGCCTTACCTATTCTGTTTTTGAATGTATTCCGGACCTTTCGGTCCGATGATTAAGACTATGCCTGCGGGCTTATGATGTAATAACTAATCCTAAACATTCGTGTATGTGTACTCGGTAATTCAGCTATGAGTTCGTGTGTACCAGACTACTTGATCCAGGGAAATGGTACTGTTTACACGATTGATTCCTGTTATAAAAACGGGGGTCCACAGAGCTGGTATCAGAGCCATACGACTGTAGGAAAAGACCAAAAGGTGCCCCACCCCTTTTCTAAGTTGGCCAAGGGAGAAATTCCCACTTAGTAATACTTTCAAAAATAAAAACGCTATGTTTACAAAACTCGGTACGATTTTTATCTTACTCTTAACTATTCTCTTTACAAAAGTTTTTACTCTTAGCTGACCTTGGGTTTTTCCTAAAATTTAGATGGCAGATCAGGATTCACCCGCCGCCTGGGAGATGAGCATACCCCGCTCGGAGGGTTACGTCATCGAGCTACACCGGCTGATGAGGCGTCTGCGATACCCCAGCTCTCCGATCTACCGAGTGAGGCCGTGTGGATCTGTTTGGGAGGCTCGGGTCGAGGTTCACACACGAGTTCCTCCGGAGTTAGACTACAGCTTCCCGACACGATACTGTCGCGACCTACCAGAGAACGCGATGCAGGATGCAGCACGGGAGGCCTTCCTCCGACTTAGCTCTATCCACCGAGCTGAGTTGGCGAGTACTGAGTTTGCTCACCACCCATTTCGAGAGGAGAGCAACTCCATCTGCACAGTTCAGGACACGCCTTGCTGCTACAACCCGATAGTGACCCGACTGTCACGATGGGCTGAGGCAGCAGACGACTTCTACGAGGAGGCTCTGTTGGAGATCGACGACCAGCAGAGGCGTGTGGGAGAGTTAGAGACCGAGGTGACGGACCTCACAGCGCAGCAGCTTCAGCTGGAGGAGGAGCACCAGACTTGGGGCAGTGAGATAGACTCACTGAAGGCACAGCTCCAGACCCACGGTGACCAGTTCCAGCAGTTGTCCGATCAGTACAACGAGCGCCGCGGGATGGTGGATACACTTGAGGAACAGCTGAGGGAGAGTCAGGAGCACGTCAGTCAGCTGGAGGCGCAGCTTCGAGCAGCCACGGCCAGCACCACGGGAGCTTCTACTTCCACAGCAGTAGGGCGTGACCGCTACTTCTTCCTCACTCCGCCATACCCACCAGCCTTCCACGCTCTTTTGGGAGAGGCTGGCATGTTGGCTACTGAGTCAGCACCTTACCTGGAGGACCCGACAGTGACACCGCCACCTGCCCCGGAGATTGTGCACACTCCACAGATCCCTGTACCTTCTCCGCAGCTGGGTTCCAGTTTGGAGACCCCGATCCAGGTCGATTCCGAGACAGAGGGAACCGACGTCGAGCCGGACACCACTGATTCTTCAGAGGATGAGATCCCTGTTCCCCGCATCACCTTCCTCGGAGGCCCTCGCACCCTCAGCACTGCTCGCAAGAGCACACGACCTCCGGGCAAGAAGCCCAAGCCTGACGCAGAGGCCACTACTTCCGAGCCGTGGGGACTCAGGTTTGCCCGTGCCAGCGACCATCCTCTACCTGCCCCAGGATCCTGCGGATGGTTGGACGACTAGACCGGAGGATGGCTGCAGTTTCGATCTCGCTTCAGATGGTTTCTTTTTGGATTGTATGCGAGACACACCCCTACCCCCTTACCTAGACTGACGGATAGCTTGATAGTTAGTTTGATGTATTTGTTGGATGAACTTTGTCTGGACTGCGTATGTATGCAGTCACTTGCATCATGATTTATGTACTGTTTGTGGAACTCTATGATGTTATTTATGATATTATTGCTGTTGTATTGAAAATGAGTTTATTCCACCAAGCTTGCAAAACAAAGTTCACACCAAAACAACTCCCCTAATGGGATAAAACCATAAGAACTAGTTAGAAAATTAGGATACTTACTTAATCGGCCTACACAGATGGCAAGCCGACGTAGGGCATCAACCAGCAATGAAGAACCTTCGACACCTGACCTAACCACCCTGGCCGGAGTCATGGCCACTCAAACCCAGCTTCTACAAGCCATCGCAAACAACCAAGGCAACCGCGGAGGATCAAGCTTTGGAGAATTCATGAGGACCAAGCCACCCACGTTCGCATCAGCAGACGAGCCTATGGAGGCGGAAGACTGGCTGCGTATCATCGAGAAGAAACTGACCCTTGTCCGGGTACGCGAAGCCGACAAGGTGATCTTCGCAGTAAACCAACTGGAGGGACCCGCTGGTGATTGGTGGGATACCTACAAGGAAGCTCGGGAAGAGGATGCTGGAGAACCCACCTGGGAAGAGTTCACTGCAGCATTCCGCGAGAACTTCGTACCTGCTGCGGTGATGCGTATGAAGAAGAACGAGTTCAGAAGGCTGCGGCAAGGAAACACGACGGTGCAGGAATATCTGAACCGATTTACTCAGTTGGCCCGCTATGCAGTCGGAGATCTTGTCGATGAAGAAGAAAAGATCGACAAGTTTATAGAAGGGCTGAATGATGAGTTGCGTGGACCTATGATTGGGCAAGACCATCAAAGCTTCCAGAGCCTGATCAACAAAGTGGTTAGGTTGGAAAATGATCAGAGGACTGTAGAACACAATCGCAAGAGGAGGCTTGCTATGAATCGCACACCTCAGGGAGCGCCTCAGCGACTTAGGGGAGCCACTTCATCTGGGTGGAAGCCCCCTATTGTGGCAACCAACCGCCCTGCTGCACCTAGCAATTTCAACAGGCCACTCGCGACTCAGAACCGCACCCCTGCACCAACTCTGGCTGCCCCTGGAGCCAGGAGGCATGTGGACTGCTTCAATTGCGGGGAGTATGGGCACTACGCCAACAACTGCCCTCATCCACGCAAGACTCCTGTCCGTACTGGCGCCAATGCTATCACTGTTCGTGGGACCCCTACTCCTGCTGTCGGACGAGGCCTGTTCAGGACTCCGCAGACGAACAGGACCGCTACAGGATTTGGGCGCGGACAAGTGAACCATGTCCGAGCTGAAGAAGCCCAGGAAGATCAGGGCGTACTAATGGGTATGTTCTCTATCAATTCTACCCCAGTTAAAGTCCTTTTCGATTCTGGCGCATCGCATTCATTCATATCTTTGAAGGCTAGTCAAAAGCACAACTTAACCCTAGTGAGACTTAGAAAACCTATGATAGTCCACTCACCTGGGGGCGAGATAACTGTGAGTCATGCTTGCATAGATGTACCTGTCCGTCTTAGGGATGTGGTGTTTCCCTCCAACCTTATGGTTTTGATACCCCAGACTCTGGATGTCATATTTGGAATGGATTGGTTGACAAAGAACAGAGGGGTAATCGACTGCAGACGTAGGGAAGTTACCCTGACCACACCTTGGGGGTCGGAGATGCGAGCAACTATGGATCAAGATCCTAGACTAACCGAACGTGCCGGAGGCATATTTACCATGCTACCTTTGAAAGGAATGCCTATAGTGCAACGATTTGCCGATGTGTTTCCAGAAGATCTACCTGGGATGCCACCAGATCGTGATATAGAGTTCATTATTGATCTGATACCCGGGACTGCTCCCATATCCAAGAGACCTTATCGGATGCCAGTCAATGAGTTAGAGGAGCTTAAAAAGCAAATCAGAGAGTTGCAAGAAAAGGGATTTGTACGCCCCAGTTCGTCACCTTGGGGAGCCCCAGTGCTGTTCGTCAAAAAGAAGGATGGTACCATGAGGATGTGTGTAGACTATCGTTCACTGAACGAAGTAACTATTAAGAACAAGTATCCACTACCACGGATCGATGATCTTTTTGATCAACTCAAAGGAGCGAAGGTATTCTCTAAGATTGATCTTCGATCAGGATACCATCAATTGAAAATTAGGACCGGGGATATACCCAAAACCGCGTTCTCAACACGCTATGGGTTGTATGAGTTCACCGTAATGTCGTTTGGTTTAACCAACGCCCCAGCTTACTTTATGAATCTCATGAACAAGGTGTTCATGGATTACCTGGACAAATTCGTGGTAGTATTCATTGATGATATATTGATCTACTCCAAAGACGAAGAAGAACATGCCGAGCACTTGCATTTGGTACTCGAGAAACTTCGGAAGCATAAATTATATGCAAAATTTAGCAAGTGTGAGTTCTGGTTAAAGGAGGTCGCTTTTCTAGGCCACGTGATCTCAGCCGGCGGAGTAGCAGTGGACCCTGCTAAGGTGGAGGCCGTTACTGAATGGAAGGAACCCAAATCTGTGACTGAGATTCGGAGTTTTCTAGGCTTGGCCGGATACTACCGAAGGTTCATTGAAGGATTCTCCAAGATAGCCCGGCCAATGACACAACTACTCAAGAGGGAAAAGAAGTTTGCGTGGACAGAACAGTGTCAGAAAAGTTTTGAGCAGCTCAAGGAAAAGCTGACCACGGCACCTATTTTAGTCCTTCCTGACATAAGAAAAGACTTTGTTATATATTGTGATGCATCGAGGCAAGGACTAGGAGGAGTACTAATGCAGGACGGAAAGGTTGTGGCCTATGCGTCGCGACAATTGCGACCACATGAAGAAAACTACCCTACACATGACCTAGAACTTGCAGCTGTGGTTCATGCGCTGAAGATTTGGAGACATTATTTGATAGGAAACCACTGCGACATCTACACCGACCACAAGAGTCTGAAGTATATCTTTACCCAGTCAGACCTCAACTTGAGACAAAGACGGTGGTTGGAATTAATCAAGGATTATGACTTGGAGGTTCACTATCACCCTGGCAAGGCAAACGTTGTGGCCGACGCGTTGAGTCGGAAGAGCCATTGCAATCAGCTTGAGGCGGAAGGAATTGCTCCTGAGCTTGAGGAGGAAATGGCCCGGCTAAATCTACGTATAGTACCTCATGGACAGATAAACACTTTGGACATTCAACCTCTTTTGAGGACCCAGATTGAAGAGGCCCAGAAGGACAACCAGGAAATCCGAGAGGTGAAGGAACGTCTAGCTGCAGGCTTTGCAAAGGAATTTTCAACCGACGAGAAGGATGTCCTATGGTACAAAAAGAGGATTTATGTACCCGAGCAGGGCGGACTGAGAGGATTAATCCTAAAAGAAGCTCACGAATCAGCATACTCATTGCACCCCGGAAGTACCAAGATGTACCAGGATCTGAAGGAAGGATACTGGTGGCCCAACATGAAGAGAGATGTGGCAGAGTACGTAGCGCTCTGTGACGTTTGTCAGAAGGTAAAGGCTGAGCACCAGAGACCAGCAGGTTTGCTGCAACCCCTTAGGATCCCCGAATGGAAATGGGATGAGATAGGTATGGATTTCATTGTTGGATTGCCCAAGACTGCAACAGGGTATGATTCCATCTGGGTGATTGTGGATCGACTCACCAAGACGGCAAGATTCATTCCCGTTAAGACAAATTATAGTAGTGCCAAGCTAGCCGAGTTATATATGGCCAGGATAGTATGTCTTCACGGTGTACCTAAGAGAATCATATCTGATCGAGGCACCCAGTTTACCTCTCATTTCTGGGAGAAAGTACATGAAGCTCTAGGGAGTTACCTTGCGTTCAGCACAGCTTATCACCCCCAGATAGATGGCCAGACAGAGAGAACCAACCAGGTCCTGGAGGACATGATGAGAGCTTGTGCATTGGATTTTAGCAAAGACTGGGAGAGATGTTTACCCTATGCCGAATTCTCCTACAACAACAGCTTTCAAGCAAGCCTAAAGATGTCGCCCAACGAGGCGTTGTTTGGTCGACGATGTCGAACCCCGCTGATGTGGTCCGAGACAGGAGAACGTGCGGTATTTGGACCTGACATTATCAAAGAGGCCGAAGAAAAGGTTCGTCTGATTCGAGACCGTTTAAAAGTAGCACAGTCACGGCAAAAGAGCTACGCGGACACCCGAAGAAGAAACCTAGAGTTTAAGGAAGGAGATTACGTTTATCTAAAGGTTTCACCAATAAGGGGAACGAAAAGGTTTAAGGTTAAAGGAAAACTAGCGCCAAGATATGTGGGACCTTTCCAAATCCTCGCTAGACGAGGAGAAGTTGCCTACCAGCTACAGCTACCCGAAATTATCGCCGATGTACACCCAGTCTTCCATGTGTCACAATTGAAGAAATGTTTACGAGTGCCGGAAGAACAAGCTCCGCTGGAGGAGATTCACATTAGCAACGATCTCACGTATCCAGAACACCCGATCCGGATATTGGATGAAGCAGAAAAGGGGACTAGAACCAAAACGTGGCGTATGTACAAGGTACAATGGAGTAATCACACTGAGGATGAAGCCACCTGGGAAAGCGAAGAGTTCTTGAAGACGGAATACCCGTATCTGTTCGAGAACCGGTAAGAAATCTCGGGACGAGATTTATTTAAGGGGGGTAGGTTTGTAACACCCTGAAAATCCGACCAATAAAAACAAAACCCTAAAAATGCGGATTTTCGAAAACTTTTCAAAAGAATTGCATCATGCCGATTTTATTCGCATATTTTATTTGATTCGATTTTAAAGTTCGCTAATCGAGTGTGGAGGATAATTAATCGCATATAATCCTAAAAATAAATTGGTGAAACAAACATAATTTAAAATAAAGATTAAGTGTGGATTGAGATAAATAAAATACTTTCGCGATTATAGTGGTATCAATTTAATTTAAACGCAAACGGAATAAGGATTAACCCTAATTAATGATTCAAACAAATAATACAAATGAAATATGAGTAAAATTAATCTAGGGTGAATTCAATAAATGGAATAGCACACATAATGAATAAAAATCAATATTACAATGTTTAAAAATTTCAAAATTAAATTTAAATGGAAAATGGGCTGAAAGCGGGAAAAATCGGAAATGGCACTGTTCATTGCCCGCCAAGTGCTCGACGCGGGACCCGAACCCCGCGCCCCTGCCCTCGCGTCCGCGCGCACGCCGCCGTCGTCTCGAGCCCGCGCCGCACGCATCGCCCTAGGCCGCCGCGCCCTCTTCGCCGTCCCCATCCCATCGCCGCACCATCGTCGCCGCGCCGCACGCGTCGCCGTGCCGCTTCGCCTCCCCGTCCCGTCGCCATCGCCATCATCACGCCCCGCGCCGCTCTGCCTCTCCGCACGAACCGCCGTCGCATCCCCCGTCGCCCGCGCGCCATGCCGCTCTGCCTCCCCGAGCCCCGAGCCCGTGCCGCGCGCACGCCGCTGTCGCCCCAAGCCGCGTCACATCGCCGATCCATCGCCGCACCGCGTGCGTCGTCGCCGCCTTGAGCCCCGAGCCACCGCGCCGCGCGCGTTGCTGTCGTCCCAAGCCCGCACCGCCGCCCGTCTCGTCGTCTCGTCGTCTCGTTGTCTCGTCGTCGCGTCGTCACAATGCCGCCCCCGCACGTCGCCTTGTCCCCCCCCCTTCTAGTTACTGCCGCGCCGCGCGCCCGACTCGCCCGCCCGCACGTCGCCTTGCCTCCCCGACCTGCCGCCGCGCCGCACGCCCGCTCCCTCATCACCTCGCGCCCCGCGCAGCCCCCGCCCGCACGTCGCCTTTAAGCCGCCGCCGCCCTTCTCCTCTTCTCCCTCCCCCGTGCCCTATAAAGCCAAGTCCCCTCCTCTTCTCCACCCCACACCCATTCCCCATCCTTCCCCGCCCTCTCCTCCTTCTCCACCGCGCCGTCGTCGTGTCGCCGCGTCGCCACTATCGAAGCCCGCCGCGTCGTAGCCTCGAGCCGCCACGCGCACGTCGCCTCAAGCCGCCCCCGCCGTGCATCGCCACCTTGGTCAACAGACAGCCCGCCGTCCGTCCGCCGCCGTCCCCCGCCACCGTGGGTGAGCCCGCTGCCCCCCCCCTCCCTTTAGGTCTTCGTCGCCGCGAGAGAGAGGGAGAGAAAGCCGAGGAGAGAGAGGGAGGAGTGGAGCGCGAGAGAGAGAAGGGAAGAAGAAGAGGAAGAAAGAAGAGGGGAAGGAGCCGGGAAAGAGAGAGAGAGAGGAAAAAGAAAGAGAGAGAGAGAGAAGGAAAAAAACAAAAGAGAGAGAGGAACACCTACCCAGATCATAGCTTTAGCCCGCCCCCGCGCTCGCGCGCGCCCCGCCCCCGCCTCCGCCGCCCCCACCGCCCACCTCCTCACTCCCCTTGGAGGCCTTTGGGTGTGAAAATTTAAATAAATTAGAATTTAACTTATAATTAATTATAACCGTAGAATTGCAAGATTAATATAAAATGTAGATTATTCTTGGTGATTTCTATAAGAAATTAATTCGCGGTGGTAATTTAAGATATAAATTAATGACTAGAAACAATCAGATGAATTCTTATAGATTTTTATAGATTATTTGGAGGGAATCTCTACAAGTAATTGATTCACGATGGGAATTCGGATGTAACTAATAGGGATTTTAGACGCGTATTATATTTAATCATTTAGGCATAGACTAAATTAAATCGTATAATATTATAAGATAATTTTGGATTCCATCCAATATTTAAGATCGCGATATAAATTTCCAATCTATTATTTGAATACGATGCTCGGGCCAATTAAATTAAAAACTTACGATAACAAAATATTTATACCGTAAAAATAAATCGAAATTAGGTTGGCTCTAATTCGCGAATAATAAAGTTAATAAAAAGAATCGATTTTCGCATTCGACTTCTATTTGGATTTATTTGGATTTTTATTTGAATTCTAACCGAATTCAAATCAATTTTCGCACGTAACTATAGAGCCCGAGGGAGTTGCAGATCCAGGTGAAGGCCAAGACCCGCAAGACCTTGAGCAAGGCAAGTCATCACTATCCCTTGAACATGTTGATCCCAATTGCGAAATTATTTTGTTTACAAATAAAATTGCATGCAATGATATACATCCCACTTGCGATTATGCCATGCCTTGATGATTGTTTGCCTATTATTTCCTTTGTAACCATGTTTACGTATGAGTCCCTAGTCAATTATGACAATTGCTTAGCAATGCTATTCTAGAATTATGCATACTCATATTTATCAAAATGCTAAATGCTTGGGCAATTACCTTTGGGAAGGTAATTGAGATACGGCATGTGGAGGCATGAGCGCCACAGTGCCATGATGTTGATGACATGATTTGTGAAAAGAGAAATAAAATCAAACAAATGTTTTCGACCGGGGCGGACGGAGGATTTGGGTGGTATCCGGAAAAGGCTAGTACCGTCCCCGGTCAATTAAGGACCGAGCCATGAAGTTAAGCATGAAACGACCCCCGTACAACCGCACTTCTCGTATGGGTATAGACCTAGCGGAATAGATAGCTGAGCAGAGGCAGTATCCATGCATAGTGGTTTCTTGATGTGTGAGGCAGGGGCTCTACGGTGGGGCAGCCATTGGTAGGACCGCGAGGCGGGTGTCTACATTGGTGTCGCCATCGGTAGGACTGCCATGTGAGAATTTAAACCTAATTAACTTAATGCATGTGTGAGTCCTTCTTCCCCGGGTGCGCCAGAACTCCTCACACTGCTAGAAACCGCGTACGCCTAGAGTGTATGAGGATGTAAAGTTCATGGAGCGGGTACTGCCAATGCGAGGTTATCGAAAAGCTTTGCCGTGACGCGTCTCATGTGTTGGGACGAGGCTCATGTGTTGGGCAGTCGCGGAGTGCGGGTAAAGTGTACATCCACTGCAGTGTGAGTAAACCAAATCTATTCGAATAGCCGTGCTCGCGGTTATTGAGCACCGGGACGTGTATTACACTTGGCTAGACTCTGAATTCTTAACTTGTGTGGGTTGGGATAAATGCATGATGATTTATATGCTGCTGGAGCCACTTCCTGAGAGTAGGGAAGGTGGACGTCCTCAGAAAACCATGACGACGCAATGGCGGGAAGCCATCCTTGGGATCACAATGGATGGTGGACAGAACTGTCATTGTCTAATATAAACACTGGTATTAAAACTTGATCAGTCCATGCTAGGTCTTAGGGTTGTGAAAAGAGTTATAAAACTGGCTTTACGCAAAAGAACCATAACAATCCTTCAAATATCCCTGTCATGTGCATTGTTGCTGTGATGACTTGTTGAGTACGGTTGGTACTCACCCTTGCTATATACAAACTCAATCAGAGACTGGAGATGAAGCGTCGGAAGACCCCTATGCCTATTATCAGGAGGGAGATGAAGACGATGGGGTCCAATAGGTCTTAGATACGGTCGTTGCCTGTGGCAATGGCGTGCCGCTGCCTCCATTTCCGCTGCCTTACCTATTCTGTTTTTGAATGTATTCCGGACCTTTCGGTCCGATGATTAAGACTATGCCTGCGGGCTTATGATGTAATAACTAATCCTAAACATTCGTGTATGTGTACTCGGTAATTCAGCTATGAGTTCGTGTGTACCAGACTACTTGCTCCAGGGAAATGGTACTGTTTACACGATTGATTCCTGTTATAAAAACGGGGGTCCACACTCGCGTATTATAGACTTGGTGTATCGGTTAGTCGTGAGGCAACGTCTGCAGCTTCCAGGAAGTGAAGGTTGATCAAGAATTATATCAAGAATAAGGACTATCCTGAGCAGGCAAGTCATCACTATTCGTTGAACATGTTGATCCCAATTGCGAAATTATTTTGTTTACAAATAAAATTGCATGCAATGATAAACATCCTACTTGTGATTATGCCATGCCTTGATTATTGTTTACCCTTAAAATCCTTGTAACCATGTTTACGTATGAGTCCCTAGTCAATTATGACAATTGCTTAGAAATGCTATTTTAGAATCATGCATACTCATATTTATCAAATATTATATGCTTGGGCAATTACCTTTGGGAAGGTAATTGAGACGCGGCATGTGGAGACATGAGCGCCACATTGCCATGATGTTGATGACATGATTTGTGAAAGAAAAAAAAAATAAAAACTAAACAACTGTTTTCGACTGGGGCGGCTGGAGGATTTGGGTGGTGTCCGGAAAAGGCTAGTGTCGTCCCCGGTCAATTAAGGACCGAGCCATGAAGTTAAGCATGAAACGACCCCCGTACAACCGCACTTCTCGTATGGGTATAGACCTAGCGGAGTAGATAGCTGAGCGGAGGCAGTATCCATGCGTAGTGGTCTTCTTTTAGGTGTGTGATGTGGCAAGCAGTCTGCTGGCGGATGCCCGGTTCGGATGGCCAGGTGGATGGCGGATGCCCGTTCCGGATGGTCAGAGGCTGGCTTGGCAATACTACATGAGGATACCCATAAGAGAACAATCATGATGGACTGGGTTCAACGACAAGAAGCAACGTAGGAGTGTGTGTTTTTCCCTTCCCGGGAGCGCCAGAACTCCTCTCACTGCTAGAAACGTATGACGCCTAGAGTGCATGAGGACTAAAGTTCATGGAGCGGGTACTGCCAATGCGAGGTTATCAAAAGGCTTTGCCATGACGCGTCTCATGTGTTGGGACGAGGCTCATGTGTTGGGCAGTCGCGGAGTGCGGGTAAAGTGTACATCCACTGCAGTGTGAGTAAACCAAATCTATTCGAATAGCCGTGCTCGCGGTTATTGAGCACCGGGACGTGTATTACACTTGGCTAGACTCTAAATTCTTAACTTGTGTGGGATGGGTTATTGCATGATGATTTTTATGCTGATGGAGCCACTTCCTGAGAGGAGGGAAGGTGGACGTCCTCAGAAAACCATGACGACTCAATGGCGGGAAGCTATCCTTGGGATCACAATGGATGGTGGACAGAACCGTCGTTGTTTAATGTGAATACTGGTACTAAAATTTGATCAGTCTATGATAGGTCTTAGGCTTGTGAAAAGAATTACAAAACTTGCTTTGCGCAAAAGAACCATGGCCATCCTTTGAATACCCCTATCATGTGCATTGTTGCTGTGGTGGCTTGCTGAGTACGGTTGGTACTCACCCTTGCTATTTATATATCTTTTAGGAGAGTGTTGAAGAGAAGCCCTTGTCGGTACGCTTGCGTATCCAACAGGATGATCGGAGTGCGGTCTTGTTCTAGGTCTCGTTCCCCCAGTCGACTGCCTGTGGCATGTTAACCGGGCCCTTATATTATTTTGTCTTCCGCTGTTGTTCTCTAATAGTTGTTGGCCTACCTGGCCCTAATGTAAGTATTTAACTCTTTCAGCCTGAATTCATTCGTGATATGTTGTGATCCAACTATGTATGTGTGTACCAACTACTGATCCAGGGATTGGTACGGATAAACACAGAAGATTTCCGATTTCCAAAATCGGGGGTCTACAGGGTTGGTATCAGAGCATATCGACTGTAGGTCGAGACCCTAGATAGAATGGCCGTTAGTTTAAGGATCCTATATTTTACAAAGATATTTTTTAAATGCAAAAAAAAAAAAAAAAAAAAAAAAGGGGTTGTGAAAACATTCAAATGTTGTTTCTCATCTTACCTCTCTTCAAAAATATCCGATTCCGATACGCCAAAAAGAAAAAAAATATTTTTGATACCTTACATCTCAACCCTTCCTTTGACAAGGCGATTTTACCACTTGATTTGTGATTGAAAAATATTGGTTCTATATTCTCATCTACATTTCAAAATTTTAGAATAAGAACCGAAAGCAATTAAGACGCTATGGGAATATTATTGATTGTGCCGAAACCTCATCCTCGAAAGTAGACGATTGCATCATATTATATGAAAAACAAAGTAAAAAAAAAAAAGAGAGAGAAAAGATCAGAAATTAACTCATCAATCATGATAACTCATTATTGTTAGTACTAGTTTCCTCTAGTCACACACTCGTATAGTAGAAGTGAAGTCTCGACTAAGCCGTTAGTGACCATAGAAGCTCTACCTGCGACATGGGAATTCATAAAGAACAATAACGAGAAAAGAAACAAACTGCGTATCTATGAGAAAGCCCGGCAAGAATGCTAAGTTGTTTCCATAAATATACAAGGATCTGAAGATTATGAATCAAAAAGGAACATAAGATGGTGTGCATATATGGAAATTTAATAAAAGGAACCATGTTTTCGATAAGAGTACATGGACGAAGGATGAAAGAGATTTGAATTTATCGGATTTTAGCTTTAGGGTTGCTTCAAATTCCAAGGACAAGTCAAACTTATATGGATTTAATCCCCTTAAAACTTTGTTTTATGAGTTGTCTTTAGAAAATATTGAAAGACAAATGAATTTTTGCATTTTGGAATATAGTCTTACAAAAAAAAAAAAAAATCTACTTTGTGAACGCAAAAGCATATCTTCTTTTAAATTGCTTTCAAAATTTCTTATTTTAAGGGGGGTAGCCTAAGTGGGGAAACCTCAAGAGAATCAAATAACTTGTGAAAATATGGATAAGGAATACAACATATCAAGTTCTATTCACCCTTGTACCGGGAATTTTGAGTATATTCAGCACCGTATGACAGTAAATCGTCGACAAGATTTATAATGTGTTAAGGTGCGAAGGATTGAATGGAGGAAGTGCAAAAACAACAATTCAGCATTGTCATGCTACTATTGATGCCAAGAATAATAGTTTACTAACCATCGATCTGCTAACTTCTAACAGAATAACCTACCACGGGACGTGAGGACATGGAACAACTAACGCCGAGAAACAAGAATTTCTTCAACTCTCAATAACTGCAGAATATGGAGATAAGCCAATCCACGCTACTACCTGAATATCCTTCCCAAACTTCCCGTGTCCAAGAATGGGTTCAATCCCCACAAAAGCCGGAAGACTACACCTTCGGTCTAAACCACTCAAAGCAATACCCTGCAAATGAGAGCTATCAACTGATTACGACAAGACGGAGGGCAAATGTCACATGTTTTGGTTGTGGGGAGAAAGGACATTATGCCAATAAATGCCCCCAAAGAAGGTTGGGAGTTGGACCGAGAAGGAATTTGCCTTGGCACCCAATATGCAATATAAGACCAGGAATATTACCAACGCCAATGCCCTGTTCAGGGAATCCAAAACTTCCGTATCAACCATTTCCTAGACAAAGGACTACACAGCATTGGTGGAAAGGAGAACGGAAAAGAAAAGCGTCATCACTAATAACATATGCTGAACTGGATCTCAGTAAAATGGGAATAGAAATCGGTGATTTGCCTGAAGAAGTTGAAGAGCTACAATTATGGCGACGAAAGAGAGATGGCTGTTGTTTTTCTTGTGGACAATTTGGACATTATGCGATAGGCTGTACTCAAGACACCAATGAAGAACAAGAAACACTGCCTTCACAGATCAGCCCGGAAGAGGATAGAGTTCCAGACCCATCCAAAGAAGTTTTGAAGATTAAGGCATGTAGTCGTTGCGGAGAGGTAGGACACTACGGTAGTAATTGCGTTACTCAATGCCCTACAACGAAGATCACGTGCTTCCTCTGCGAAAAGACGGATCATGTGCCCCAAGACTGTCAACTAAGTCCGTTGCTGACCAAGACGGCGGAAGTACAAAGAGTGTCGCTTCGCTTCGCTCATCGACTCATGACATCCAGAAGCCACGAAGACCTGGGATTTCCTACTTTTGATTAGCATGTTCGTTGTCGAACAATATTTAAGCCAAAATAGTTTAATGTCTCCGTAGTCCCACTAAATCTCGGGGACGAGATTCCTTTAAGGGGGGTAGGTTTGTAACATCCTGAAAATTCAAGACAATAAAAATCACTAAAATTTCGAACTTTTTAAAACTTTTGCATCATGCTGGGTGTTATGGTTGTCATTGCTTGCCAAACATAAATTATAACAATGGAGAATCAAATTAATGGCGTACACCTGAACAATAAATATATGATACAAGAATACATTAGTGCACAAGAAAGCAAGCCAAATAAAATATTAATTTCTATTATAAATCATAGATCAAATATTAAATATTCGAACCATGCTGATGGCTTGATACCATGATTAGCTAAAAGAAATAGTGAAATCAAATCTAATTCATTTGAATCCAGTCTCACATGAAATACAAGAACACATGAAATGATGATCCCCACTATAATGATCGTGTTTATAAATAAGTAATTCACCAGAATATATAGATTGATAGTTAGAACATTTCGCCGAGTTCCTCATGACATGAAAATCACTCATATAGAACAATGGTCATATCAACCAATTTAGGCTTTATATATAAACAAGAATGCGTGGGAGTTTAATTAAACGATTAGATTAATATTGTGCCGAATCTCAATTTACTATTTACGGAATAAATAGATTGAACCTATCCGTGTAAAATAAATATAATTTAAAATAGAGGTTAGGTGAGGATAGCGATAAATAAAATATTATCGCGATCATATTTGTATCAATTAAATCTAAACGCAGTTGGAATAAGAATTAACACTAATTAAAAATTGGAATAAATAAATGAAATATGAGTAAAATTAATCTAGGGTGAATTCATTAGTTGGAAAAAACACACATAATGAATAAAATTCATTTTGACAAGATTTAGAAATTGTGAAATCAAATTTAAATGGAAAATAGGTTAAAATTGGGATAAATCGGAAAAGTCACTGTTCATTGCCCGCCAGGTGTTCGACGTGGTCCCCTAACCCAGCCCCCTCCTCTGCCGCGCCGCGCGACGCTCCGCCTCCCCGCGCTGCGCGCCGCTCTGCCTCCCGCGTGCCGCGCCGCGCCGTTGCCGTCGCCGTCGCCATCCCCCTGCCGCGCCGCGCGTGCCGCCGATGCCTCGAGCCCCTCCCCGCGCGCCATCGTCGCCGCCGCGCACGCGTCGTCGTCGCCCCATGCCGCTCCGCCTCCCCGTCTCGTCCCGTCGCCATCATCGCGCCGCGCGCCATCGTCGCCGCCGCGCACGCGTCGTCGTCGCCCCGCGTCGCTCCGCCTCCCCGTCCCATCCCGTCGCCATCATCGCACCACGCACCGCCGCTGCCGCGCCGCGCGAGCCGCGGTCGCCTCGAGCCTCGTGCTGCCGTCCCGTCGCCGCGCCGCACGCCACGCCGCTCTGCCTCCCCGTCCCGTCGCCGCGCCGCGCACGTCGCCGTCGTCTCGTGCCCCGCACCGCCGCCCGACACTTCGTCGCGTCGCCCGTTCCGCACGTCGCCCCGCACGTCGCGCTGCCCCTCCCCTATGCCGCCGCACCGCCCGCGCGTCCCGCACGTCGCTCTGCCCCCCATGCCGCCGCGCCGCGCGCCCGCACGCCGCACGTCGCATTGCCCCCCCCCCTGTGCCGCCGCGCCGCACGCCCGTCCCCTCGTCGCCTCGCGCCGCCCCGAGCCCCACACCGCCGCCCGTCGCATCACCGTTCCGAGCCCCGTGCTGCCATCGCGTCGCCGCCCGTGCGTCGCCGTCGACGTGTCGCCATTAAGCCGCCGCCCCTCCCCTCTCCTTTTTCCCCTCTCTCCCCTATAAAAACCCCGGCCCTTCCCCCTTCTCCACCCCACTCCATTCCCTCCCCCTCTCCTCTACTCACTCAAACGTGTCGCCGTTGTGCCGCCGCGCCGCCGCCTTCGCGCAGCCGCGCCGCCGCATTTGAGCCGCCGCGCCGCCGACCTCGGTGACGCCGCACCGCACCGGGTACCGCGCCGCGTCCCGCACCGCCGTCACCGTCGTCGCCGCCACCGCCGCCGCCGGTGAGCCGTCTTAGCCCATCCCCTCCACCTCGCGCCCACCGCCGTCGCCACCGGGGGAGCGCAGCCGAGAAGGAGAGAAAAGAAGAGAGGCAGGGAGGAAGGAGCCGGGAGGAGAGAGAGAGAAGAAAAAGAAAAGGAGAAGAGGGAGAGAAGAAAAAGAAAAGGAGAAGGGAGAGAGAAGGAAAAAGAAAAAAGAAAAGGAAAAAAGAAAAGAAAAGAGAAAAAGAGAAAGAAAAAGAAAATAGAAAAGAAGAAAAGGGAAAATAGAGAGAAAATTAGGGGAGAGATTAGGAGGAGTTAGAAAATAAAAATGGTCGGGATTAATCATAGATTATTTTTGGAAATTCCTAGAGGGTAATAGCGTGTCGATCGAAATTCCGGATTAATTATAGGAATATGTTTCTTGATCGGATTAGATTAAAATTGGTAGTAATTTAGATGTAATTAATAACTAAACAATTAGATGAAATTCTTATAGACTATTATAAATTATTTGTGGGTAATCTCTATAATTAATTGATTCACGGTAGGAATTTGGATTTAACCACTAGGAATTTTAGACGTATATTGTATTTAATCGATTAGTCATAGACTAAATTAAATCGTACAATATTATAAGATAATTTTAGGATTCCGTCCGATATTCAACTCGGATTTGAGTGAAACTTGAACCTAAATTCATCTAAATTCATAAGCCTTCCAATGGTATATAATTCACTATTTAATAAAATATATTTATAATTATAAATTAATTAATATCAAATGATTAGATAATAGTTAACCTAGATAGTGTGCCAATAAATAAAAATGGATATTATACAGTAGCATATCTACCTTTAATATGTTTTGTCACGGTAGCAACCACATAAATTAGTTATAATCAATCCTTCAAATTAATGGATGTGTAGGAAAGTGTTAGTGCTATTTATTAATCTATGTCCAAATATAACTAAGATCCATGACTTATAAATTATTTACATAAAGTATAGCCTCATACTATGTGACTAAAATATAAACACATATTGAATCTTTAACTTGTTTAAGGAGATTAATAACTGAGCTAGTTGTAGTTGGACCACTTAAAATTAAGGTAGTCGGTACAACATCATATCGGATGGGATAATATATATATGCGATTTGGTTGACATCCATTAACCAAATAAAGCCATCTTATTCACATGTACTAAATAGCTTATAGTAAATAGCAACTATTCAGATAAACGATTCAATATTAAGATATTGTACACACACCTATGCTGTACATCCCATTATAACTATACGGTATAGTAATAGTTTGCTTGTTGCATATATTAAATTAGAGGGACTATATGACAAACATGAATATTAGATAAATACTAGTTATAAATCTTGACCTCATATACTTATAATTATAGTTCAACTGTAAATTAGGATCGTTCATTAAGGGATAATCTGTAACCATAATATGATTATCCTAAACAACTCTAAAGCATGGATAATTATTATCCTTTCATAATTTGTTGTGACAAGAAAAATATGTTCACAATTAAAGTAAAACCTCCATCAATAAAATAATAATACAAATGATTCACTGTAATTATTTGATTGATCCTAAATCCATCCGACAACAGAACCTCTAGTATATAACTATCCTAATTAGATAGATGCATACATAGCCATAATCCTTCCATAGTCATTTGATAGACTAAACCACCGATTAGCCAGATATATATGTATCCCATAAATGCTATGTTGGTTAACTCCTAAATAGACCACGATGACAATAGAAAGATTAAGAAACGTTAGCCCTTAGCGTGATTGGAATTCCCTAGCAAGCAATAATAGTATGAGCAACCCTAGGTACGACCCTAACAAGTACATTTTGTTGTGCATATTTGATTGTTGTTTGAATATTGGTTTTTCTCGCGTATTATAGACT
Source organism: Oryza glumipatula (assembly GCA_000576495.2). NCBI lineage: Eukaryota > Viridiplantae > Streptophyta > Magnoliopsida > Poales > Poaceae > Oryza > Oryza glumipatula. Next base: position 14,678,911 of record CM002523.2, on the reverse strand, counting down.
TGGTGTATCGGTTAGTCGTGAGGCAACGTCTGCAGCTTCCAGGAAGTGAAGGTTGATCAAGAATTATATCAAGAATAAGGACTATCCTGAGCAGGCAAGTCATCACTATTCGTTGAACATGTTGATCCCAATTGCGAAATTATTTTGTTTACAAATAAAATTGCATGCAATGATAAACATCCTACTTGTGATTATGCCATGCCTTGATTATTGTTTACCCTTAAAATCCTTGTAACCATGTTTACGTATGAGTCCCTAGTCAATTATGACAATTGCTTAGAAATGCTATTTTAGAATCATGCATACTCATATTTATCAAATATTATATGCTTGGGCAATTACCTTTGGGAAGGTAATTGAGATGCGGCATGTGGAGACATGAGCGCCACATTGCCATGATGTTGATGACATGATTTGTGAAAGAAAAAAAAAATAAAAACTAAACAACTGTTTTCGACTGGGGCGGCTGGAGGATTTGGGTGGTGTCCGGAAAAGGCTAGTGTCGTCCCCGGTCAATTAAGGACCGAGCCATGAAGTTAAGCATGAAACGACCCCCGTACAACCGCACTTCTCGTATGGGTATAGACCTAGCGGAGTAGATAGCTGAGCGGAGGCAGTATCCATGCGTAGTGGTCTTCTTTTAGGTGTGTGATGTGGCAAGCAGTCTGCTGGCGGATGCCCGGTTCGGATGGCCAGGTGGATGGCGGATGCCCGTTCCGGATGGTCAGAGGCTGGCTTGGCAATACTACATGAGGATACCCATAAGAGAACAATCATGATGGACTGGGTTCAACGACAAGAAGCAACGTAGGAGTGTGTGTTTTTCCCTTCCCGGGAGCGCCAGAACTCCTCTCACTGCTAGAAACGTATGACGCCTAGAGTGCATGAGGACTAAAGTTCATGGAGCGGGTACTGCCAATGCGAGGTTATCAAAAGGCTTTGCCGTGACGCGTCTCATGTGTTGGGACGAGGCTCATGTGTTGGGCAGTCGCGGAGTGCGGGTAAAGTGTACATCCACTACAGTGTGAGTAAACCAAATCTATTCGAATAGCCGTGCTCGCGGTTATTGAGCACCGGGACGTGTATTACACTTGGCTAGACTCTAAATTCTTAACTTGTGTGGGATGGGTTATTGCATGATGATTTTTATGCTGATGGAGCCACTTCCTGAGAGGAGGGAAGGTGGACGTCCTCAGAAAACCATGACGACTCAATGGCGGGAAGCTATCCTTGGGATCACAATGGATGGTGGACAGAACCGTCGTTGTTTAATGTGAATACTGGTACTAAAATTTGATCAGTCTATGATAGGTCTTAGGCTTGTGAAAAGAATTACAAAACTTGCTTTGCGCAAAAGAACCATGGCCATCCTTTGAATACCCCTATCATGTGCATTGTTGCTGTGGTGGCTTGCTGAGTACGGTTGGTACTCACCCTTGCTATTTATATATCTTTTAGGAGAGTGTTGAAGAGAAGCCCTTGTCGGTACGCTTGCGTATCCAACAGGATGATCGGAGTGCGGTCTTGTTCTAGGTCTCGTTCCCCCAGTCGACTGCCTGTGGCATGTTAACCGGGCCCTTATATTATTTTGTCTTCCGCTGTTGTTCTCTGATAGTTGTTGGCCTACCTGGCCCTAATGTAAGTATTTAACTCTTTCAGCCTGAATTCATTCGTGATATGTTGTGATCCAACTATGTATGTGTGTACCAACTACTGATCCAGGGATTGGTACGGATAAACACAGAAGATTTCCGATTTCCAAAATCGGGGGTCTACAGGAATCGGGTATGCGTTCCAGACGTCAGGGAACTTAAACAGTTGATACTTCAGGAAGCCCATGAAAGCCCCTATTCCATCCATCCTGGCAGCACGAAGATGTACTTGGACTTGAAAGAGAAATACTGGTGGGTTAGTAGGAAACGGGAAATTGCAGAGTTCGTGGCTCTTTGTGATGTGTGCCAGCGTGTCAAAGCAGAACACCAACGACCGGCCGGACTCCTCCAACCACTACAAGTACCAGAATGGAAATGGGATGAAATTGGGATGGATTTTATCACCGGACTTCCAAAAACCCAAGGCGGATATGATTCTATATGGGTAGTTGTGGATCGGCTAACCAAGGTAGCACGGTTCATTCCAGTCAAGACCACCTATGGAGGGAACAAACTAGCTGAACTCTACTTCGCTAGGATCGTAAGTCTGCATGGCGTCCCCAAGAAAATTGTATCTGATCGGGGAAGCCAGTTCACCTCTCACTTCTGGAAGAAACTCCAAGAAGAGTTGGGAACCCGATTAAATTTCAGCACCGCGTATCACCCGCAGACAGACGGGCAGACCGAGCGTCTGAACCAGATCCTCGAAGATATGCTTCGCGCGTGTGTCCTAGATTTTGGGAAGACGTGGGATAAGAGTCTCCCTTACGCCGAGTTCTCCTACAATAACAGCTATCAAGCCAGCATACAGATGGCACCATACGAAGCGTTGTATGGCCGCAAATGCAGGACACCACTATTGTGGGACCAAGTTGGGGAAAGCCAAGTATTTGGGACCGATATCTTGAGAGAAGCGGAAGCTAAGGTCAGGACCATTCGGGAAAACCTAAAGGTGGCACAGTCTCGGCAGAAGAGTTATGCAGACAACCGACGCCGTGACCTGGAATTTGCAGTGGATGACTTTGTGTATCTCCGGGTAACGCCGTTGCGGGGTGTACACAGGTTCCAGACAAAAGGGAAGCTCGCACCACGGTTCGTGGGTCCTTTCCGCATCATTGCTGTCACGTCCCAAAATAACCCTAAAATGCATCCGGTAAATTGTGCATAGAATAATTAAAAATCTCTGGAAGCCTCCAACAATTAAAATGCGCAAAATTAAAAGTCAAACAAGGCTTGGAGGATTTTTGTATATTTCCTAAAAGCCTAAAATGTGTAAATAAATTTTAGTGGAATTTTCAGAGCACAAATAATAATTAATAAGAAATAAACAAAGTTAAAAAGGTTTTATAAAAAGAAAAGTCTTAAAAGTCCTCCCTCCCTCTCTAATGGGCCGGCCCGGCCCATCTTCCCCTCTCTCTCCTCTCCCCGCGGCCCACTCGGCCTCCTCCCGTGCGCGCGCCGCTGACGGGCGGGCCCGCCCGCCACCCTCGCTGACGGGTGGGACCCACCCGTCATCCCCTTCCTCCCGCTGCCCCCGCGCCCGCGCCCGCGCCCGCCGCCGCCGCCGCCGCGAATCCCGCCGTTTCCCGTCGTCCCCGCGCGCATTGAAGAGGGGGAAATCACTCCCCGTGATTCCCTCTCCCGAATCCCCCTCTTTCCCCTCTCCCTCGCGCATTCAATCGGGCGGGATCCGTTGCCCTAAATCCCGCCGGCGCCATCAATGGCGGCCGAGCTCCTCGCGGCCGTTTCCGCCTCCCCCGGCCGCATTCCATCCCTCCCGATCGCATATAAACGCTCCCCGTGCTCTCCTCCGTCGTTTCCGCCGCTTTCCGCCCTCTCTCGCCGTCGGAATCGAGCTCGCGCCGTCAAACCCTAACTCCGCCATTGCCGCCGAGCTCCGGTTCGTCGCCGTCGTCGTCTCGGACCATCTCCCTCCTCGGCGCCGCCTCCTTCGGCATCGCCGCGACCTCGCCGATCTCGTCCACCCCTCCGTTCCGCTCGCCGACCTCCGTAGCCCCGTCGTCCTCGTCGATCCGAACCGCGCCGCCGCCTTCCTCCGCTCCGGCTGCCCTTCCCGTCGTCGCCGTCGCTTTAGGGTGAGCCGAGGACCGTCGCCTCTCTTCCCCCTTCTCTCCCTCTCTCTCGGCCGCCGTTCCGCCGCGCCTATGGTCGCCGCCGGCGACCATAGGGGTGCGGGCGCGCCGCCTCCCGCCGGCCGCGCCGGTGTGGCCGCCTTCGGGCGCGCCGCAGCGGCTGCCGTGTGGGGCCCGGCCGTCAGCCGCCCGCGCCTTTGGGGAGCGGCTGACGCGTGGGGTCCACGGCGCCGGCCGGGGGGGGGATCGCGTGCACCCGGTCCACCGTGGACCGTGGGGCTGCCGCGTGGGCCCCACACCCCGTGGACCCGGTCCGCGCGCCCCTCCCCTCGGCTGACGCAATAATTCGAGTTTTTAATTAAAAATTAAATGAAGAAATTCTCAAATATTCATATTAAGAGCATATAAACTTCAAATGGCTATAACTTGGCCATTTGAACTCGGAATTGGACCGTTCAAGTCTCTAAATTTTCCTTAAGAAGTCAAGAACCCATTTTTGTGCTTTGTTACTGCTTGTTATATGGAGTTTATTAGAGTAAAGCCCTTTTCTTTTCCGTTGGTCGTGTAGACTCCGCAGCTTCGGAAGATCCGCTCTTCGTCGAAGTTGAAGAAGTGTGGGAAAGCGAGCAAGGCAAGTCACATCACTCTTTGAACATATTTGATCCCATTTTATTTAAATTAATTTGATTTAAATTATTGCATTATCGCTTTATTTAAATTCCCGCGTTATCACTGTTTTAATTTAGCCATGCCTATTACCTTTGTTATGACCCTATTATTATTGTTATCGTTATTATTACCTTGTTCACCCTAGATTAAGCAAAACCCCAACTAGTGGGCACCCTATTCATGGTTCCACTAGTAAAAATTTAGGTAGATGCTTCGCTGTTTAATTAGACAACCTTAGGTGGTTTTATAACTCTAGACTTGGGAATATTCATATCTCTTGGACATATTGGAATGGTTGAACAATTGTGAAATTGGTTGCACACTTCCCCCTCTATTCAAAACCCCCAAAATGGTTTTAGGCTGGGCTCGGGGTGCATGGTTTTGATAGTAGCACCTCGGCCATATAAGGACCGGTCTTCGGGCCTCTGTTGCAAAGCACTACCGTACTTCCACATGTCTAATGGGTAAGGCTTAGTTTGTGGCTCAGTCTGGTTATAAACAAAAGTACACGGATGGAGATGGACGAAGTCGGGGATCGATGGACATCTTCAGGACAAATGAAGGCTACACGAGCTGCGGCTCGGTAGTCGAGATGTCATGGCACAGGGCCGGTGTCCTGTTGCTAGGGGCTCAGTCTTGCCTGCCTGTCCCGGTTGTTCCGGCCGTAGGTGAGTTGGGTCGGTACTCTTGTCTATGGTCAGGATGGGTTGGGAACTATGTCACGTCTTCCGTCTGTATGCCGTGGTGGTATGTGGCACGTGGTGACGCGTGAGGAAGATGTGTCTTGTGGGTAAAGATGTACACCTCTGATCAGAGTATAACCTATTCGAATAGCCGCGCCCTCGGTTATGGGCAAGCCTAGCAATGTACCCAAGTTAGTGTTTTAATTCTTAAAACCTGCTTAACAACTAAAATATGGAATGGTTGGCCTGGGTTGGCTTGGGACGAGCTGGGACCCAGGGTCGGGTTGCCAGTTCGGTCTGATTCATCGTAGGCCTTGGGTTAAGGCAGGTTCGTGTGGGTTCACGGCCTTGTTTAATAATACTGTGTAGCCCTAGGATCGTGTTTACAAAATAGCTTTGGGCAACTAAAGGTCTTTTAAATGCTGTTTACTGCAAAACCTAACCCCTATACTATAATTCCGTTGTACTCCTTCGCATTTATGTTGCACTTGTGGATGTGTCTTGTTGAGTACGGTGGTTGTACTCAGTCTTGCTCAATGTTTCCCAACCCCAGAAGAGGAGTCCCTGGATGATGAAGGCTTCGGTGTCTAGCTCGTGCCTGCCGTCAAGCGCCTGTGGTCGTCGCCCTAGTCTTCCGCTGTTTCTCGTTTTCTTTGAGTGTGCTGGGCCGTCGTTGCCCATGTAATAATTAACTATTTACGCTTCCGCTTGTTAAACTCTGAACTATAACAACTTTTGGTGTACCTTGCCTCCTGGGACAAGGATTAATACACGCACGTAAGGAATCCCTGTTGGGTTAATTCCGGTCGTGACAATTGCTCGGCGCGGAGAAGTTGCTTACCAGCTGGAGTTGCCCGCCTCATTGGGCAACGTGCATGATGTGTTTCATGTATCGCAACTCAAGAAATGTCTTCGAGTGCCGTCCGAGCAGGCCGATTCAGAGCAAATTGAAGTTCGCGAAGACTTGACCTACGTAGAGAAGCAAGTGAAGATTCTGGACACTATGGAGCGCAGGACCAGGAACCGGGTGATCCGTTTTTGCAAGGTCCAATGGAGCAACCACACCGAGGAAGAAGCTACTTGGGAACGTGAAGACGAGCTGAAGGCAGCCCATCCCAATCTCTTCGCCAGTTCTTCCGAATCTCGGGGTCGAGATTCTGTTTAAGGGGGGTAGGTTTGTCACGTCCCAAAATGACCCTAAAATACATCCTTTAAATTGCGCCTAGAATAATTAAAAATCTCTGTGAAAGCCTCCAAAAATTAAAATGCGCAAAGTTAAAAGTCAAATAAGGCTTGGAGGATTTTTGTATATTTCCTAAAAGCCTAAAATGTGTAAATAAATTTTAGTGGAATTTTCAGAGCACAAATAATAATTGTTAAGAAATAAACAAAGTTGAAAAGGTTTTATAAAAAGAAAAACCTTAAAAATCTCTCTCCCTCCTCTAATGGGCCGGCCCGGCCCATCTCCCTCTCTCTCTCCTCTCCCCGCGGCCCACTCGGCCTCCTCCCCGCGCGCGCGCCGCTGACGGGCGGGCCCGCCCGCCACCCTCGCTGACGGGTGGGGCCCACCCGTCATCCCCTTCCTCCCGCCGCCCCGCTGCCGCGCCCGCGCCCAGCGCCGCCGCCGCCGCGAATCCCGCCGCCTCCCGCCGTCCCCGCGCGCAATAAAGAGGGGGAAATCACTCCCCGTGATTCCCTCCCCCGTTTCCCCCACTTTCCCCTCTCCCTCTCGCATTCAATCGGCCGGGATCGGTTCCCCTAATCTCGCCGGCGCCATCAATGGCGGCCGAGCCTTCCGCGCCCGTTTCCTTCTCCCCTTCCCGACCTTATATAAACCCTCCCCGAGCTCCCCACCGCCATTTCCGCCACCCGCCGCTCTCTCTCCTCGTCGGAATTGAGCTCGCGCCGTCGATCCCTCTCTCCGCCGTCGCCGCCGAGCTCCGGTCCGCCGCCGTCGTCGCCCCGGACCACCTCCCACCTCGGCGCCGCCTCCTTCGGCTTCGCCGCACCCTCGCCGACCTCGTCCACCCCTCCGTTCCGCTCGCCGACCGCCGGAGCACCGTCGTCCCCGTCGACCCGAGCCGCGCCGCCGCCTTCCTCCGCTTCGGTCGCCGTTTCCTCCGTCGCCGACGACCCGGGGTGAGCCGTGGACCGTCGCTTCCTTTCCCCCTTCCCTCCCTCTCTCTCGGCCGCCGCTCCGCCGTGCCTATGGCCGCCGCCGGCGACCATAGGGGCGCGGGCGCGCCGCCTCCCGCCGGTCGCGCCGGTGTGGCCGCCCTCGGGCGCGCCCAAGCGGCTGCCGTGTGGGGCCCGGCCGTCAGCCGCCCGCGTCTTTGGGTGCGGCTGACGCGTGGGGCCCACGGCGCCGGCCGGTGTGAGCCGGGTGCACCCGGTCCACCGTGGACCGTGAGGCTGCCGCGTGGGCCCCACTCCCGTGGACCCGGTCCGCGCACCCCCTCCCTCGGCTGACGCAATAAATCCGATTTTTAATTAAAATTTAAATGAAGAAATTCGCAAATATTCACATAAAGAGCATATAAACTTCAAATGGCTATAACTTGGCCATTTGAACTCGGAATTGGACCGTTCAAGTCTCTAATTTTTCCTTAAGAAGTCAAGAACCCATTTTTGTGCTTTGTTACTGCTTGTTATATGGAGTTTATTAGAGTAAAAGCCTTTTTCTTTTTCGTTGGTCGTGTAGACGCTGCAGCTTCGGAAGATCCGCTCTTCGTGGAGGTCGAAGCCGACGCTTGGGAAAGCGAGCAAGGCAAGTCACATCATTCTTTGAACATATTGTATCCCACTTTGTGAAATTACTTTGATTTAAATTATTGCATTATCGCTTTATTTAAATTCCCGCGTTATCACTGTTTTATTTAGCCATGCCTATTTACCTTTGTTATGACCTTATTATTATTGTTATTGTTATTATTACCTTGTTCACCCTAGAATAAACAAAACCCCAACTAGTGGGCACTCTATTCGTGGTTCCACTAGTAAGAATTTAGGTAGATGCTTCGCTGATTAATTAGGCAACATTAGGTGGTTTTATAACTCTAGACTTGGGAATATTCATATCAATTGGACATATTGGAATGATTGGACAATTGTGGAATTGGACGCACACCTCCCCCTCTATTCAAAACTGTCACACCCTGTGTTTCTCTCCTAAGCCAAAATGGAATTTTTTAAAGTGGTCTCAAGAAATTACCTGTGGAAAAGCAAGAGTTAATCTTAATTAAATCAATGCAAATAATAATTGGAATTGACATGTGGAATTTTTCTTGGGTTCTACATGTCAAAATACACTAACAAGATTTTTAGTGGAATTTTCAGAGCCCTAGAAATAATTTTAACAAATTAAAATTGAGCACATGCAATATTTTAATCCCAGGGAAAAAATCTTTTTCCTTTTTCCCTAAATGGGCCGGCGGCCCATTCCTTTTTCCCTCTCTCTCCCTCCTGCTGGGCCGGCCGAAGGCCGAGGCCCAGCTAAGCCCGCGGCCGCGCGCGCCCTCCTCCCGCTGGGCCGGCCCAAGCCGCCGCCGCCCCTCTCCGGGACGCTGGCAGGTGGGTCCCACCTGTCAGTCCCGTCCCCTTCCTCCGGCCGCGCCCGCCCGCGCCCGCCCGCGCAACCGCCGCCGAATCCGCCGCCGTGCGCACACTCCCGCTTCTTCCGGGCCACGTCGCGCACGCCCGCGCACGCGCCGCAACGGCCGCTCCCATTCCCCCACTTCCCCGCTCGCGCCCGCGTCCGAGATGGCCGGGATTCGGAAACCGAATCCCGCCTCTCTCTCCACCTCCACTCCCCCACGTCGCCGGCAAAATCGCGCCTCTCCCGGCCACGTCCGAGCCCCTCCGCCCCTTTATAAGCTTCGCCGGCACCTCCTCTCCCTTTTTCCCCATTCCATCGAGCTCTCCCGTGCCCCCGAGTGCCCTAGCGCCGTCGCCCTCCTTCTCTCGGTCGCCGCCGCCGCTCCGGTCGCCGATAGCCGCCGCTAGGGTTGCCGCCGCACTGCGCCGTCACCGCCGTCGCGTTCGCGGGGCTCATCTCCACCTCGTCCGCCCTTCCTCCGTCGGGATCGACCGCCGGAACCCCGTCCGCACCGCGCGAGGGTGAGCATCTCCGCAACCGCCGCCTTCGGCCACATTTTCCGGTCACCGGGATTCATCTCCCTTCCTCTAATCCCTCTCTTTTCCCTCTTTAGGGCATTCCGGAGCCCGTCCACCCGTCGCCGTCATCTCCCGTGGGTCGTCGTCGCCGTTCGCCGTCGCCTTCCTCCGCGCCGGCCAACTCTCGGTGAGGCTTCCCCTCCCCTTTTCCTCTCTTTTCCCTCCCGCGCCGCGTAGCCGCGTAGTCGCGTAGCCGCCGCTTCCGTCGGTTCGGTCGTGCGCCGCCGGTCGCCGTCGACCTCGCGCCGCCGCTTCGCGTCGCCGGGTTGCTGCCGCCGGTGCCGCCCGCGCGCGCGTGCTCGCGCGCCGCCGCCCCGCTTCGGCCGCTCGGCCTTATGCCGAGCCGAGCCGCACCGCTCGCCGCGCGCCGTCCGATCGGCCTCGCGGCCGATCTGGGCCGTCGGTTCCGTGGGCCGGCGGCGGACCACCCGCGTGGTCCCGGTCCACGGTGAGCCGCCCTCTCCCGAGTCGCTGCCGAGTGGGGCCCGCGTGTCGGCGCCCCTCCTCTCCCTCTCCCGAGTCGCTGACCGGTGGGGCCCGTCTGTCAGCCGCCGCCGCCCCTCTCCCTGATGGCGTCAGCCCTGATGACGTCAGCCTGACGTCAGCCCTGATGACGTCAGCCCTGGGATTTATTGCGCAATAATTAATTTAAGGATTTTTTGTTTAGTAATAAACACAGTTAATCTTCTAAAATTCATAACTAATTCATCCGAGCTCCGTTTGAGCCCGTTCAAGTCTCAGAAAATCAAGAAAAATGTGTAGAATCCATTAAAAATGGTTTTGTTCCCTGTTTCAGTAGTCTTATAGCCTGTTTGCAATGTTTGCCTTGTATGTCGCTAGACTCCGGCTCTTCCGACGTTCAGGAATACTTCGAAATAGTCGCCGAGGTTCCTCCAGCAGCAGAGCAAGGCAAGTCATGCTTGTCACTTGATCATATTGATCCTATATTGCAAATGTCCTATTGTTTCCTTTCAAATATCGCATTTGTTTTTGCAATTACACTATGGGATGTTTACCTATTGTCATAGCCCTGTTATTTTGATACCATTGTTCCTTTGTTAGCTTGGGTTATAATTTGACTAGAGTTTGGACTAGGAATTGCTTAGCCATGCTTAGTTCAACTAGCTCACAATGGGGAATATCATTTAAAACCTAGACTATAGGTTTATATGGTACAATTGGTTTGGTACCACTGTTACAGTGTTGTTTAATTAAAATGAATCACATGGTGGGCTGTGGGTGCATGGTTTTGCTGGTCGCACCCATGGCAATTAAGGACCGGTTCGCGGGAAACCCTGGAAGAATTTATCGTGCTTACCACAAGCCAGCGTGGGCAACGGCTGGGCTTGTAGTGTAATTTTCCTCTAGCCGACGCATCCAGGCAAGGGTGGGCGTGATGGAGTTTGGATGGGCCCTGCGACGGTCTATGCGGCTTCCGGATTCACCTAGGCACGAGAGGGGACTGCCCGCTGCCTTGCGAGGAGTGGGGGTGAAACCTGAGGTGTGGTGTGCTTGGTTAGAGGGGGTTATGCGAAGGGTCCTGTCACGGCCTCTTTCCGATATGTCGTGGTGGCATGTCGGCGCACGGTAACGTGTCGTGGGGCTGTGTCTTGTGGGTACAGTTGTACACCTCTGATCAGAGTAAAACTATTCGAATAGCCGTGCCCGCGGTTAGGGGCGGTCAACCAGATTCACCGTGATTAGTCTCACCCTAGTTTAGTCTAATGAATTTGGACAGTGGATGGTTGGGCCTGTTGCAACGTGGTGTAACGTTGGGCAGTGGATGATTAATATTTATTAATTATTACAACTATTTTTGCATTCAATTCTTGTTTACAAATGCCAGTATTTATGCAAATGAACCTGTTTAGCTATCCCTTGTTGAATCCCTGCATCATACTCCTATTCCGGTATGACTTGCTGAGTACAGTGGGTAGTACTCAGCCTTGCTCCATTTTCTCCCCAACCCCAGAGTTGGAGTATGCGTCCGATGGCGGGTTCTCTGAGGAGTAGGCTTCGTCCGTGCTGTCGAGGATGCCTGTGGAGTGGTGTTCCCGCTGCTGTTCAAGTCAAGGCCTAGCTTCAGTTTTTCTTTTGTTTTTCCGCTGCATTTATGTAAGACTTTTTATAATGTTTGTAAGACGTGGATCTGTATGTCAACATTGTCTTTTGTGTACCCCCGGCTGGTCCTGGACGGGGATTTTAATACACATTCTGCTTGGGATTCCGTTCGGGAATTTCTGGGCGTGACAAGTTGGTATCAGAGCCGACCTTGACCGTAGGACAAGCCAAATGGAAACCTAAGAGCCCTCTGAATCCTTTTCATTGCATAAGCTCTTTGCAATTGGAATTTTCCGGGAAAATTTGGGATCTGTTCTTATGGTTCAAGGGAAAAATCTTGTCGCTCGTTTGAGTGGGATTTGCCAAAACAAGTCGGTCTAGGGTTTTAGTAAAATTATTTGAGATTTATTCGTCAGCCAGTCGGGATTTGATGGGAGGAATGCATTAGGTCCTAGCTCAGAAATATGGGTTGCAAGGTGTTTATGCTCTTATTGTTATTATTATGTATCTAATTTCCCCATTATTTTATCGTTATGTAAGTCTGTCTTATTTATTCGCTCTCATGCAAAATGATCTATGCATAAAATTTCGCTCTTATTCGATTCTCTTATTTGAGTCCTTTAATGCTTTATTTAAATTTGGATTTGAGCATGCATTGATCCTACCCCTTTGTCTTCTCTAGATGGCCGGTCACCTACCTAACCACCGCGGAGAAGGCATGGATGGCTTCGTGGCAGAGCTGGCACGCATGACATTGGTGGTGGGCTACCCCAACGCGCCAGAGTACACGACCATTCCACCACTCAGTGGCGAGCTCCCTCACCGTGTCCGCTTGGAGGTCCATGGCTACGTGGGCACTTGTCTCGCCAACATGGCGGTTGAGGCGTCAGGAGGCACAGCAGATCATGCATGTCAGGAGGCGGCCTACCTGATGATGGCCAGTCTACGGGAGCGCCACAACTACATCTTCCACGACACGGCGTACCGCTTCCACCCTCGTCGAGCCGGCAGCGCTGATGTCAGTTCCTTCCGTCCGACGACCGGCGAGAACGACACCACCTTCGGTCACATGTGCGCTGTGATGCGGGGGATGGACCGGATGCACTCCGATCTGCACAAGGCATGCAAGGCCTTGAATGATGGGAAGCTCATGAGGATCGTCGCTCTGAAGGACGAGATAGCGCGCCTGAAGAGGGAGAATGCTCAGCTGAAGGGTCTCCCAGCGCCAGGAGGAGTCCGGATCCGCACCACGCCACGCAAGGGGACGACTGCACCGGTGCGCATCCAGCTCGCGCCCAGGAACCCACCTCCGCCAGCAGCTCCTCCAGCTCCAGCTCCAGCTCCAGCTCCAGCTCCCGCGTCCGCCCTCTCCTTCGCTCCAGCGACAGCCGCCAGGGGTCCAGCCGGTGGCAACGGAGGATGGTTGTCTGCTACTCCTAGTGGCAGCCGCGACCCCAGCAGCAGCAGCAGTTCCAGCGACTCAGAGCCGGGCAGCGACGAGGCGTTTCTGCCAGACTCCGGGAGCCGTGCAGAGGGACCCGGTGACGAGCAGGAGGACGCCTTCGACTCCACCGACCGCAGGAGCCGTTCCGAGCATTAGGCTCGTTTTCCACTAGCTTATCGACTGTCTAGTTTCTGCTTGTTAGTTGGTGTGTCTAGGTTGCTTGTTTGGGGTTAGTTGACGGTCGATATCATGTGCCTATGATATGGCTGTCCCAATAAGGATTTTTGCTTGCTGTCTAAAGTGTTTTAATTCAGTTCAGAACAATTGCAGTTAAATTTCTATATAATAAAGCTTAGTTCCTGAGTATCTGTTTTTCTCCGTTTCCCCGTCTGCTCTTCCTCCAGATGGTCTACACCAGGAACGGTAGCCGCACAACTGGCGAGGGAAGCAACGGCGAAGAACGCGCTGATGGTGTGCATCCCAACAGCGATTCCGGCCATGGTCCGCCACCACTTCCCGAGAATCCGACCCTGGCACAAGTCATGGCACACCAGACGCAGGTGATGACCGCCATGATGCAGCAGATGCAGCACCAGCACCAACAGATGTATCAGCGGATGCAGCAACAAGCCGAGCAACAACAGCACCAGCAGTTTGGTCCCCCTCCCCCTCAATCCAAGTTGCCAGAATTTCTTCGCGTCAGGCCGCCCACCTTTTCCAGCACCACCAACCCCATGGAGGCGAACGACTGGCTCCATGCCATCGAGAAGAAGCTGAATCTCCTGCAGTGCAACGATCAGGAGAAGGTCGCCTTCGCCACCCACCAGCTTCAAGGTCCCGCGTCAGCTTGGTGGGACAATCACATGGCCACCCGCCCGCCAGACACGGAAGTCACTTGGGCGGAGTTCTGCCGCAGCTTCCGGAAGGCGCAAGTACCCGACGGGGTTGTGGCACAGAAGAAAAGGGAATTCCGGTCACTCCACCAGGGCAACAGGACCGTGACGGAGTACCTCCATGAATTCAACCGCCTCGCGCGATACGCACCGGAGGACGTCCGCACTGACGCCGAGAAGCAGGAGAAGTTCATGGCGGGACTGGATGATGAGCTCACCAACCAGCTGATATCGGGAGACTACGCCGACTTTGAGAGGCTGGTTGATAAGGCTATCCGCCAGGAGGACCAGCGCAACAAGATGGACAGGAAGAGGAAGGCAGCGCAGTTCCGGTCCAACCAAGGGAGCCACCAGAGACCGCGCTTCACTCCCGGACAGCAGGGTGGACCTACCACCCTGATCGTCCGCCAGCACCGCCCGTACAACCCCAGCAACTTCCATCAGGGCGCCAGTGGCAGTCAGAACCACCATGGCGGTCAGCACAACCGCGGTGCAGCTCCACGCCCACCAACGGCACCAGCACAGTCAGCGCCGTCCGCGCAAGCCAAGAAGGAGACCGGGACAAAACCAGGGTCCTGCTTCAACTGTGGCGAGCTTGGTCACTTCGCCGACAAATGCCCGAAGCCTAGGCGTGCCGGGCCAAGGTTTATTCAGGCTCGCGTCAACCACGCGTCTGCAGAGGAGGCGCAAGCAGCACCAGAGGTCGTACTGGGTACGTTCCCTGTTAACTCAATCCCTGCCACAGTACTCTTTGATTCTGGTGCAACGCATTCTTTCATTTCAAAGAAATTTGTGGGGATGCATGGGTTAAGGAAAGAAGAGCTTAGCACACCAATGAGGGTTCATACCCCGGGAAATAGTTCAACCTCAGTCAGTTTTAGCCCTTCAGTGATTATAGACATTCAAAGATCACCGTTTCTAGCCAACCTCATCCTTCTTGAATCTAAAGACCTAGATGTCATTCTTGGGATGGATTGGCTGGCCAAATTCAAGGGAGTTATCGATTGTGCGAATCGCACAGTCACCTTGACCAACGAAAAGGGAGAGACAGTAGTGCACAAATCACCAGTCCCACCGAAGCAAGGGGTCTCCTTGAATCAGATTGAGGTGGAAATCCCAGTGGTTACCGAGGAGAAGAATTCGAGGAAATTGGAAGAGATCCCCATAGTTTGTGAGTACCCAGAAGTGTTCCCCGAAGACCTCACTACCATGCCACCAAAGAGAGAGATCGAGTTCCGGATCGATTTGGCACCGGGGACCGCTCCGATTTACAAGAGACCGTACAGGATGGCAGCCAACGAGCTAGCCGAGGTCAAGAAGCAGGTTGATGAGCAACTGCAGAAAGGGTACATTCGACCGAGTACTTCGCCTTGGGGTGCTCCGGTTATTTTTGTGGAGAAGAAGGATAAGACGAAGAGGATGTGCGTCGATTATCGCGCACTCAACGAGGTCACCATCAAGAATAAATATCCTTTACCGCGGATCGACGATTTGTTTGATCAACTGAAGGGAGCTAAGGTGTTCTCTAAGATAGACCTGCGATCAGGCTATCACCAGTTAAGGATCCGGGAAGAGGATATCCCAAAGACGGCCTTCACCACTCGGTACGGGCTGTATGAGTGCACGGTTATGTCTTTTGGACTTACCAACGCACCCGCCTTCTTCATGAATCTAATGAACAAAGTGTTCATGGAGTTTCTGGACAAGTTTGTTGTGGTCTTCATCGACGACATTCTTATCTACTCGAAATCCGAAGAAGAACATGAGCATCATCTCCGTCTGGTACTCGAGAAGTTGAAGGAGCACCAGTTATACGCCAAGTTCAGCAAGTGTGACTTCTGGTTGACGGAAGTCAAATTTCTGGGCCATGTTATTACGGCTCAGGGTGTGGCAGTTGACCCATCCAACGTGGAGTCAGTTACCAAATGGACCCCACCGAAGACGGTGTCGCAGATTCGAAGTTTTCTTGGACTGGCGGGTTATTACCGCCGTTTCATCGAGAACTTCTCCAGGATCGCTCGACCCATGACTCAGTTGCTTAAGAAAGATGAAAAGTTTAAATGGACAGCCGAGTGCGACAAGAGTTTTGAGGAACTCAAGAAGAAATTAGTATCCGCCCCAGTCTTAATTCTGCCCGACCAGACGAAAGACTTCCAAGTCTACTGCGACGCATCTCGTCACGGGCTTGGGTGTGTTCTAATGCAGGAAGGCAGAGTGGTGGCGTATGCCTCACGACAGCTGCGTCCACACGAAGGGAATTATCCAACTCATGATCTGGAATTGGCAGCAGTGGTTCATGCCTTGAAGATCTGGAGGCACTATTTGATTGGCAACCGCTGTGAAGTATATACAGATCACAAGAGTCTGAAATACATCTTCACCCAACCGGACCTAAATCTCCGACAACGAAGATGGTTGGAACTAATCAAGGACTATGATATGAGCATTCACTACCACCCGGGGAAAGCCAACGTGGTGGCAGACGCATTAAGCAGGAAGAGTCACTGCACTGCCCTATGCTTTGAGGACATGTGTGAGGAATTGCGGCAGGAGTTAGAGCATCTCAACGTGGGAATTGTTGAACACGGGTTCGTAGCCGCCCTGGAAGCACGGCCTACGCTCGTCGATCAAGTTAGAGCCGCTCAAGTAAATGATCCAGAAATTGCAGAGCTGAAAAAGAACATGAGAGTCGGAAAGGCTCGGGATTTTCTTGAGGATGAACATGGCACGATCTGGATGGGAGAAAGATTGTGTGTACCTGACGACAAGGAACTGAAGGATCTGATACTCACCGAGGCCCATCAGACCCAATATTCAATTCACCCAGGCAGCACCAAAATGTACCAAGACCTTAAGGAAAAATTTTGGTGGGTCAGCATGAGAAGGGAAATAGCCGAATTCGTAGCACTCTGCGATGTTTGCCAGCGAGTGAAGGCAGAGCATCAAAGGCCAGCAGGTTTACTCCAACCTCTTCAAATTCCAGAATGGAAATGGGAGGAGATTGGAATGGACTTCATAACAGGACTGCCCCGGACATCATCGGGTCACGATTCAATCTGGGTAGTCGTGGATCGACTCACCAAGGTGGCTCACTTTATACCAGTACATACCACCTATACGGGAAAGAAATTGGCAGAATTGTACCTCGCAAGGATCATGTGTTTGCATGGGGTACCCAAAAAGATAGTATCGGATCGAGGGAGCCAATTCACTTCAAAGTTCTGGCAGAAATTGCAAGAGGAATTGGGAACCCGGTTGAATTTCAGTACCGCCTACCATCCGCAGACAGATGGTCAGACCGAGCGAGTCAATCAGATTCTAGAGGACATGTTGAGAGCTTGCGCTCTTGATTTCGGTGGAGCTTGGGATAGATGTTTGCCATATGCGGAGTTCTCCTACAACAACAGTTACCAAGCCAGTCTACAGATGGCACCGTTCGAAGCTTTGTACGGCCGGAAGTGCCGCACACCTCTCTTCTGGGATCAGACAGGCGAGCGTCAATTGTTCGGGACAGAGGTATTAACGGAAGCGGAAGAGAAAGTCAGAACCATCAGGGAAAGGTTGAGAATTGCACAGTCTCGACAGAAGAGCTACGCGGATAACCGCCGAAGGGAGCTCACTTTTGAAGCAGGGGACTACGTGTACCTTCGTGTTACTCCGCTCCGGGGAGTGCACCGTTTTCAAACCAAAGGCAAGCTGGCACCACGTTTCGTGGGGCCCTACAAGATCTTGGAACGAAGGGGAGAAGTTGCTTATCAATTAGAACTTCCACCCAATATGATCGGCATCCATGACGTATTCCACGTGTCTCAACTAAAGAAGTGCCTAAGAGTACCGGAAGAACAGGCTGATTCGGAACACATTGATATTCAAGAGGACCTGACATATGTGGAGAAGCCGGTCCGTATACTCGATACCAGCGAAAGAAGGACGAGAAACAAGGTCACCAGGTTTTGCCGAGTTCAATGGAGTCACCATTCAGAAGAGGAAGCAACCTGGGAAAGGGAAGACGAGCTGAAGGCCGCCCATCCGCACCTCTTCACCAGCTCCTCCGAATCTCGGGGCCGAGATTCCGTTTAAGGGGGGTAGGTTTGTCACACCCTGTGTTTCTCTCCTAAGCCAAAATGGAATTTTTTAAAGTGGTCTCAAGAAATTACCTGTGGAAAAGCAAGAGTTAATCTTAATTAAATCAATGCAAATAATAATTGGAATTGACATGTGGAATTTTTCTTGGGTTCTACATGTCAAAATACACTAACAAGATTTTTAGTGGAATTTTCAGAGCCCTAGAAATAATTTTAACAAATTAAAATTGAGCACATGCAATATTTTAATCCCAGGGAAAAAATCTTTTTCCTTTTTCCCTAAATGGGCCGGCGGCCCATTCCTTTTTCCCTCTCTCTCCCTCCTGCTGGGCCGGCCGAAGGCCGAGGCCCAGCTAAGCCCGCGGCCGCGCGCGCCCTCCTCCCGCTGGGCCGGCCCAAGCCGCCGCCGCCCCTCTCCGGGACGCTGGCAGGTGGGTCCCACCTGTCAGTCCCGTCCCCTTCCTCCGGCCGCGCCCGCCCGCGCCCGCCCGCGCAACCGCCGCCGAATCCGCCGCCGTGCGCACACTCCCGCTTCTTCCGGGCCACGTCGCGCACGCCCGCGCACGCGCCGCAACGGCCGCTCCCATTCCCCCACTTCCCCGCTCGCGCCCGCGTCCGAGATGGCCGGGATTCGGAAACCGAATCCCGCCTCTCTCTCCACCTCCACTCCCCCACGTCGCCGGCAAAATCGCGCCTCTCCCGGCCACGTCCGAGCCCCTCCGCCCCTTTATAAGCTTCGCCGGCACCTCCTCTCCCTTTTTCCCCATTCCATCGAGCTCTCCCGTGCCCCCGAGTGCCCTAGCGCCGTCGCCCTCCTTCTCTCGGTCGCCGCCGCCGCTCCGGTCGCCGATAGCCGCCGCTAGGGTTGCCGCCGCACTGCGCCGTCACCGCCGTCGCGTTCGCGGGGCTCATCTCCACCTCGTCCGCCCTTCCTCCGTCGGGATCGACCGCCGGAACCCCGTCCGCACCGCGCGAGGGTGAGCATCTCCGCAACCGCCGCCTTCGGCCACATTTTCCGGTCACCGGGATTCATCTCCCTTCCTCTAATCCCTCTCTTTTCCCTCTTTAGGGCATTCCGGAGCCCGTCCACCCGTCGCCGTCATCTCCCGTGGGTCGTCGTCGCCGTTCGCCGTCGCCTTCCTCCGCGCCGGCCAACTCTCGGTGAGGCTTCCCCTCCCCTTTTCCTCTCTTTTCCCTCCCGCGCCGCGTAGCCGCGTAGTCGCGTAGCCGCCGCTTCCGTCGGTTCGGTCGTGCGCCGCCGGTCGCCGTCGACCTCGCGCCGCCGCTTCGCGTCGCCGGGTTGCTGCCGCCGGTGCCGCCCGCGCGCGCGTGCTCGCGCGCCGCCGCCCCGCTTCGGCCGCTCGGCCTTATGCCGAGCCGAGCCGCACCGCTCGCCGCGCGCCGTCCGATCGGCCTCGCGGCCGATCTGGGCCGTCGGTTCCGTGGGCCGGCGGCGGACCACCCGCGTGGTCCCGGTCCACGGTGAGCCGCCCTCTCCCGAGTCGCTGCCGAGTGGGGCCCGCGTGTCGGCGCCCCTCCTCTCCCTCTCCCGAGTCGCTGACCGGTGGGGCCCGTCTGTCAGCCGCCGCCGCCCCTCTCCCTGATGGCGTCAGCCCTGATGACGTCAGCCTGACGTCAGCCCTGATGACGTCAGCCCTGGGATTTATTGCGCAATAATTAATTTAAGGATTTTTTGTTTAGTAATAAACACAGTTAATCTTCTAAAATTCATAACTAATTCATCCGAGCTCCGTTTGAGCCCGTTCAAGTCTCAGAAAATCAAGAAAAATGTGTAGAATCCATTAAAAATGGTTTTGTTCCCTGTTTCAGTAGTCTTATAGCCTGTTTGCAATGTTTGCCTTGTATGTCGCTAGACTCCGGCTCTTCCGACGTTCAGGAATACTTCGAAATAGTCGCCGAGGTTCCTCCAGCAGCAGAGCAAGGCAAGTCATGCTTGTCACTTGATCATATTGATCCTATATTGCAAATGTCCTATTGTTTCCTTTCAAATATCGCATTTGTTTTTGCAATTACACTATGGGATGTTTACCTATTGTCATAGCCCTGTTATTTTGATACCATTGTTCCTTTGTTAGCTTGGGTTATAATTTGACTAGAGTTTGGACTAGGAATTGCTTAGCCATGCTTAGTTCAACTAGCTCACAATGGGGAATATCATTTAAAACCTAGACTATAGGTTTATATGGTACAATTGGTTTGGTACCACTGTTACAGTGTTGTTTAATTAAAATGAATCACATGGTGGGCTGTGGGTGCATGGTTTTGCTGGTCGCACCCATGGCAATTAAGGACCGGTTCGCGGGAAACCCTGGAAGAATTTATCGTGCTTACCACAAGCCAGCGTGGGCAACGGCTGGGCTTGTAGTGTAATTTTCCTCTAGCCGACGCATCCAGGCAAGGGTGGGCGTGATGGAGTTTGGATGGGCCCTGCGACGGTCTATGCGGCTTCCGGATTCACCTAGGCACGAGAGGGGACTGCCCGCTGCCTTGCGAGGAGTGGGGGTGAAACCTGAGGTGTGGTGTGCTTGGTTAGAGGGGGTTATGCGAAGGGTCCTGTCACGGCCTCTTTCCGATATGTCGTGGTGGCATGTCGGCGCACGGTAACGTGTCGTGGGGCTGTGTCTTGTGGGTACAGTTGTACACCTCTGATCAGAGTAAAACTATTCGAATAGCCGTGCCCGCGGTTAGGGGCGGTCAACCAGATTCACCGTGATTAGTCTCACCCTAGTTTAGTCTAATGAATTTGGACAGTGGATGGTTGGGCCTGTTGCAACGTGGTGTAACGTTGGGCAGTGGATGATTAATATTTATTAATTATTACAACTATTTTTGCATTCAATTCTTGTTTACAAATGCCAGTATTTATGCAAATGAACCTGTTTAGCTATCCCTTGTTGAATCCCTGCATCATACTCCTATTCCGGTATGACTTGCTGAGTACAGTGGGTAGTACTCAGCCTTGCTCCATTTTCTCCCCAACCCCAGAGTTGGAGTATGCGTCCGATGGCGGGTTCTCTGAGGAGTAGGCTTCGTCCGTGCTGTCGAGGATGCCTGTGGAGTGGTGTTCCCGCTGCTGTTCAAGTCAAGGCCTAGCTTCAGTTTTTCTTTTGTTTTTCCGCTGCATTTATGTAAGACTTTTTATAATGTTTGTAAGACGTGGATCTGTATGTCAACATTGTCTTTTGTGTACCCCCGGCTGGTCCTGGACGGGGATTTTAATACACATTCTGCTTGGGATTCCGTTCGGGAATTTCTGGGCGTGACAAAAACCCCCCCCCAAAATGGTTTTAGGCTGGGCTCGGGGTGCATGGTTTTGATAGTAGCACCTCGGCCATATAAGGACCGGTCTTCGGGCCTCTGTTGCAAAGCACCACCGTACTTCCACATGTCTAATGGGTAAGGCTTAGTTTGTGGCTCAGTCTGGTTATAAACAAAAGTACACGGATGGAGATGGACGAAGTCGGGGATCGATGGACATCTCTAGGGCAAATGAAGGCTACACGAGCTGCGGCTCGGTAGTCGAGATGTCATGGCACAGGGCCGGTGTCCTGCTGCTAGGGGCTCAATCTCGCCTGCCTGTCCCGGGGGTTCCGGCCGTAGGTGAGTTGGGTCGGTACTCTTGTCTATGGCTAGGATGGGTTGGAAACTATGTCACGTCTTCCGTCCGTATGCCGTGGTGGTATGTGGCACGTGGTTACGCGTGAGGAAGATGTGTCTTGTGGGTAAAGATGTACACCTCTGATCAGAGTAAATCTATTCGAATAGCCGCGCCCTCGGTTATGGGCAAGCCTAGCAATGTACCCAAGTTAGTGTTTTAAATCTTAAAACCTGCTTAACAACTAAAATATGGAATGGTTGGCCTGGGTTGGCTTGGGACGAGCTGGGACCCAGGGTCGGGTTGCCAGTTCGGTCTGAATCATCGTAGGCCTTGGGTTAAGGCAGGTGCGTGTGGGTTCACGGCCTTGTTTAACAATATTAAATAGTTCTAGGATCGTGTTTGAAATTTAGCTTTGAGCAACTAAGAGTCTTTTAAATGCGGTTTATTGCAAAACCTAACCCCTATACTATAACTCCGTTGTACTCCTTTGCATTTATACTGCACTTGTGGATGTGTCTTGTTGAGTACGGTGGTTGTACTCAGTCTTGCTCAATTTTTCCCAACCCCAGAAGAGGAGCCCCTGGATGATGAAGGCTTTGGTGTCTAGCTCGTGCCTGCCGTCAAGCGCCTGTGGTCGTCGCTTTAGTCTTCCGCTGTTTTTCGTTGTCTTTGAGTGTGTTGGGCCGCCGCTGCCCATGTAATAATTAACTATTTACGCTTCCGATTGTTAAACTCTGAATTGTATCAACACTTGGTGTACCTTGCCTCCTGGGACAAGGAATAATGCACGCACGTAAGGAATGCCTGTTGGATTATTTCCGGTCGTGACAACATGTACCATGATAACCTAAGGCCAAGATAGCTTTATGGTCCAAAATTGATTGGTTGCATGCATGTGTGCCAAGTGCTCGGTCCGTAGTGCATGCTATCCCTTGTCTTGACTGAGCCTGCAGGATCCAAATCTGGACTTCCACAACCCCGATATGAAATTTATATGTACGCAAGATGTTAATGGCATATAACCCATTGTCCGGTTGGCAATAGGTACGCGAATGAGCATGAACGACGTGTCGAGGGGTGTTGTAAAAGCAAAACAAAGGTAAGAACCACTTTGGCAACAAATTCGACAAGGTCATCAGCGATTCTTATACGAGTCTACGCAACGGTCACTAAAGTTCCAATAGCATGTGAAGCTATAAACATATCATTCAGGTTCCTAGGCATCAAACTTCGCCAATGTTACTTAGGGTGTGTTTGTGAGGAGGGGAAAAGAGAATATACGCAAAAAAAAGGGTGAGTCATCAGCGTATGATTAGTTGAGTGTTAATTATTTTATACCTTAAAAATGGATTAGTAGGATTTTTTAACCAACTTTTGTATCGACTTGTCTTGCGAAAAACAACCCGTTTAGAAGTTTGAGAAGCGTGCGCGCGGCGAACAAGGGATTTTTTTTTTCCGGATGCCAAAAAGGCAGCCTTAGAGCGTATAGATCAAAGGAGAAGTAAATGTCGAGGACATCTATGGTGAATATGCCACGTTACTCGCTAAGGGTTACGACGAAGCAGTCGTATTTGAGATAGGAAGTGCTTTGCACTTGGACGGCGCCGGGTATGATGCTCTTGTTCTAGTTTTAGCCGCTCATATGGTACTTATGGCGGGAAAAAAGACATGGCGGGTTGTCGTAAGTCCTAAAATGAATTCGGATGAAAAAATCATGCCCGTTTTACTGAAGGGCATGCCGAATAGGGAGCTACGTACATAATTAAATATTTCTTTGGCTAACTCTTTGAATAGGTCCAGCGGCTGAAACAACGAGGCTAGCGCAGTTGTGCTATTGATTCAAGGCGGTTTGCACCCTATCTAAATGCAAGAGGCCAAGGAAGCGGGATATTTAACATGGAGGTTTTGGGCAAACCGAAAGGTCTCGTCACAAGTCTTATGGTTGTTTTACATGGAATCTCGGCAAATAACTGTCGCCCAACAACAGTCTTATATGTGTGTATATATCGAAGCGTTGATGCACGCAAGCTGGTCCGGTTTATGTTATTTCTTACATAAGATATTTTTACTCCATACTTTTGTTTAAAGAATCATTCAAGTGATTTCATGGAAAAAAAGTTCCGCCAAGTGCCAAGGATCGATATTTTGAACTAGAAATGTTATTAGATGGCACCGGATTATTTTTTTTCCCCTGGTGCTCTTACAAATGGAGAGAATGGAATGAGTAGAATTGATTGCACAACATTTATTACATAAATAACCGTTGATACTCGATACGTGTCCGGTCGTCTACCAATGTCGGCGATGTAGCAGTAGACCTTTATTGATGGTTGGCGTGTGGCTCATGATGCGATTACCTCCATAGCAGCCACTTTGAAGGATTCATCCATCAACTTAAACTTGTCAGCTGGGGCGGCATCGAGGACAACTTTTGCTGCTTTCTTGTAGGCAAGTGAAGTTGCAGCAACTTTCTTCTCATCTCCTTGGGCCATCCCGAGAGCAGCAAAGGCGAACATTCTCCGCTTCCACGTGGCAGCTTCAACTTCATCCTTTTTTGCTGGTGGGGCAGCAGCCACAACAGAGTCGGCGGCCTCGTTGATGGCCTGAGTTGCCTCATCCAAGCGCTTATCGACAGGGGCGAGGAGGGCCTTGTTGAAGCTCTTCTCGACGGGGGCGTCGCATTCCACTTGGACTAACACGGCCGATGCCGCGATGGCTGCAAGGAGTAGGGCGACGGCTTTGGCCATTGCTAATGAACTGGAGAGGGATCTTTCAATGTTGGAAGATGTTGCTACTGCGCGTGGATTTGCTGTGTGAGTTTGTAGGGATCATCGGGGCTTTAAATAGGGAAACATGTACCATGATAACCTAAGGCCAAGAGAGCTTTATGGTCCAAAATTGATTGGTTGCATGCATGTGTGCCAAGTGCTCGGTCCGTAGTGCATGCTATCCCTTGTCTTGACTGAGCCTGCAGGATCCAAATCTGGACTTCCACAACCCCGATATGAAATTTATATGTACGCAAGATGTTAATGGCATATAACCCATTGTCCGGTTGGCAATAGGTACGCGAATGAGCATGAACGACATGTCGAGGGGTGTTGTAAAAGCAAAACAAAGGTAAGAACCACTTTGGCAACAAATTCGACAAGGTCATCAGCGATTCTTATACGAGTCTACGCAACGGTCACTAAAGTTCCAATAGCATGTGCAGCTATAAACATATCATTCAGGTTCCTAGGCATCAAACTTCGCCAATGTTACTTAGGGTGTGTTTGTGAGGAGGGGAAAAGAGAATATACGCAAAAAAAAGGGTGAGTCATCAGCGTATGATTAGTTGAGTGTTAATTATTTTATACCTTAAAAATGGATTAGTAGGATTTTTTAACCAACTTTTCTATCGAATTGTCTTGCGAAAAACAACCCGTTTAGCAGTTTGAGAAGCGTGCGCGCGGCGAACAAGGGATTTTTTTCTCTGGATGCCAAAAAGGCAGCCTTAGAGCGTATAGATCAAAGGAGAAGTAAATGTCGAGGACATCTATGGTGAATATGCCACGTTACTCGCTAAGGGTTACGACGAAGCAGTCGTATTTGAGATAGGAAGTGCTTTGCACTTGGACGGCGCCGGGTATGATGCTCTTGTTCTAGTTTTAGCCGCTCATATGGTACTTATGGCAGGAAAAAAGACATGGCGGGTTGTCGTAAGTCCTAAAAAGAATTCGGATGAAAAAATCATGCCCGTTTTACTGAAGGGCATGCTGAATAGGGAGCTACGTACATAATTAAATATTTCTTTGGCTAACTCTTTGAATAGGTCCAGCGGCTGAAACGAGGAGGCTAGCGCAGTTGTGCTATTGATTCAAGGCGGTTTGCACCCTATCTAAATGCAAGAGGCCAAGGAAGCGGGATATTTAACATGGAGGTTTTGGGCAAACCGAAAGGTCTCGTCACAAGTCTTATGGTTGTTTTACATGGAATCTCGGCAAATAACAGTCGCCCAACAACTGTCTTATATGTGTGCATATATCGAAGCGTTGATGCACGCAAGCTGGTCCGGTTTATGTTATTTCTTACATAAGATATTTTTACTCCATACTTTTGTTTAAAGAATCATTCAAGTGATTTCATGGAAAAAAAGTTCCGCCAAGTGCCAAGGATCGTTATTTTGAACTAGAAATGTTATTAGATGGCACCGGATTATTTTTTTTCCCCTGGTGCTCTTACAAATGGAGAGAATGGAATGAGTAGAATTGATTGCACAACATTTATTACATAAATAACCGTTGATACTCGATACGTGTCCGGTCGTCTACCAATGTCGGCGATGTAGCAGTAGACCTTTATTGATGGTTGGCGTGTGGCTCATGATGCGATTACCTCCATAGCAGCCACTTTGAAGGATTCATCCATCAACTTAAACTTGTCAGCTGGGGCGGCATCGAGGACAGCTTTTGCTGCTTTCTTGTAGGCAAGTGAAGTAGCAGCAACTTTCTTCTCATCTCCTTGGGCCATCCCGAGAGCAACAAAGGCGAACATTCTCCGCTTCCACGTGGCAGCTTCAACTTCATCCTTTTTTGCTGGTGGGGCAGCAGCCACAACAGAGTCGGCGGCCTCGTTGATGGCCTGAGTTGCCTCATCCATCCGGCCTCTCCCCGCGCGCGCGCCGCTGACGGGCGGGCCCGCCCGCCACCCTTGCTGACGGGTGGGGCCCACCCGTCATCCCCTTCCTCCCGCCGCCCCCGCCGCCTCGCCCGCGCCTAGCGCCGCCGCCGCCGCGAATCCCGCCGCCTCCCGCCGTCCCCGCGCGCAATAAAGTGGGGGGAATTACTCCCCGGGATTCCCTCCCCCTTTCCCCCCACTTTCCCCTCTCTCTCCCGCATCCTAACGGCCGTATTAGCTCCCCCTAACCTCGCCGGCGCCATCAATGGCGGCCGGGTCTCCCGCGCCCGTTTCCCCCTCCTCCGGCCGCCCTCTCTCCCTCCCAACCTTATATAAACCCTCCCCGAGCTCCCCACCACCGTTTCCGCCACTCACCGCTCTCTCTCTCCGACGGAATCGAGCTCGCGCCGTCGCTCTCTCTCTCCGCCGTTGTCACACCCTGAAGTTCTCCTCCTAAGCCTAAAATCGAATTAATAAGAGACCCTAAGAAAATACCGGTGCAAAGCAAGAGTTAACCCTATTAAATCAATGCAAATAATAATCGGAATTGGCATGTGGAATTTTTCTTGAGTTCTACATGTCGAAATTCACTAACAAGATTTTTAGTGGAATTTTCAGAGCCCTAGAAATAATTTTAACCAATTAAAATGGAGCATGCAATATTTTAAATCCCAGGAAATCCTTTTTCCTTTTCTTTTTCTTTTTCTTTTTCTTTTTCTTTAGATGGGCCGCCGGCCCATCTTCCTTTCTCCTCTCCCTCCTCCCGCTGGGCCGGCCGAAGGCCGAGGCCCAGCTGAGCCGCAGCCGCCGCGCGCGCCTTCTCTTGCTGGGCCGGCCCAAGCCGGCGCCTCCTCTCTCTCCGGGACGCTGACAGGTGGGCCCCACCTGTCAGGCCCGTCTCCTTCCTCCGGCGTCGCCCCCACGCCGCAACCGCCGCCGCAACCGCCGCCGCGCCCACGTCTCCGCCTTCCCCGGGTCACGTCGGCCACGCCCGCGCGTGCGCCGCACCTCCCGCTCCCATTCCCCCCACTCTCGCGCTCGCGCCCGCGCCGGAGATGGCCGGGATTCGATTTTCGAATCCCGCCTCTCTCTCTCTCCACCTCCCCACGTCGCCGGCGGAATCGGAGGGGTTCCCGGCCACGTCCGAGCCCCTCCTCCCCTATTTAAGCACCGCCGGTACCTCCTCTCTCTTTTTCCCATTTCCGCCGAGCTCCCCCGTGCCCCTATCGCCCCAGCGCCGTGCGCCCTCTTCTCCGCCGCCTCCGCCGCCGCTCCGGTAGCCGCTAGCCGCCGTTAGCCGCCGTGCCAAGCCGCGCCGTCGCCGCCGTCGGATTCGCAAGCCCAAGGGCGACGCCGTCCACCCCTCCTCCGTCGAAATCCACCGCCGGAACCCCGCCTGCACCGCGCGCCGGTGAGTTTCGCCATGGCCGGCGCCTTCGGTCGGCGCCCTATCCATCCATGGTCTTCCTCTCTCCGTCTAACCCCTCTCCGCTTGTTCGTTAGGTGATTCCGGAGCTCATCTCGCCGTCGTTGCCGCTCTTCATCGCTCGCCGTCGTCGGTCGTCGTCGGTGAGGCTCCCCTCCCCTTTCTCCCTCTTTCTTCCGCCGCGCCGCGCAGCCGCCTAGCCGCTTAGCCGCCGCTTCTATTGTCCGGGTCGCCGCGACGCCGCCGCCCTCCGCCGTCGGTCGGTCTCCGTCGGTCGTCGTCGGTCGCCGTCTTGCGTCGCCGCCTCGCGCCGCTGGTTGCCGTCGCCGGTAACGCGCGCTCGCGCGCTCGCGCGCCGCCGCCCCGCCTTGGCCGGCTGGCTTTGAGCCAGGCCGAGCCGCATCGCCCGCCGCCGCGCCGTCCGATCGGCCTTGGGCCGATCCGGACCGTTGATCCCGTGGACCGGCGGTGGACCACCCGCGTGGCCCCGATCCACGGTAGACCGACCACCGCGCGCCGCTGACATGCGGGCCCCGCCTGTCAGCCGCCGCCGCCCCCCCCCCCTTGTGACGTCAGCCCTGATGACGTCAGCCCTGGGATTTATTGCGCAATAAATAATTTAAGGTTTTTTTTTATAGTAATAAACACAGTTAATCTTCTAAAATTCATAACTAATTCATCCGAGCTCCGTTTAAGCCCATTCAAGTCTCAGTAAATCAAGAAAATGTGTAGAATCCATTAAAAATGGTTTTGTTCTCTGTTTCAGTAGTCTTATAGCCTGTTTGCATTGTTTGCCTTGTATGTCACTAGATTCCGGCTCTTCCGACGCTCCGGTGTGCTTCGAAATAGTCGCCGAGGTTCCTCCAGCAGCAGAGCAAGGCAAGTCATGCTTGTCACTTGATCATATTGATCCTATATTGCAAATGTCCTAATGTTTTCTTTCAAATACCGCATTTGTTTTGCAATTATACTATGGGCTGGTTACCTATTGTTACAGCCATGTTTTTTTTGGATACCATGCTCCTTTGTTAGCTTGGGTTATAACATGATTAGACTTCGGACTAGGAATTGCTTAGCCATGCCTAGTTCAACTAGCTCACAATGGGGAAATCTCATTTAAAACCTAGACTATAGGTTTATATGATAGTGTTGGATTAGTACCACCGCTCTGGTGTTGGTTAAATAAAATGAATCACATGGTGGGCTGTGGGTGCATGGTTTTGCTAGTCGCGCCCATGGCAATTAAGGACCGGTTCGCGGGAAACCCTGGAAGAACTTATCGTACTTACCACAAGCCAGCGTGGGCAACGGCTGGGCTTGTAGTGTCGCTTTCCTCTAGCCGACGCATCCCGGCAAGGGTGGGCGTGATGGAGTTTGGATGGGCCCTGCGACGGCCTATGCGGCTTCCGGATTCACCTAGGCACGAGAGGGGACTGCCCGCTGCCTTGTGAGGAGTGGGGGTGAAACCTGAGGTGTGGTGTGCTTGGTTAGAGGGGGTTATGCGAAGGGTCCTGTCACGGCCTCTTTCCGGTATGTCGTGGTGGCATGTCGGCGCACGGAAACGTGTCGTGGGACTGTGTCTTGTGGGTACAGTTGTACACCTCTGATCAGAGTAAAACTATTCGAATAGCCGTGCCCGCTGTTATGGGCGGTCAACCAGATTCACCGTGATTAGACTCACCTTAGTTTAGTCTAATGAAATTGGAAGGTATAGGTGGATGGTTGGGCCTGTTGCAACGTGGTGTAACATTGGACAGTGGATGATTAATACTGCTTAATTATTACAACTGTTTTCGCATTCAATTCCTGTTTATAAATGCCAGTATTTATGCAAATGAACCTGCTTAGCTATCCCTTGTTGAATCCCTGCATCATACCCCCCATTCCGGTATGACTTGCTGAGTACAGTGGATAGTACTCAGCCTTGCTCTGTTTTCCCCCAATCCCAGAGCTCGAGTATGTGTCCGATGGCGGGTTCTCTGAGGAGTAGGCTTCGTCCGTGCCGTCGAGGATGCCTGTGGAGTGGTGTTCCCGCTGCAGTTCAAGTCAAGGATTAGCTCCAGTTATCTTTTGTTTTTCCGCTGCATTTATGTAAGACTTTTATGATGTTTGTAAGACGTGGATCTGTATGTCAACATTGTCGTTTGTGTACCCCGGCCGGTCCTGGACGGGGGTTTTAATGCACATTCTGCTTGGAGTTCTATTCGGGAATTTCTGGGCGTGACAAGTTGGTATCAGAGCCGACCTTGACCGTAGGACAAGCCAAATGGAAAAACCTAAGAGCCCTCTGAATCCTTTTCATTGCATATGTTCTTCGTAATTGGATTTGTTCCGGGAAAATTGGAGTCTGTTCTTGTGGTCCAAGGGAAAAATATTTGTCGCTCGTTTGAGTGAGATTTGACAAAACAAGTCAGTCCAGGGTTTTAGTAAAATTATTTGAGATTTATTCGTCAGTCAGTCGGGATTTGATGGGAGGAATGCATTAGGTCCTAGCTCAGAAATATGGGTTGCAAGGTGTTCATGCTCTTACTGTTATTATTATGTATCTAATTTCTCCATTATTTTATCGTTATGTAAGTCGGTCTTATTTATTCACTCTCATGCAAAATGATCTATGCATAAAATTTTGCTCTTATTCGATTCTCTTATTTGAGTCCTTTATTGCTTTATTTAACTTGGATTTGAGCATGCATTGATCCTACTCCTTTGTCTTCTCTAGATGGCCGAGCATCCACCCAACCACCGCGGAGAAGGCATGGATGACTTCGTGGCAGAGTTGGCGCGCATGACACTGGTGGTGGGCTACCCCAACGCGCCAGAGTACACGACTGTTCCGCCGCTCAGTGGCGAGCTTCCTCACCGTGTCCGCTTGGAGGTCCATGGCTACGTGGGGACTTGCCTCGCTAACATGGCGGTTGAGGCGTCAGGAGGCACGGCAGATCACGCATGTCAGGAGGCAGCCTACCTGATGATGGCCAGACTACGGGAGCGCCACAACTACATCTTCCACGACACGGCGTACCGCTTCCACCCTCGTCGAGCCTGCGGCAGTGATGTCAGTTCCTTCCGTCCGACAGCCGGCGAGAACGACACCACCTTCGGTCACATGTGCGCTGTGATGAGGGGGATGGACAGGATGCACTCGGACCTGCACAAGGCGTCCAAGGCCTTGAATGATGGGAAGCTCATGAGGATCGTCGCTCTGAAGGACGAGATAGCGCGCCTGAAGAGGGAGAATGCTCAGTTGAAGGGTCTTCCCGCGCCAGGAGGAGTCCGGATCCGCACCACGCCACGCAAGAAGACGACTGCACCTGTGCGCGTTCAGCTTGCGCCCAGGAACCCACCTCCGCCTGCAGTTCCCGCAGCTCCAGCTCCAGCTCCAGCCCCAGCTCCAGTTCCAGTGCCAGCTCCCGCGTCCGCTCTCTCCTTCGCTCCAGCGACAGCCGCCAGGGGTCCAGCTAGTGGCAGCGGGGGATGGTTGTCTGCTACTCCCAGTGGCAGCCGCGACCACAGCAGCAGCAGTTCCAGTGGCTCAGAGCCGGGCAGCGGCGAGGCATATCTGCCAGACTCCGGGAGTCGTACAGAGGGACCTGGTGATGAGCAGGAGGACGCCTTCGACTCCACCGACCGCAGGAGCCGTTCCGAGCATTAGGCTCGTTTTCCATTAGCTTATCGACTGTCTAGTTTCTGCTTGTTAGTTTGTGTGTTTAGGTTGCTTGCTTGGGGTTAGTCGACGGTCGATATCATGTGCCTATGATATGGCTGTCCCAATAAGGATTTTTGCTTGCTGTTTAAAGTGTTTTAATTCAGATCAGAACAATTGCAGTTTAAATTTCTATATAATAAAGCTTAGTTCCTGAGTATCTGTTTTTCTCCGTTTCCCCGTCTGCTCTTCCTCCAGATGGTCTACACCAGGAATGGTAGCCGCACCACAGGCGAGGGCAGCAGCGGCGAAGAACGCGCTGATGGTGTGCACCCCAACAGTGATTCCGGCAATGGTCCGCCACCACTTCCCGAGAATCCGACACTGGCTCAAGTTATGGCACATCAGACTCAGATGATGGCAGCCATGATGCAGCAAATGCAGCAGCAGCACTAGCAGATGCACCAGAGGATGATGCAGCACGTCGAACAACAGCACCAGCAGTTTGGTCCCCCTCCCCCTCAATCCAAGTTGCCAGAGTTTCTACGCGTCAGGCCACCCACCTTCTCCAGCACCACCAACCCCATGGAGGCGAATGACTGGCTCCATGCCATAGAGAAGAAGCTGAATCTCCTGCAGTGCAATGATCAGGAGAAGGTCGCTTTCGCCACACACCAGCTTCAAGGCCCCGCGTCAGCTTGGTGGGACAATCACATGGCCACCCGCCCGCCAGGCACTGAAGTCACTTGGGCGGAGTTCTGTCGTAGCTTCAGGAAGGCGCAGGTGCCAGACGGGGTCGTGGCACAAAAGAAGAGGGAATTCCGGGCACTCCATCAGGGCAACAGGACAGTGACAGAGTACCTCCATGAGTTCAATCGCCTCGCGCGATATGCACCGGAGGATGTCCGCACTGACGCCGAGAAACAGGAAAAGTTCATGGCAGGTCTGGATGACGAGCTGACCAACCTACTGATATCTGGGGACTACGCTGATTTTGAAAGGCTGGTTGACAAGGCAATCCGTCAGGAGGATCAGCGCAACAAAATGGACAGGAAAAGAAAGGCGGCGCAGTTCCGGTCCAACCAAGGTAGTCAGCACCGACCGCGCTTCACTCCCGGACAGCAGGGTGGACCTACCACCATGATCGTCCGTCAGCACCGCCCGTTCAACTCTAGCAACTTCCACCAGGGTGCTAGTGGCAGTCAGAACCACCATGGAGGTCAGCCCAACCGCGGTGCCGCTCCACGCCCACCAATGGCACCAGCACAGTCAGCCCCGTCCGCGCAAACCAAGAAGGAGACTGGCACAAAACTAGGGTCCTGCTTCAACTGTGGCGAGCTTGGCCACTTCGCTGACAAATGCCCGAAGCCCAGGCGTGCCGGGCCAAGGTTTGTCCAGGCTCGCGTCAACCACGCGTCTGCAGAGGAGGCGCAAGCAGCACCAGAGGTCGTACTGGGTACGTTCCCTGTTAACTCGATCCCTGCAACAGTACTTTTTGATTCTGGTGCAACGCATTCCTTCATTTCAAAGAAATTTGTGGGGATGCATGGGTTAAGGAAAGAAGAGCTTAGCACACCAATGAGGGTTCATACCCCGGGAAATAGTTCAACCTCAGTCAGTTTTAGCCCTTCGGTGCTAATAGAAATTCAAAGATCACCATTTCTAGCCAACCTCATTCTTCTCGAATCCAAAGACCTAGATGTCATTCTTGGGATGGATTGGCTGACCAAGTTTAAGGGAGTCATTGATTGTGCGAATCGCACAGTCACTTTGACCAACGAGAAGGGAGAAACCGTAGTGTACAAATCATTAGTCTCACCAAAACAAGGGGTCTCCTTGAATCAGATTGAGGCGGAAACCCCAGTGGTCACTAAGGAGAAGAGTTCGAGGAAATTGGAAGAGATTCCCACAGTTTGCGAGTACCCAGAAGTGTTTCCCGAAGACCTCATTACCATGCCACCCAAGCGAGAGATTGAATTCCGGATTGATTTGGCACCGGGAACCGCACCAATTTACAAGAGACCGTACAGGATGGCGGCCAACGAACTAGCAGAGGTCAAGAAGCAGGTCGATGAGCAACTGCAGAAAGGGTACATTCGACCGAGTACTTCGCCTTGGGGTGCTCCGGTCATTTTTGTGGAGAAAAAGGATAAGACGAAGAGGATGTGCGTCGATTATCGCGCACTCAACGAGGTCACAATCAAGAATAAATATCCTTTACCGCGGATCGATGATTTGTTTGATCAACTGAAGGGAGCTAAGGTGTTCTCTAAGATAGACCTGCGATCAGGCTATCACCAGTTAAGGATCCGGGAAGAGGATATCCCAAAGACGTGGATCTGTATGTCAACATTGTCGTTTGTGTACCCCGGCCGGTCCTGGACGGGGGTTTTAATGCACATTCTGCTTGGAGTTCTATTCGGGAATTTCTGGGCGTGACAAGTCGAATCCCGGCCATCTCGGGCGCGGGCGCGAGCGCGAGAGTGGGGGGAATGGGAGCGGGAGGTGCGGCGCACGCGCGGGCGTGGCCGACGTGGCCCGGGGAAGGCGGAGACGTGGGCGCGGCGGCGGTTGCGGCGGCGGTTGCGGCGTGGGGGCGACGCCGGAGGAAGGAGACGGGCCTGACAGGTGGGGCCCACCTGTCAGCGTCCCGGAGAGAGAGGAGGCGCCGGCTTGGGCCGGCCCAGCAAGAGAAGGCGCGCGCGGCGGCTGCGGCTCAGCTGGGCCTCGGCCTTCGGCCGGCCCAGCGGGAGGAGGGAGAGGAGAAAGGAAGATGGGCCGGCGGCCCATCTAAAGAAAAAGAAAAAGAAAAAGAAAAAGAAAAGGAAAAAGGATTTCCTGGGATTTAAAATATTGCATGCTCCATTTTAATTGGTTAAAATTATTTCTAGGGCTCTGAAAATTCCACTAAAAATCTTGTTAGTGAATTTCGACATGTAGAACTCAAGAAAAATTCCACATGCCAATTCCGATTATTATTTGCATTGATTTAATAGGTTCTCCGCACGGGGAAGGCGGAGACGTGGGCGCGGCGGCGGTTGCGGCGGCGGTTGCGGCGTGGGGGCGACGCCGGAGGAAGGAGACGGGCCTGACAGGTGGGGCCCACCTGTCAGCGTCCCGGAGAGAGAGGAGGCGCCGGCTTGGGCCGGCCCAGCAAGAGAAGGCGCGCGCGGCGGCTGCGGCTCAGCTGGGCGTCGGCCTTCGGCCGGCCCAGCGGGAGGAGGGAGAGGAGAAAGGAAGATGGGCCGGCGGCCCATCTAAAGAAAAAGAAAAAGAAAAAGAAAAAGAAAAGGAAAAAGGATTTCCTGGGATTTAAAATATTGCATGCTCCATTTTAATTGGTTAAAATTATTTCTAGGGCTCTGAAAATTCCACTAAAAATCTTGTTAGTGAATTTCGACATGTAGAACTCAAGAAAAATTCCACATGCCAATTCCGATTATTATTTGCATTGATTTAATAGGTTCTCCGCACGGGGAAGGCGGAGACGTGGGCGCGGCGGCGGTTGCGGCGGCGGTTGCGGCGTGGGGGCGACGCCGGAGGAAGGAGACGGGCCTGACAGGTGGGGCCCACCTGTCAGCGTCCCGGAGAGAGAGGAGGCGCCGGCTTGGGCCGGCCCAGCAAGAGAAGGCGCGCGCGGCGGCTGCGGCTCAGCTAGGCCTCGGCCTTCGGCCGGCCCAGTGGGAGGAGGGAGAGGAGAAAGGAAGATGGGCCGGCAGAAGAGTTATGCAGATAACCGACGCCGTAACCTGGAATTCGCAGTGGACGATTTTGTGTACCTTCGGGTCACGCCGTTGCGGGGTGTACACAGGTTTCAGACAAAAGGGAAGCTCGCACCAAGGTTTGTGGGACCTTTCCGCATCATTGCTCGACGTGGAGAAGTCGCTTACCAGTTGGAGCTGCCCGCCTCATTGGACAACGTGCATGATGTGTTCCATGTGTCGCAACTCAAGAAATGTCTTCGAGTGCCGTCTGAGCAGGCCGATTCGGAGCAAATTGAAGTTCGCGAAGACTTGACCTACGTGGAGAGACCAGTGAAAATCCTGGACACCATGGAGCGCAGGACCAGGAACCGGGTGATCCGTTTTTGCAAGGTCCAATGGAGCAACCACGCTAAGGAAGAAGCTACTTGGGAACGTGAAGACGAGCTGAAGGCAGCCCATCCCAATCTCTTCGCCAGTTCTTCCGAATCTCGGGGTCGAGATTCCGTTTAAGGGGGTAGGTTTGTCACGTACCAAAACGGCTCTAAAATTTCTCCTTTAAAATTATGCCTAGAATAATTAAAATCCTTGTGAAAGCCTCCAAAAATTAAAATGTGCAAAGTAAAAGGCAAATAAGGCTTGGAGGATTTTTGTATAATTCCTAAAAGCCTAAAATGTGTAAATAAATTTTAGTGGAATTTTCAGAGCACAAATAATAATTGTTAATAAATAAACAAAGTTGAAAAGGTTTTATAAAAAGAAAAATCCTAAAAACCTCCCTCCCTCTCTCTGGGCCGAATCCGGCCCATCTCCCTCTCTCCTCTCCCCCGCGGCCCACTCGGCCCCTCTCCGTGCGCGCGCCACTGACGGGCGGGCCCACCCGCCACCCTCGTTGACGGGTGG
Source organism: Oryza glumipatula (assembly GCA_000576495.2). NCBI lineage: Eukaryota > Viridiplantae > Streptophyta > Magnoliopsida > Poales > Poaceae > Oryza > Oryza glumipatula. The sequence continues at coordinate 14,643,207 of CM002523.2, read as the reverse complement.
GGCCCACCCGTCATCCCCTTCCTCTCGCCGCTTCCGCCGCCCCGCCCGCGCCTAGCGCCGCCGCCGCCGTGAATCCCGCCGTCTCCGGCCGTTCCCGCGTGCAATTAAGTGGGGGGAATCATTCCCCGTGATTCCCTCCCTCTTTCCCCCCATTTTCCCCTCTCTCTCTCTCGCATTCAAACGGCCGGATTTGCTCCCGCAAATCTCGACGGCGCCATTGATGGCGGCCGAACCTCCCGCGCCGGTTTCCTTCCCCGTCGGCCGCCCTCTCCCCCTCCCAACCCTATTTAAACCCTCCCCGCACCTCCCCCGTCCGTTTCCGCCACTCCCCGCCCTTTCTCCCCGCCGGAATCGAGCTCGCGCCGTCGTCCTCTCTCTCCTCCGTCGCCGACGACCTCCGGCCGGCCCTCTCCGCTCGCCGGGACCGTCTCCCGCTTCGGCGTCGCCTTCTCCGGCTTCACCGCATCGCCGCCGACCCCGTCCACCACCTCGCCGAGCTCGCCGACCGCCGGAGCGCCGTCGTCCCCGTCGACCCGAGCCACGCCGCCGCCTTCCTCCGCTCCGGCCGCCTCCTTTGTCGTCGCCGTCGACCCAGGGTGAGCCGTGGACCGTCGCCTCTTTTCCCCCTTCCCTTCCCCTCTCTCGGCCGTCGCTCCGCCATGCCTATGGCCGCCGCCGGCGACCATAGGGGCGCGGGCGCCGCCTCCCGCCGGCCGCGCCGTCGTGGCCGCCTCCAGGCGCGCCGTGCGGCTGACGCGTGGTGCCCGGCCGTCAGCCGCCCGTGCCCTCGGGTGCGGCTGACGCGTGGGGCCCACGGCACCGGCCGGTGCGAGCCGGGTGCGCCCGGTCCACCGTGGACCGTGAGGCTGCCGCGTGGGCCCCACTCCCGTGGACCCGATCCGTGCGCCCTCTCCCCTCGGCTGACGCAATAAATCCTATTTTTAATTAAAATTTAAATGAAGAAATTCGCAAATATTCACATGAAGAGCATATAAACTTCAAATGGCCATATCTTGGCCATTTGAACTAGGAATTGGACCGTTCAAGTCTCTAATTTTTCCTTAAGAAGTCAAGAACCCATTTTTGTGCTTTGTTCCTACTTGTTATATGGAGTTTATTAGAGTAAAAGCCTTTTTCGTTTCCGTTGGTCGTGTAGACGCTGCAGCTTCGGAAGATCCGCTCTTCGTGGAGGTTGAAGCCGACGTTTGGGAAAGCGAGCAAGGCAAGTCACATCATCCTTGAACATATTGAATCCCAGTTTATAAATTTATTTTGATTTAAATTAATGCATTATCGCTTTATTTAAATTCCCGCGTTATCACTGTTTTATTTAGCCATGCCTATTTACCTTTGTTATGACCTTATTATTATTGTTATTGTAAGTATTACCTTGTTCACCCTAGAATAAACAAAACCCCAACTAGTGGATACTCTATTCATGGTACCACTAGTATGAATTTAGGTAGATGCTTCGCTGTTTAATTAGGCAACATTAGGTGGTTTTACAACTCTAGACTTTGGGAATATTCATATCACTTGGACATCATGGAATGGTTGGATAATTATGGAATTGGATTCACACCTCCCCCTCTATTCAAAACCCTCAAAATGGTTTTAGGCTGGGCTCGGGGTGCATGGTTTTGATAGTAGCACCTCGGCCATATAAGGACCGGTCTTCGGGCCTCTGTTGCAAAGCACTACCGTACTTCCACATGTCTAGTGGGTAAGGCTTAGTTTGTGGCTCAGTCTGGTTATAAACAAAAGTACACGGATGGAGATGGACGAAGTCAGGGGTCGATGGACATCTCTAGGACAAATGAAGGCTACACGAAGAGCGGATCTTCCGAAGCTGCAGCGTCTACACGACCAACGGAAAGGAAAAAGGCTTTTACTCTAATAAACTCCATATAACAAGCAGGAACAAAGCACAAAAATGGGTTCTTAACTTCTTGAGGAAAAATTAGAGACTTGAACGGTCCAATTCCGAGTTCAAATGGACAAGTTATGGCCATTTGAAGTTTATATGCTCTTTAAGTGAATATTTGCGAATTTGTTCATTTAAATTTTAATTTAAAAAGGATTTATTGCGTCAGCCGAGGGGAGAGGGCGCGCGGACCGGGTCCACGGGAGTGGGGCCCACGCGGCAGCCTCACGGTCCTCGGTGGACCGGGCGCACCCGGGCTCACACCAGCCGGCGCCGTGGGCCCCACGCGTCAGCCGCACCCGAGGGCACGGGCGGCTGACGGCCGGGCCCCACGTGGCGGCCACACGGCGTAGCCGGCGGGAGGCGGCGCCCGCGCCCCTATGGTCGATGGCGGCGGCCATCGGCACGGCAGAGCGGCGACCGAGAGAGGGGAAGGGAAGGGGGAAAAGAGGCGGCGGTCCACGGCTCACCCTAGGTCGACGACGACGACGAAAAAGGCGGCCGGAGCGGAGGCAGGCGGTGGAGCGGCTTGGGTCGACGGGGTCGGCGACGTTCCGGTGGTCGGCGAGCTCGGCGAGGGGGTGGATGGGGTCGACGGCGGTGCGGTGAAGCCGGAGGAGGCGACGCCGGGGCGGGAGACGGTCCCGGCGAGCGGAGAAGGCCGGCCGGAGGTCGTCGGCGACGGAGGAGAGAGAGGGCGACGGCACGAGCTCGATTCCGGCGAGGGGCAGGCGCGGCAAAGGGTGGAAACGGGCGAAGGAGGTGCGGGGAGGGTTTAAATAGGGTTGGAAGGGGGAGAGGACGGCCGGGAGAGGAAGAAAACCGGCCGGGAGGTCCGGCCGCCATCAATGGCGCCGGCGAGATTTGCGGGAGCAAATCCGGCCATTTGAATGCGAGAGACAGAGGGAAAAATGGGGGTAAAGGGGGAGGGGATCACGGGGAATAATTCCCCCCACTTAATTGCACGCGCGGACGGCGGGATGCGGCGGATTCGGCGGCGGCGGCGGCGCTTGGCGCGGGCGGGGCGGCGGGAGCAGCGGGAGGACGGGGATGAGGGGTGGGCCCCACCCGTCAGCGAGGGTGGCGGGCGGGCCCCTCCGTCAGTGGCGCGCGCGCGGGGAGAGGCCGAGTGGGCCGCGGGGAGAGGAGAGAGAGGAAGGAAGGGAGATGGGCCGGATTCGGCCCACCCGAGGGGAGAGAGATTTTTAGGGTTTTTCTTTTTGTAAAACATTTTCAACTTTGTTTATTTCTTAATAATTATTATTTGTGCTCTGAAAATTCCACTAAAATTTATTTACACATTTTAGGCTTTTAGGAATTATACAAAAATTCTCCAAGCCTTATTTGACTTTTACTTTGCACATTTTAATTTTTGGAAGCTTTCACAAGGATTTTAATTATTCTAGGCATAATTTTAAAGGATATATTTTAGGGTCGTTTTGGGACGTGACACCTGAGCTGCCTCATCCAAGCGCTTATCGACAGGGGCGAGGAGGGCCTTGTTGAAGCTCTTCTCGACGGGGGCGTCGCATTCCACTGGCACTAACACGGCCGATGCCGCGATGGCTGCAAGGAGTAGGGCGACGGCTTTGGCCATTGCTAATGAACTGGAGAGGGATCTTTCAATGTTGGAAGATGTTGCTACTGCGCGTGGATTTGCTGTGTGAGATTGTAGGGATCATCGGGGCTTTAAATAGGGAAACATGTACCATGATAACCTAAGGCCAAGAGAGCTTTATGGTCCAAAATTGATTGGTTGCATGCATGTGTGCCAAGTGCTCGGTCCGTAGTGCATGCTATCCCTTGTCTTGACTGAGCCTGCACGATCCAAATCTGGACTTCCACAACCCCGATATGAAATTTATATGTACGCAAGATGTTAATGGCATATAACCCATTGTCCGGTTGGCAATAGGTACGCGAATGAGCATGAACGACGTGTCGAGGGGTGTTGTAAAAGCAAAACAAAGGTAAGAACCACTTTGGCAACAAATTCGACAAGGTCATCAGCGATTCTTATACGAGTCTACGCAACGGTCACTAAAGTTCCAATAGCATGTGAAGCTATAAACATATCATTCAGGTTCCTAGGCATCAAACTTCGCCAATGTTACTTAGGGTGTGTTTGTGAGGAAGGGAAAAGAGAATATACGCAAAAAAATGGGTGAGTCATCAGCGTATGATTAGTTGAGTGTTAATTATTTTATACCTTAAAAATGGATTAGTAGGATTTTTTAACCAACTTTTGTATCGAATTGTCTTGCGAAAAACACACCGTTTAGCAGTTCGAGAAGCGTGCGCGCGGCGAACGAGGGATTTTTTTTTTCTCCGGATGCCAAAAAGGCAGCCTTAGAGCGTATAGAGCAAAGGAGAAGTAAATGTCGAGGACATCGATGGTGAATATGCCACGTTACTCGCTAAGGGTTATGACGAAGCAGTCGTATTTGTGATAGGAAGTGCTTTGCACTTGGACGGCGCCGGGTATGATGCTCTTGTTCTAGTTTTAGCCGCTCATATGGTACTTATGGCGGAAAAAAAGACATGGCGGGTTGTCGTAAGTCCTAAAAAGAATTCGGATGAAAAAATCATGCCCGTTTTACTGAAGGGCACGCCGAATAGGGAGCTACATACATAATTAAATATTTATTTGGCTAACTCTTTGAATAGGTCCAACGGCTGAAACAAGGAGGCTAGCGCAGTTGTGCTATTGATTCAAGGCGGTTTGCAACCTATCTAAATGCAAGATGCCTAGGAAGCGGGATATTTAACATGGAGGTTTTGGGCAAACCGAAAGGTCTCGTCACAAGTCCTATGGTTATTTTACATGGAATCTCGGCAAATAACAGTCGCCCAACAACAGTCTTATATGTGTGCATATATCGAAGCGTTGATGCACGCAAGCTGGTCCGGTTTATGTTATTTCTTACATAAGATATTTTTACTCCATACTTTTGTTTAAAGAATCATTCAAATGATTTCATTGAAAAAAAAGTTCCGCCAAGTGCCAAGGATCGACATTCTGAACTAGAAGATATGTCTCAACCTGAAGATAGTGACACCGCCAAGATGTTGAAATATACAGAAGCTCATTTTGCCCAGTATCGCAAAGACACAAATCGTAAGCTCGTTCTTCGCCAGAAGAGGATCTTCGAATTAGAAAATGAACCGTGGAAGTTGAATGTAGAACCTTCATCGGATGAAATATGATTATGAAGAGGTGAAGCCTATTCATGTTGTCAAGTGTCCCTGCACTGGAGTTATTATTTCTCTCATGGAAGGATGATTCCCGTGAAGATGAGTCACTTGAGAAGCCCAAGTTCAAATGTAAAATGAAGAAGTTTTAAAGCACCTATGGCAGAACCTAAGCTTTACCCTCAAGAGTAGTGGTCTTATGTTTAGTTAGATCGTTGTGTTAGCTTGTGTGGACCCCCGTTTTTATAACAGGAATCAATCGTGTAACAGTACCATTTCCCTGGATCAAGTAGTCTGGTACACACGAATTCATAGCTGAATTATCGAGTACACATACACGAATGTTTAAGTCGAGTTATTACATCATAAGCCCGCAGGCATAGTTTTAATCATCGGACCGAAAGGTCCGGAATACATTCAAAAGCAGAGGAGGTAAGACAGCGGAAAATGGAGGCAGCGGCACGCCATTGCCACAGGCAACGACCGTATCTAAGACCTATTGGACCCCATCGTCTTCATCTCCCTCCTGATAATAGGCATAGGGATCTTCTGACGCTTCATCACCAGTCTCTGATTAAGTTTGTATATAGCAAGGGTGAGTACCAACCGTACTCAACAAGTCATCACAGCAACAATGCACATGACAGGGAAATTTGAAGGATTGTTATGGCTCTTTTGCGTAAAGCAAGTTTTGTAATTCTTTTCACAAACCTAAGACCTAGCACAGACTGATCAAGTTTTAATACCAGTGTTCATATTAGACAATGACGGTTCTGTCCACCATCCATTGTGATCCCAAGGATGGCTTCCCGCCATTGAGTCGTCATGGTTTTCTGAGGACATCCACATTCCCTACTCTCAGGAAGTGGCTCCAGCAGCATATAAATCATTATGCAATTATCCCAACCCACACAAGTTAAGAATTCAGAGTCTAGCCAAGTGTAATACACGTCCCGGTGCTCAATAACCGCGAGCACGGCTATTCGAATAGATTTGGTTTACTCACACTGCAGTGGATGTACACTTTACCCGCACTCCGCGACTGCCCAACACATGAGCCTCGTCCCAACACATGAGACGCGTCACGGCAAAGCTTTTCGATAACCTCGCATTGGCAGTACCCGCTCCATGAACTTTACATCCTCATGCACTCTAGTCGTACGCAGTTTCTAGCAGTGTGAGGAGTTCTGGCGCACCCGGGAAAGAAGAACTCACACATGCATTAGGTTAATTAGGTTTAAATTCTCACATGGCAGTCCAACCGATGGCGACACCACTGTAGACACCCGCCTCGCGGTCCTACCAATGGCTGCCCCACCGTAGAGCCCCTGCCTCACACATCAAGAAACCACTATGCATGGATACTGCCTCTGCTCAGCTATCTATTCCGCTAGGTCTATACCCATACGAGAAGTGCGGTTGTACGGGGGTCGTTTCATGCTTAACTTCATGGCTCGGTCCTTAATTGACCGGGGACGGTACTAGCCTTTTCCGGATACCACCCAAATCCTCCGTCCGCCCCAGTCGAAAACATTTGTTAAATTTTATTTTTCTTTTCACAAATCATGTCATCAACATCATGGCACTGTGGCGCTCATGTCTCCACATGCCGTATCTCAATTACCTTCCCAAAGGTAATTGCCCAAGCATATAGCATTTGATAAATATGAGTATGCACAATTCTAGAATAGCATTGCTAAGCACTTGTCATAATTGACTAGGGACTCATACGTAAACATGGTTACAAAGGAAATATTAGGCAAACAATCATCAAGGCATGGCATAATCACAAGTGGGATGTATATTATTGCATGCAATTTTATTTGTAAACAAAATAATTTCGCAATTGGGATCAATATGTTCAATGGATAGTGATGACTTGCCTTGCTCAAGGTCTTGCGGGTCTTGGCCTTCACCTGGATCTGCAACTCCCTCGGTGTGGACCCCCGTTTTTATAACAGGAATCGATCGTGTAAACCGTACCATTTCCCTGGATCAAGTAGTCTGGTACACACGAATTCATAGCTGAAATACCGAGTACACATACCCGAATGTCTTAGGTCGAATTATTACATCATAGCCCGCAGGCATTGTCTTAAATCATCGGACCGAATGGTCCGGAATACATTCAAAAGCAGAATAGGTAAGGCAGCGGAAAATGGAGGCAGCGGCACGCCATTGCCACAGGCAACGACCGTATCTAAGACCTATTGGACCCCATCGTCTTCATCTCCCTCCTGATAGTAGGCATAGGGATCTTCTGACGCTTCATCTCCAGTTTCTGATTAAGTTTATGTATAGCAAGGGTGAGTACCAACCGTACTCAACAAGTCATCACAGCAACAATGCACATGACAGGGAAATTTGAAGGATTGTTATGGCTCATTTGCGTAAAGCAAGTTTTATAATTCTTTTCACAAACCTAAGACCTAGCACAGACTGATCAAGTTTTAATACCAGTGTTCACATTAAACAATGACGGTTCTGTCCACCATCCATTGTGATCCCAAGGATGGCTTCCCGCCATTATGTCGTCATGGTTTTCTGAGGACATCCACATTCCCTACTCTCAGGAAGTGGCTCCAGCAGCATATAAATCATCATGCAATTAACCCAACCCACACAAGTTTGAGAATTCAGAGTCTAGCCAAGTGTAATACACGTCCCGGTGCTCAATAACCGCGAGCACGGCTATTCGAATAGATTTGGTTTACTCACACTGCAGTGGATGTACACTTTACCCGCACTCCGCGACTGCCCAACACATGAGCCTCGTCCCAACACATGAGACGCGTCACGGCAAAGCTTTTCGATAACCTCGCATTGGCAGTACCCGCTCCATGAACTTTACATCCTCATGCACTCTAGTCGTACGCAGTTTCTAGCAGTGTGAGGAGTTCTGGCGCACCCGGGAAAGAAGAACTCACACATGCATTAAGTTAATTAGGTTTAAATTCTCACATGGCAGTCCTACCGATGGCGACACCACTGTAGACACCCGCCTCGCGGTCCTACCAATGGCTGCCCCACCGTAGAGCCCCTGCCTCACACATCAAGAAACCACTATGCATGGATACTGCCTCTGCTCAGCTATCTATTCCGCTAGGTCTATACCCATACGAGAAGTGCGGTTGTACGGGAGTCGTTTCATGCTTAACTTCATGGCTCGGTCCTTAATTGACCGGGGACGGTACTAGCCTTTTCCGGATACCACCCAAATCCTCCGTCCGCCCCAGTCGAAAACATTTGTTTAATTTTATTTCTCTTTTCGCAAATCATGTCATCAATATCATGGCACTGTGGCGCTCATGTCTCCACATGCCGCATCTCAATTACCTTCCCAAGGGTAATTGCCCAAGCATTCAGCATTTTGATAAATATGAGTATGCACAGTTCTAGAATAGCATTGCTAAGCACTTGTCATAGTTGACTAGGGACTCATACGTAAACATGGTTACAAAGGAAATAATAGGCAAACAATCATCAAGGTATGGCATAATCACAAGTGGGATGTTTATTATTGCATGCAATTTTATTTGTAAACAAAATAATTTCGCAATTGGGATCAATATGTTCAAGGGATAGTGATGACTTGCCTTGCTCAAGGTCTTGCGGGTCTTGGCCTTCACCTGGATCTGCAACTCCCTCGGGCTCTATAGTTACGTGCGAAAATTGATTTGAATTCGGTTAGAATTCAAATAAAACTCCAAATAAATCCAAATAGAAGTCGAATGCGAAAATCGACTCTTTTTATTTACTATTCGCGAATTAGGGCCAACCCAATTTCAATTTATATATATCCTAAATTATTTTTTTACGGCGTAAATGTTTTGTTATTATAAGTTCTTAATTTAATCTACCCCGAGTATCGCATTCCAAATAATAGATTATAAATTTATATTGCGAGCTAAACATCGGATGGAATCCAAATATTAAACGATTTAATTCCCTCTATAATTAAATATAATACGCGTCTAGAATTCTTAGTAATTAACTCCGAATTCCCACCGTGAATCTATTACTTATAGAAATTACCTCTAAATAACTTATAAAAATCTATAAGAATTTGTCTAATTGTTTTTAGTCTAAATTAACCATCGCGAATTGATTTCTTATTAAAATTACCAAGAATAATCTATATTTAAATTTTTCAATTCTACGATTAATATTAATCTACAATTAGATTCTAATTTATTTTAAATTTTCTAAACCTCCCAAATTTCCCTCTCATTTTTATTTATTTATTTTTCTTTTTCTTTCCTTTTTCTTTTCTTTCATTTTCTTTTTCTCTCCCTCTCTCTCTCTTCTTTTTCCCTCTCTCTCTCTCTTCCTTTTCCTCTCTCTCTCTCTCTCTCTTTTTCTCTCTCTCTCTCTCTCTCTCTTTTTCTTCTCTCTCTCTCTCTCTCTTTTTCCTTCCCCCCGGCTTCCTCCTCTTTTCCTTTCTTCTTTTCTCTCCTCCCTCTCGGCTTCACTCTCTCCCTCGGCTCTCCTCTCTCTCTCTCGGCCTCTCTACCCGGCGGCGACGACGACCTAAGGGAGGGGCAGCGGCTCACCACGGCGGCGATGGTGACGACGACGGCGCACGGCGTGGCTATGCACGGAGGGGCGGCCTTGAGGCGACGGCGCGGCGGCTTCGATGATGGCGGTGCGGCGGCACGGAGACGGCACGGTGGAGAAGGAGGAGAGGGGAAGGGAATGGATGGGAATGTGTGGGGAGTGGAGGAGAAGGGGAGGCCGGGATTTATAGGGGGAAGAGGGGGAGGGAGAAGAGAGGGGCGGCGGCGGCTTTAAGAGCGACGCGACGACGGCGTGGTTGCGCGGGGCGCGAGGCGAGGGAAGGACGGGCGTGCAGCGCGGCGGCAGGGAAGGCAGGGCGACGTGCGGGCGGACGAGGTGGGCGCGCGGCGCGGCTGCAAAAGGGAGGGGACAAGACGACGTGCGGCGATGTGGCGGGCGGCGGCGCGGAGGAAGAAAGGGGAAAAGGGACGGAGCGACGTGCGGGGCGGCGATGGCGCGGGATTTGTGATGGGGATGCGACGGGGGGGGCGGTGCAGGTCACGAGGGGGGACAGGGCAACGCGGCGCGCGGGACGGGCGGCGGCGCGGAGCTCGGGACGACGACGACGTGTGCGGCGGCGTGACGGGGAGACCGAGCGACGTGTGGGGGCGGAATCGTGGCGACGGGACGACGAGACGACGGGACGGGGCGGCGCGGCATGCGGGGAGGGGAAGACCGAGCGGCGCGGTGCGCGGGGCGAGGCGACAGCGGCTCGCGCGGCGCGGACGCGATGATGGCGACGGCGACGGGAAGGCGGAGCGGGCTCCGGGCGGCGCGGGGAGGCGCGCGGCGCGCGGGGAAAAAGGAGGGGCCGGTTTAGGGGACCCCGTCGAACACCCTAAGGGCAATGAACAGTGCCATTTTCTATTTTCCCGATTTTCAGCCCATTTTCCATTTAATTTAATTTAGCAATCTCTAAATGTTGTAAATTTGATTTTTATTCATTATGTGTGTTGTTCCAATTATTGTATTCACCCTAAATTAATTTCATTCATATTTCATTTGTATTATTGGTTTGAATCATTAATTAGGGTTAATCCTTATTCCGTTTGCGTTTAAATTAAATTGATTCGAACACGATCGCGAAATTCTTTTATTTATCTCAATCCACACTTAATCTTTATATCATGTTTGTTTTAAATCCGATTTAGTTTTAGGATTACAAGCGATTAATTATTCTCCATACTCGATTAGTGAACTTCGAAATCGAATCAAAATAAAAATAAGCGAATAAAATCGGCATGATGCAATTTATTTGAAAAGTGTTTGAAAATCCGTATTTTTAGAGTTTCGTTTTCTATTGGTCGAATTTTCAGGATGTTACAAACCTACCCCCCTTAAATAAATCTCGTCCCGAGATTTCTTACCGGTTCTCGAACAGATACGGGTATTCCGTCTTCAGGAACTCTTCACTTTCCCAAGTGGCTTCATCCTCAGTATGATTACTCCATTGTACCTTGTACATTCGCCACGTTTTGGTCCTAGTTCCCTTCTCTGCTTCATCCAATATCCGGATTGGGTGTTCTGGATACGTGAGATCGTTGCTAATATGAATCTCCTCCAGCGGAGCTTGTTCTTCCGGCACTCGCAAGCATTTCTTTAGTGGTGACACATGGAAGACTGGGTGTACATCGGCGATAATGTCGGGTAGCTGTAGCTGGTAGGCAACTTCTCCTCGTCTAGCGAGGATTTGAAAAGGTCCCACATATCTTGGCGCTAGTTTTCCCTTAACCTTAAACCTTTTCGTTCCCCTCATTGGTGAAACCTTTAAATAAACGTAATCTCCTTCCCTAAATTCTAGGTTTCTCCTTCGGGTGTCCGCGTAGCTCTTTTGCCGTGACTGTGCCACTTTTAAACGGTCCCGAATCAGACGAACCTTTTCTTCGGCTTCTTTGATAATGTCCGGTCCAAATACTGCACGTTCTCCTGTCTCGGACCACATCAGCGGGGTTCGACACCGTCGACCAAACAATGCTTCGTTGGGCGACATTTTCAGGCTTGCTTGAAAGCTGTTGTTGTAGGAGAATTCGGCATAGGGCAAACATCTCTCCCAGTCTTTGCTAAAATCCAATGCACAAGCTCTCAACATGTCCTCTAGGACCTGGTTGGTTCTCTCTGTCTGGCCATCTGTCTGTGGGTGATAAGCTGTGCTGAACGCAAGGTAACTCCCTAGGGCTTCGTGTACTTTCTCCCAGAAATGAGAGGTAAACTGGGTGCCTCGATCAGATATGATCCTCTTAGGTACACCGTGAAGACATACTATCCTGGCCATATATAATTCGGCTAGCTTGGCACTACTATAATTTGTCTTAACGGGAATGAATCTTGCCGTCTTGGTGAGTCGATCCACAATCACCCAGATGGAATCATACCCTGTTGCAGTCTTGGGCAATCCAACAATAAAATCCATACCTATCTCATCCCATTTCCATTCGGGGATCCTAAGGGGTTGCAGCAAACCTGCTGGTCTCTGGTGCTCAGCCTTCACCTTCTGACAAACGTCACAGAGCGCTACGTACTCTGCCACATCTCTCTTCATGTTGGGCCACCAGTATCCTTCCTTCAGATCCTGGTACATCTTGGTACTTCCGGGGTGCAATGAGTATGCTGATTCGTGAGCTTCCTTTAGGATTAATCCTCTCAGTCCACCCTGTTCAGGTACGTAAATCCTCTTTTTGTACCATAGGACATCCTTCTCGTCGGTTGAAAATTCCTTTGCAAAACCTGCAGCTAGACGTTCCTTCACCTCTCGGATCTCCTGGTTATCCTTCTGGGCCTCTTCAATTTGGGCCCTCAGAAGAGGTTGGATGTCCAAGGTGTTTACCTGTCCATGAGGTACAATACGTAGGTTTAGCTGGGCCATTTCCTCCTTAAGCTCAGGAGCTATTCCTTCCGCCTCGAGATGATTGCAATGGCTCTTCCGACTCAACGCGTCGGCCACAACGTTTGCCTTGCCAGGGTGATAGTGAACCTCCAAGTCATAATCCTTGATTAATTCCAACCACCGTCTTTGCCTCAAGTTGAGGTCCGACTGGGTAAAGATATACTTCAGGCTCTTGTGGTCGGTGTAGATATCACAGTGGTTTCCTATCAGATAATGTCTCCAAATCTTCAGCGCATGAACCACAGCTGCAAGTTCTAGGTCATGGGTAGGATAGTTTTCTTCATGCGGTCGTAATTGTCGCGACGCATAGGCCACAACCTTTCCGTCCTGCATTAGTACTCCTCCTAGCCCTTGCCTTGATGCATCACAATAGATGACAAAGTCTTTTCTGATGTCAGGGAGGACTAAAATAGGTGCCGAGGTTAGCTTTTCCTTGAGCTGCTCAAAGCTCTTCTGACACTGTTCTGACCACGCAAACTTCTTTTCCTTCTTGAGTAGTTGTGTCATTGGCCGGGCTATCTTAGAGAACCCTTCAATGAACCTCCGGTAGTATCCGGCCAAGCCTAGAAAACTCCGAATCTCAGTCACGGATTTGGGTTCCTTCCATTCAGTAACGGCCTCCACTTTAGCAGGGTCCACTGCTACTCCGCCGGCTGAGATCACGTGGCCTAGAAAAGCGACCTCCTTCAACCAGAATTCACACTTGCTAAACTTTGCATATAATTTATGCTTCCGAAGTTTCTCGAGTACCAAACGCAAGTGCTCAGCATGTTCTTCTTCGTCTTTGGAGTAGATCAATATATCGTCGATGAATACTACCACGAATTTGTCCAGGTAATCCATGAACACCTTGTTCATGAGATTCATAAAGTAAGCTGGGGCGTTGGTTAAACCAAACGACATTACGGTGAACTCATACAACCCATAGCGTGTTGAGAACGCTGTTTTGGGTATATCCCCAGTCCTAATTTTCAATTGATGGTATCCTGATCGAAGATCAATCTTGGAGAATACCTTTGCTCCTTTGAGCTGATCAAAAAGATCATCGATCCGTGGTAGTGGATACTTGTTCTTAATAGTGACTTCGTTCAGTGAACGATAGTCTACACACATCCTCATGGTACCATCTTTCTTCTTGACGAACAGTACTGGGGCTCCCCAAGGTGACGAACTGGGGCGTACAAATCCCTTTTCTTGTAACTCTCTGATTTGCTTTTTAAGCTCCTCTAACTCATTGACTGGCATCCGATAAGGTCTCTTGGATATGGGAGCAGTTCCGGGTATCAGATCGATAATGAACTCTATATCCCGATCTGGTGGCATCCCAGGTAAATCTTCTGGAAACACATCGGCAAATCGTTGCACGATAGGCATTCCCTTCAGAGGTAGCATGGTAAATATGCCTCCGGCACGTTCGGTTAGTCTAGGATCTTGATCCATGGTTGCTCGCATGTCCGATCCCCAAGGGGTGGTCAGGGTAATTTCCCTACGTCGGCAGTCGATTACCCCTCTGTTCTTTGTTAACCAATCCATTCCCAATATGACATCCAGGGTCTGGGGTATCAACACCATGAGGTTGGAGGGAAACACCACATCCCTAAGACGGACAGGTACATCTATGCAAGCATGACTCACGGTTATCTCGCCCCCAGGTGAGTGGACTATCATAGGTTTTCTAAGTCGTACAGGAGTTAAGTTGTGTTTTTGACTAGCCTTCAAAGATATGAATGAATGCGATGCGCCAGAATCGAAAAGGACTTTAACTGGGGTGGAATTGATAGAGAACATACCCATTAGTACGCCCTGATCTTCCTGGGCCTCCTCAGCTCGGACATGGTTCACTTGTCCGCGCCCGAATCCTGTAGCGGTCCTGTTTGTCTGTGGAGTCCTGAACAGGCCTCGTCCGACAGCAGGGGCAGGGGTCCCACGAACAGTGATCGCATTGGCGCCAGTACGGACAGGAGTCTTGCTTGGATGAGGGCAGTTGTTGGCGTAATGCCCATACTCCCCGCAATTGAAGCAGTTCACATGCCTCCTGGTTCCAGGGGCAGCCAGAGTTGGTGCAGGGGTGCGGTTCTGAGTCGCAAGTGGCCTGTTGAAGTTGCTAGGTGCAGCAGGGCGGTTGGTGGCCACAACAGGGGGCTTCCACCCAGACGAAGTGGCTCCCTTGAATCGCTGAGGCACTCCCTGAGGTGTGCGATTCATGGCAAGTCTCCTCTTGCGATTGCTTTCTACCGTCCTCTGATCATTTTCCAGTCTAACAACTTTGTTGATCAGGCTCTGGAAGCTTTGATGGTCTTGCCCGATCATGGGTCCACGCAACTCATCATTCAGCCCTTCAATGAACTTGTCGATCTTTTCTTCTTCATCGACAAGATCTCCGACTGCATAGCGGGCCAACTGAGTGAACCGGTTCAGATATTCTTGCACCGTCGTGTTTCCTTGTCGCAACCTTCTGAACTCGTTCTTCTTCATTCGCATCACCGCAGCAGGTACGAAGTTCTCACGGAATGCTGCAGTGAACTCCTCCCAGGTGGGTTCTCCAGCATCCTCTTCCCGAGCTTCTTTATAGGTATCCCACCAGTCTCCGGCGGGTCCCTCCAGTTGGTTGACTGCGAAGATTACCTTGTCGGCTTCGCGCACTCGGACAAGGGTCAGTTTCTTCTCGATGATACGCAGCCAGTCCTCCGCCTCCATAGGCTCGTCTGCTGATGCGAACGTGGGTGGCTTGGTCCTCATGAATTCTCCAAAGCTGGATCCTCCGCGGTTGCCTTGGTTGTTTGCGATGGCTTGTAGGAGCTGGGTTTGAGTGGCCATGACTCCGGCCAGGGTGGTTAGGTCAGGTGTCGAAGGTTCTTCATTGCTGGTGGATGTCCTACGTCGGCTTGCCATCTGTGTAGGCCGATTAAGTAAGTATCCTAATTTTCTAACTAGTTCTTATGGTTTTATCCCATTAAGGGAGTTGTTTTGGTGTGAACTTTGTTTTGCAAGCTTGGTGGAATAAACTCATTTTCAATACAACAACAATCATATCATAAATAACTTCATAAATTTCCACAAACAGTACATAAATCATGATGCAAGTGACTGCATACATACGCAGCCCAAATAAAGTTCATCCAACAAATACATCAAACTAACTATCAAACTACTCGTCAATCTAGGTAAGGGGTAGGGGTGTGTCTCGCATACAATCCAGAAGAAACCAACTGAAGCGAGCTCGAAGCTGCGGTCATCCTCCGGTCTAGTCGTCCAACCATCCGCAGGATCCTGGGGCAGGTAGAGGGTGGTCGCAGGCACGGGCAAACCGGAGTCCCCACGGCTCGGACGTAGTGGCCTCTGAATCAGGCTTGGGCTTCTTGCCCGGAGGTCGTGTGCTCTTGCGAGCAGTGCTGAGGGTGCGAGGGCCTCCGAGGAAGGTGATGCGGGCAACAGGGATCTCATCCTCTGAAGAATCAGTGGTGTCTGGCTCGACGTCGGTCCCCTCTGACTCGGAACTGACCTGGATCGGGGTCTCCAAACTGGAACCCAGCTGCGGAGAAGGTACAGGGATCTGTGGTGTGTGCACAATCTCCGGGGCAGGTGGCGGTGGCACTGTCGGGTCCTCCAGGTAAGGTGCGGACTCAGTAGCCAGCATGCCAGCCTCTCCTAAAAGAGCGTGGAAGGCTGGTGGGTATGGCGGAGTGAGGAAGAAGTAGCGGTCACGTCCAACCGCTGTGGAAGTAGAAGCTCCGGTGGTGCTGGTCGTGGCTGCTCGAAGCTGTGCCTCCAGCTGACTGACGTGCTCCTGACTCTCCCTCAGCTGCTCCTCAAGTGTATCCACCATTCCGCGGCGCTCGTTGTACTGATCGGACAACTGCTGGAACTGGTCGCCGTGGGTCTGGAGCTGTGCCTTCAGTGAGTCTATCTCACTGCCCCAAGTCTGGTGCTCCTCCTCCAGCTGAAGCTGCTGCGCTGTGAGGTCTGTCACCTCGGTCTCTAACTCTCCCACACGCCTCTGCTGGTCGTCGATCTCCAACAGAGCCTCCTCGTAAAAGTCGTCTGCTGCCTCAGCCCATCGTGACAGTCGGGTCACAATCGGGTTGTAGCAGCAAGGCGTGTCCTGAACTGTGCAGAGGGAGTTGCTCTCCTCTCGAAATGGGTGGTGAGCAAACTCAGTACTCGTCAACTCAGCTCGGTGGATAGAGCTAAGTCTGAGGAAGGCCTCCCGTGCTGCATCCTGCATCGCGTTCTCTGGTAGGTCGCGACGGTATCGTGCCGGGAAACTGTAGTCTAACTCCGGAGGAACTCGTGTGTGAACCTCGACCCGAGCCTCCCAAACAGATCCACACGGCCTCACTCGGTAGATCGGAGAGCTGGGGTATCGCAGACGCCTCATCAGCCGGTGTAGCTCGATGACGTAACCCTCTGAGCGGGGTACGCTCATCTCCCAAGCGGCGGGTGAATCCTGATCTGCCATCTAAATTTTAGGAAAAACCCAAAGTCAGCTAAGAGTAAAAATTTTTGTAAAGAGAATAGTTAAGAGTAAGATGAAAATCGTGCTGAGTTTTGTAAACATAGCGTTTTTATTTTTGAAAGTATTACTAAGTGGGAATTTCTCCCTTGGCCAACTTAGAAAAGGGGTGGGGCACCTTTTTGGTCTTTTCCTACAGTCGTATGGCTCTGATACCAGCTCTGTGGACCCCCGTTTTTATAACAGGAATCGATCGTGTAAACCGTACCATTTCCCTGGATCAAGTAGTCTGGTACACACGAATTCATAGCTGAAATACCGAGTACACATACCCGAATGTCTTAGGTCGAATTATTACATCATAGCCCGCAGGCATTGTCTTAAATCATCGGACCGAATGGTCCGGAATACATTCAAAAGCAGAATAGGTAAGGCAGCGGAAAATGGAGGCAGCGGCACGCCATTGCCACAGGCAACGACCGTATCTAAGACCTATTGGACCCCATCGTCTTCATCTCCCTCCTGATAGTAGGCATAGGGATCTTCTGACGCTTCATCTCCAGTTTCTGATTAAGTTTATGTATAGCAAGGGTGAGTACCAACCGTACTCAACAAGTCATCACAGCAACAATGCACATGACAGGGAAATTTGAAGGATTGTTATGGCTCATTTGCGTAAAGCAAGTTTTATAATTCTTTTCACAAACCTAAGACCTAGCACAGACTGATCAAGTTTTAATACCAGTGTTCACATTAAACAATGACGGTTCTGTCCACCATCCATTGTGATCCCAAGGATGGCTTCCCGCCATTATGTCGTCATGGTTTTCTGAGGACATCCACATTCCCTACTCTCAGGAAGTGGCTCCAGCAGCATATAAATCATCATGCAATTAACCCAACCCACACAAGTTTGAGAATTCAGAGTCTAGCCAAGTGTAATACACGTCCCGGTGCTCAATAACCGCGAGCACGGCTATTCGAATAGATTTGGTTTACTCACACTGCAGTGGATGTACACTTTACCCGCACTCCGCGACTGCCCAACACATGAGCCTCGTCCCAACACATGAGACGCGTCACGGCAAAGCTTTTCGATAACCTCGCATTGGCAGTACCCGCTCCATGAACTTTACATCCTCATGCACTCTAGTCGTACGCAGTTTCTAGCAGTGTGAGGAGTTCTGGCGCACCCGGGAAAGAAGAACTCACACATGCATTAAGTTAATTAGGTTTAAATTCTCACATGGCAGTCCTACCGATGGCGACACCACTGTAGACACCCGCCTCGCGGTCCTACCAATGGCTGCCCCACCGTAGAGCCCCTGCCTCACACATCAAGAAACCACTATGCATGGATACTGCCTCTGCTCAGCTATCTATTCCGCTAGGTCTATACCCATACGAGAAGTGCGGTTGTACGGGAGTCGTTTCATGCTTAACTTCATGGCTCGGTCCTTAATTGACCGGGGACGGTACTAGCCTTTTCCGGATACCACCCAAATCCTCCGTCCGCCCCAGTCGAAAACATTTGTTTAATTTTATTTCTCTTTTCGCAAATCATGTCATCAATATCATGGCACTGTGGCGCTCATGTCTCCACATGCCGCATCTCAATTACCTTCCCAAGGGTAATTGCCCAAGCATTCAGCATTTTGATAAATATGAGTATGCACAGTTCTAGAATAGCATTGCTAAGCACTTGTCATAGTTGACTAGGGACTCATACGTAAACATGGTTACAAAGGAAATAATAGGCAAACAATCATCAAGGTATGGCATAATCACAAGTGGGATGTTTATTATTGCATGCAATTTTATTTGTAAACAAAATAATTTCGCAATTGGGATCAATATGTTCAAGGGATAGTGATGACTTGCCTTGCTCAAGGTCTTGCGGGTCTTGGCCTTCACCTGGATCTGCAACTCCCTCGGGCTCTATAGTTACGTGCGAAAATTGATTTGAATTCGGTTAGAATTCAAATAAAACTCCAAATAAATCCAAATAGAAGTCGAATGCGAAAATCGACTCTTTTTATTTACTATTCGCGAATTAGGGCCAACCCAATTTCAATTTATATATATCCTAAATTATTTTTTTACGGCGTAAATGTTTTGTTATTATAAGTTCTTAATTTAATCTACCCCGAGTATCGCATTCCAAATAATAGATTATAAATTTATATTGCGAGCTAAACATCGGATGGAATCCAAATATTAAACGATTTAATTCCCTCTATAATTAAATATAATACGCGTCTAGAATTCTTAGTAATTAACTCCGAATTCCCACCGTGAATCTATTACTTATAGAAATTACCTCTAAATAACTTATAAAAATCTATAAGAATTTGTCTAATTGTTTTTAGTCTAAATTAACCATCGCGAATTGATTTCTTATTAAAATTACCAAGAATAATCTATATTTAAATTTTTCAATTCTACGATTAATATTAATCTACAATTAGATTCTAATTTATTTTAAATTTTCTAAACCTCCCAAATTTCCCTCTCATTTTTATTTATTTATTTTTCTTTTTCTTTCCTTTTTCTTTTCTTTCATTTTCTTTTTCTCTCCCTCTCTCTCTCTTTCTTTTCCCTCTCTCTCTCTCTTCCTTTTCCTCTCTCTCTCTCTCTTCTTCTCTCTCTCTCTCTCTCTTTTCTTCTCTCTCTCTCTCTCTCTCTTTTTCTTCTCTCTCTCTCTCTCTCTTTTTCCTTCCCCCGGCTTCCTCCTCTTTTCCTTTCTTCTTTTCTCTCCTCCCTCTCGGCTTCACTCTCTCCCTCGGCTCTCCTCTCTCTCTCTCGGCCTCTCTACCCGGCGGCGACGACGACCTAAGGGAGGGGCAGCGGCTCACCACGGCGGCGATGGTGACGACGACGGCGCACGGCGTGGCTATGCACGGAGGGGCGGCCTTGAGGCGACGGCGCGGCGGCTTCGATGATGGCGGTGCGGCGGCACGGAGACGGCACGGTGGAGAAGGAGGAGAGGGGAAGGGAATGGATGGGAATGTGTGGGGAGTGGAGGAGAAGGGGAGGCCGGGATTTATAGGGGGAAGAGGGGGAGGGAGAAGAGAGGGGCGGCGGCGGCTTTAAGAGCGACGCGACGATGGCGTGGTTGCGCGGGGCGCGAGGCGAGGGAAGGACGGGCGTGCAGCGCGGCGGCAGGGAAGGCAGGGCGACGTGCGGGCGGACGAGGTGGGCGCGCGGCGCGGCTGCAAAAGGGAGGGGACAAGACGACGTGCGGCGATGTGGCGGGCGGCGGCGCGGAGGAAGAAAGGGGAAAAGGGACGGAGCGACGTGCGGGGCGGCGATGGCGCGGGATTTGTGATGGGGATGCGACGGGGGGGGCGGTGTAGGTCACGAGGGGGGGACAGGGCAACGCGGCGCGCGGGACGGGCGGCGGCGCGGAGCTCGGGACGACGACGACGTGTGCGGCGGCGTGACGGGGAGACCGAGCGACGTGTGGGGGCGGAATCGTGGCGACGGGACGACGAGACGACGGGACGGGGCGGCGCGGCATGCGGGGAGGGGAAGACCGAGCGGCGCGGTGCGCGGGGCGAGGCGACAGCGGCTCGCGCGGCGCGGACGCGATGATGGCGACGGCGACGGGAAGGCGGAGCGGGCTCCGGGCGGCGCGGGGAGGCGCGCGGCGTGCGGGGAAAAAGGAGGGGCCGGTTTAGGGGACCCCGTCGAACACCCTAAGGGCAATGAACAGTGCCATTTTCTATTTTCCCGATTTTCAGCCCATTTTCCATTTAATTTAATTTAGCAATCTCTAAATGTTGTAAATTTGATTTTTATTCATTATGTGTGTTGTTCCAATTATTGTATTCACCCTAAATTAATTTCATTCATATTTCATTTGTATTATTGGTTTGAATCATTAATTAGGGTTAATCCTTATTCCGTTTGCGTTTAAATTAAATTGATTCGAACACGATCGCGAAATTCTTTTATTTATCTCAATCCACACTTAATCTTTATATCATGTTTGTTTTAAATCCGATTTAGTTTTAGGATTACAAGCGATTAATTATTCTCCATACTCGATTAGTGAACTTCGAAATCGAATCAAAATAAAAATAAGCGAATAAAATCGGCATGATGCAATTTATTTGAAAAGTGTTTGAAAATCCGTATTTTTAGAGTTTCGTTTTCTATTGGTCGAATTTTCAGGATGTTACACTCGGGCTCTATAGTTACGTGCGAAAATTGATTTGAATTCGGTTAGAATTCAAATAAAACTCCAAATAAATCCAAATAGAAGTCGAATGCGAAAATCGACTCTTTTTATTTACTATTCGCGAATTAGGGCCAACCCAATTTCAATTTATATATATCCTAAATTATTTTTACGGCGTAAATGTTTTGTTATTATAAGTTCTTAATTTAATCTACCCCGAGTATCGCATTCCAAATAATAGATTATAAATTTATATTGCGAGCTAAACATCGGATGGAATCCAAATATTAAACGATTTAATTCCCTCTATAATTAAATATAATACGCGTCTAGAATTCTTAGTAATAATCCGAATTCCCACCGTGAATCTATTACTTATAGAAATACCTCTAAATAACTTATAAAAATCTATAAGAATTTGTCTAATTGTTTGTAGTCTAATTAACCATCGCGAAGTGGATGGCTATTAAAATACCAAGAATAAGCGAGTAAAGTTTCAAGTCTAGAGAAGAGAAGCGACAAGGAGAGGCGAAGGGAGGGAAATTTGGGCTAAACCGCCCAAAGGGACCGGAGGGGAGTGGAGGGAGGGGAGGGGGAGGGAAGGGGGCGGGGGAGGCAGGGGAGGGGGAGGAAAGAGAGGAGAGCTAGGGGTATGGGCGAGAGAGAAGGCAGTAAGGTGCTATATAGGGAGGATATATTGTTTTCTTTCTCTCTCTCTTTCTTCTTCTCTCTCTTCTTTTAATTCCCCCGGCTTCTCCTCTTTTCCTTTCTTTTTTCTCTCCTCCCTCTCGTCTTCACCCTCCCTCGGCGTCTCCTCTCTCTCTCTCGGCCTCTCTACCCGGCGGCGACGACGACCTAAGGGAGGGGCAGCGGCTCACCACGGCGGCGATGGTGACGACGACGGCGCACGGCGTGGCTATGCACGGAGGGGCGGCCTTGAGGCGACGGCGCGGCGGCTTCGATGATGGCGGTGCGGCGGCACGGAGACGGCACGGTGGAGAAGGAGGAGAGGGGAAGGGAATGGATGGGAATGTGTGGGGAGTGGAGGAGAAGGGGAGGCCGGGATTTATAGGGGGAAGAGGGGGAGGGAGAAGAGAGGGGCGGCGGCGGCTTTAAGAGCGACGCGACGACGGCGTGGTTGCGCGGGGCGCGAGGCGAGGGGAGGACGGGCGTGCAGCGCGGCGGCAGGGAAGGCAGGGCGACGTGCGGGCGGACGAGGTGGGCGCGCGGCGCGGCTGCAAAAGGGAGGGGACAAGACGACGTGCGGCGATGTGGCGGGCGGCGGCGCGGAGGAAGAAAGGGGAAAAGGGACGGAGCGACGTGCGGGGCGGCGATGGCGCGGGATTTGTGATGGGGATGCGACGGGGGGGGCGGTGCAGGTCACGAGGGGGGACAGGGCAACGCGGCGCGCGGGACGGGCGGCGGCGCGGAGCTCGGGACGACGACGACGTGTGCGGCGGCGTGACGGGGAGACCGAGCGACGTGTGGGGGCGGAATCGTGGCGACGGGACGACGAGACGACGGGACGGGGCGGCGCGGCATGCGGGGAGGGGAAGACCGAGCGGCGCGGTGCGCGGGGCGAGGCGACAGCGGCTCGCGCGGCGCGGACGCGATGATGGCGACGGCGACGGGAAGGCGGAGCGGGCTCCGGGCGGCGCGGGGAGGCGCGCGGCGCGCGGGGAAAAAGGAGGGGCCGGTTTAGGGGACCCCGTCGAACACCCTAAGGGCAATGAACAGTGCCATTTTCTATTTTCCCGATTTTCAGCCCATTTTCCATTTAATTTAATTTAGCAATCTCTAAATGTTGTAAATTTGATTTTTATTCATTATGTGTGTTGTTCCAATTATTGTATTCACCCTAAATTAATTTCATTCATATTTCATTTGTATTATTTGTTTGAATCATTAATTAGGGTTAATCCTTATTCCGTTTGCGTTTAAATTAAATTGATTCGAACACGATCGCGAAATTCTTTTATTTATCTCAATCCACACTTAATCTTTATATCATGTTTGTTTTACCAATTTAGTTTTAGGATTACAAGCGATTAATTATTCTCCATACTCGATTAGTGAACTTCGAAATCGAATCAAAATAAAAATAAGCGAATAAAATCGGCATGATGCAATTTATTTGAAAAGTGTTTGAAAATCCGTATTTTTAGAGTTTCGTTTTCTATTGGTCGAATTTTCAGGATGTTACAAACCTACCCCCCTTAAATAAATCTCGTCCCGAGATTTCTTACCGGTTCTCGAACAGATACGGGTATTCCGTCTTCAGGAACTCTTCGCTTTCCCAAGTGGCTTCATCCTCAGTGTGATTACTCCATTGTACCTTGTACATGCGCCACGTTTTGGTCCTAGTTCCCTTCTCTGCTTCATCCAATATCCGGATTGGGTGTTCTGGATACGTGAGATCGTTGCTAATATGAATCTCCTCCAGCGGAGCTTGTTCTTCCGGCACTCGCAAGCATTTCTTTAGTTGTGACACATGGAAGACTGGGTGTACATCGGCGATAATGTCGGGTAGCTGTAGCTGGTAGGCAACTTCTCCTCGTCTAGCGAGGATTTGAAAAGGTCCCACATATCTTGGCGCTAGTTTTCCCTTAACCTTAAACCTTTTCGTTCCCCTCATTGGTGAAACCTTTAACTAAACGTAATCTCCTTCCCTAAATTCTAGGTTTCTCCTTCGGGTGTCCGCGTAGCTCTTTTGCCGTGACTGTGCCACTTTTAAACGGTCCCGAATCAGACGAACCTTTTCTTCGGCTTCTTTGATAATGTCCGGTCCAAATACTGCACGTTCTCCTGTCTCGGACCACATCAGCGGGGTTCGACACCGTCGACCAAACAATGCTTCGTTGGGCGACATTTTCAGGCTTGCTTGAAAGCTGTTGTTGTAGGAGAATTCGGCATAGGGCAAACATCTCTCCCAGTCTTTGCTAAAATCCAATGCACAAGCTCTCAACATGTCCTCTAGGACCTGGTTGGTTCTCTCTGTCTGGCCATCTGTCTGTGGGTGATAAGCTGTGCTGAACGCAAGGTAACTCCCTAGGGCTTCGTGTACTTTCTCCCAGAAATGAGAGGTAAACTGGGTGCCTCGATCAGATATGATCCTCTTAGGTACACCGTGAAGACATACTATCCTGGCCATATATAATTCGGCTAGCTTGGCACTACTATAATTTGTCTTAACGGGAATGAATCTTGCCGTCTTGGTGAGTCGATCCACAATCACCCAGATGGAATCATACCCTGTTGCAGTCTTGGGCAATCCAACAATAAAATCCATACCTATCTCATCCCATTTCCATTCGGGGATCCTAAGGGGTTGCAGCAAACCTGCTGGTCTCTGGTGCTCAGCCTTCACCTTCTGACAAACGTCACAGAGCGCTACGTACTCTGCCACATCTCTCTTCATGTTGGGCCACCAGTATCCTTCCTTCAGATCCTGGTACATCTTGGTACTTCCGGGGTGCAATGAGTATGCTGATTCGTGAGCTTCCTTTAGGATTAATCCTCTCAGTCCACCCTGTTCAGGTACGTAAATCCTCTTTTTGTACCATAGGACATCCTTCTCGTCGGTTGAAAATTCCTTTGCAAAACCTGCAGCTAGACGTTCCTTCACCTCTCGGATCTCCTGGTTATCCTTCTGGGCCTCTTCAATTTGGGCCCTCAGAAGAGGTTGGATGTCCAAGGTGTTTACCTGTCCATGAGGTACAATACGTAGGTTTAGCTGGGCCATTTCCTCCTTAAGCTCAGGAGCTATTCCTTCCGCCTCGAGATGATTGCAATGGCTCTTCCGACTCAACGCGTCGGCCACAACGTTTGCCTTGCCAGGGTGATAGTGAACCTCCAAGTCATAATCCTTGATTAATTCCAACCACCGTCTTTGCCTCAAGTTGAGGTCCGACTGGGTAAAGATATACTTCAGGCTCTTGTGGTCGGTGTAGATATCACAGTGGTTTCCTATCAGATAATGTCTCCAAATCTTCAGCGCATGAACCACAGCTGCAAGTTCTAGGTCATGGGTAGGATAGTTTTCTTCATGCGGTCGTAATTGTCGCGACGCATAGGCCACAACCTTTCCGTCCTGCATTAGTACTCCTCCTAGCCCTTGCCTTGATGCATCACAATAGATGACAAAGTCTTTTCTGATGTCAGGGAGGACTAAAATAGGTGCCGAGGTTAGCTTTTCCTTGAGCTGCTCAAAGCTCTTCTGACACTGTTCTGACCACGCAAACTTCTTTTCCTTCTTGAGTAGTTGTGTCATTGGCCGGGCTATCTTAGAGAACCCTTCAATGAACCTCCGGTAGTATCCGGCCAAGCCTAGAAAACTCCGAATCTCAGTCACGGATTTGGGTTCCTTCCATTCAGTAACGGCCTCCACTTTAGCAGGGTCCACTGCTACTCCGCCGGCTGAGATCACGTGGCCTAGAAAAGCGACCTCCTTCAACCAGAATTCACACTTGCTAAACTTTGCATATAATTTATGCTTCCGAAGTTTCTCGAGTACCAAACGCAAGTGCTCAGCATGTTCTTCTTCGTCTTTGGAGTAGATCAATATATCGTCGATGAATACTACCACGAATTTGTCCAGGTAATCCATGAACACCTTGTTCATGAGATTCATAAAGTAAGCTGGGGCGTTGGTTAAACCAAACGACATTACGGTGAACTCATACAACCCATAGCGTGTTGAGAACGCTGTTTTGGGTATATCCCCAGTCCTAATTTTCAATTGATGGTATCCTGATCGAAGATCAATCTTGGAGAATACCTTTGCTCCTTTGAGCTGATCAAAAAGATCATCGATCCGTGGTAGTGGATACTTGTTCTTAATAGTGACTTCGTTCAGTGAACGATAGTCTACACACATCCTCATGGTACCATCTTTCTTTTTGACGAACAGTACTGGGGCTCCCCAAGGTGACGAACTGGGGCGTACAAATCCCTTTTCTTGTAACTCTCTGATTTGCTTTTTAAGCTCCTCTAACTCATTGACTGGCATCCGATAAGGTCTCTTGGATATGGGAGCAGTTCCGGGTATCAGATCGATAATGAACTCTATATCCCGATCTGGTGGCATCCCAGGTAAATCTTCTGGAAACACATCGGCAAATCGTTGCACGATAGGCATTCCCTTCAGAGGTAGCATGGTAAATATGCCTCCGGCACGTTCGGTTAGTCTAGGATCTTGATCCATGGTTGCTCGCATGTCCGATCCCCAAGGGGTGGTCAGGGTAATTTCCCTACGTCGGCAGTCGATTACCCCTCTGTTCTTTGTTAACCAATCCATTCCCAATATGACATCCAGGGTCTGGGGTATCAACACCATGAGGTTGGAGGGAAACACCACATCCCTAAGACGGACAGGTACATCTATGCAAGCATGACTCACGGTTATCTCGCCCCCAGGTGAGTGGACTATCATAGGTTTTCTAAGTCGTACAGGAGTTAAGTTGTGTTTTTGACTAGCCTTCAAAGATATGAATGAATGCGATGCGCCAGAATCGAAAAGGACTTTAACTGGGGTGGAATTGATAGAGAACATACCCATTAGTACGCCCTGATCTTCCTGGGCCTCCTCAGCTCGGACATGGTTCACTTGTCCGCGCCCGAATCCTGTAGCGGTCCTGTTTGTCTGTGGAGTCCTGAACAGGCCTCGTCCGACAGCAGGGGCAGGGGTCCCACGAACAGTGATCGCATTGGCGCCAGTACGGACAGGAGTCTTGCTTGGATGAGGGCAGTTGTTGGCGTAGTGCCCATACTCCCCGCAATTGAAGCAGTTCACATGCCTCCTGGTTCCAGGGGCAGCCAGAGTTGGTGCAGGGGTGCGGTTCTGAGTCGCAAGTGGCCTGTTGAAGTTGCTAGGTGCAGCAGGGCGGTTGGTGGCCACAACAGGGGGCTTCCATCCAGACGAAGTGGCTCCCTTGAATCGTTGAGGCACTCCCTGAGGTGTGCGATTCATAGCAAGTCTCCTCTTGCGATTGTTTTCTACAGTCCTCTGATCATTTTCTAGCCTAACAACTTTGTTGATCAGGCTCTGGAAGCTTTGATGGTCTTGCCCAATCATGGGTCCACGCAGCTCATCATTCAGCCCTTCTATGAACTTGTCGATCTTTTCTTCTTCATCGACAAGGTCTCCGACTGCATAGCGGGCCAACTGGGTGAATCGGTTCAGGTATTCCTGCACCGTCGTGTTTCCTTGCCGCAGCCTCCTGAACTCGTTCTTTTTCATACGCATCACCGCAGCAGGTACGAAGTTCTCGCGGAATGCTGCAGTGAACTCCTCCCAGGTGGGTTCTCCAGCATTCTCTTCCCGAGCTTCTTTATAGGTATCCCACCAGTCTCCGGCGGGTCCCTCCAGTTGGTTGACTGCGAAGATCACCTTGTCGGCTTCGCGCACCCGGACAAGGGTCAGTTTCTTCTCGATGATTCGCAGCCAATCTTCCGCCTCCATGGGCTCGTCTGCTGTTGCGAACGTGGGGTGGCTTGGTTCTCATGAATTCTCCAAAGCTTGATCCTCCGCGGTTGCCTTGGTTGTTCGCGATGGCTTGTAGCAGCTGGGTTTGAGTGGCCATGACTCCGGCCAGGGTGGTTAGGTCAGGTGTCGAAGGTTCTTCATTGCTGGTGGATGTCCTACGTCGGCTTGCCATCTGTGTAGGCCGATTAAGTAAGTATCCTAATTTTCTAACTAGTTCTTATGGTTTTATCCCATTAAGGGAGTTGTTTTGGTGTGAACTTTGTTTTGCAAGCTTGGTGGAATAAACTCATTTTCAATACAACAACAACAATATCATAAATAACATCATAGAGTTCCACAAACAGTACATAAATCATGATGCAAGTGACTGCATACACACGCAGTCCAAATAAAGTTCATCCAAAATACATCAAACTAACTATCAAACTACTCGTCAATCTAGGTAAGGGGTAGGGGTGTGTCTCGCATACAATCCAAAAAGAAACCAACTGAAGCGAGATCGAAGCTGCGGTCATCCTCCGGTCTAGTCGTCCAACCATCCGCAGGATCCTGGGGCAGGTAGAGGGTGGTCGCTGGCACGGGCGAATCTGAGTCCCCACGGCTCGGAAGTAGTGGCCTCCGCGTCAGGCTTGGGTTTCTTGCCCGGAGGTCGTGTGCTCTTGCGAGCAGTGCTGAGGGTGCGAGGGCCTCCGAGGAAGGTGATGCGGGGGACAGGGATCTGTGGTGTGTGCACAATCTCCGGGGCAGGTGGCGGTGGCACTGTCGGGTCCTCCAGGTAAGGTGCTGACTCAGTAGCCAGCATGCCAGCCTCTCCTAAAAGAGCGTGGAAGG
>CM002523.2:14505000-14614599 GCA_000576495.2 Oryza glumipatula | reverse complement strand
TAATTAGGGTTAATCGAATAAAATCGGCATGATGCAATTTATTTGAAAAGTGTTTGAAAATCCGTATTTTTAGAGTTTCGTTTTCTATTGGTCGAATTTTCAGGATGTTACAAAACCTACCCCCCTTAAATAAATCTCGTCCCGAGATTTCTTACCGGTTCTCGAACAGATACGGGTATTCCGTCTTCAGGAACTCTTCGCTTTCCCAAGTGGCTTCATCCTCAGTGTGATTACCTCCATTGTACCTTGTACATGCGCCACGTTTTGGTCCTAGTTCCCTTCTCTGCTTCATCCAATATCCGGATTGGGTGTTCTGGATACGTGAGATCGTTGCTAATATGAATCTCCTCCAGCGGAGCTTGTTCTTCCGGCACTCGCAAGCATTTCTTTAGTTGTGACACATGGAAGACTGGGTGTACATCGGCGATAATGTCGGGTAGCTGTAGCTGGTAGGCAACTTCTCCTCGTCTAGCGAGGATTTGAAAAGGTCCCACATATCTTGGCGCTAGTTTTCCCTTAACCTTAAACCTTTTCGTTCCCCTCATTGGTGAAACCTTTAACTAAACGTAATCTCCTTCCCTAAATTCTAGGTTTCTCCTTCGGGTGTCCGCGTAGCTCTTTTGCCGTGACTGTGCCACTTTTAAACGGTCCCGAATCAGACGAACCTTTTCTTCGGCTTCTTTGATAATGTCCGGTCCAAATACTGCACGTTCTCCTGTCTCGGACCACATCAGCGGGGTTCGACACCGTCGACCAAACAATGCTTCGTTGGGCGACATTTTCAGGCTTGCTTGAAAGCTGTTGTTGTAGGAGAATTCGGCATAGGGCAAACATCTCTCCCAGTCTTTGCTAAAATCCAATGCACAAGCTCTCAACATGTCCTCTAGGACCTGGTTGGTTCTCTCTGTCTGGCCATCTGTCTGTGGGTGATAAGCTGTGCTGAACGCAAGGTAACTCCCTAGGGCTTCGTGTACTTTCTCCCAGAAATGAGAGGTAAACTGGGTGCCTCGATCAGATATGATCCTCTTAGGTACACCGTGAAGACATACTATCCTGGCCATATATAATTCGGCTAGCTTGGCACTACTATAATTTGTCTTAACGGGAATGAATCTTGCCGTCTTGGTGAGTCGATCCACAATCACCCAGATGGAATCATACCCTGTTGCAGTCTTGGGCAATCCAACAATAAAATCCATACCTATCTCATCCCATTTCCATTCGGGGATCCTAAGGGGTTGCAGCAAACCTGCTGGTCTCTGGTGCTCAGCCTTCACCTTCTGACAAACGTCACAGAGCGCTACGTACTCTGCCACATCTCTCTTCATGTTGGGCCACCAGTATCCTTCCTTCAGATCCTGGTACATCTTGGTACTTCCGGGGTGCAATGAGTATGCTGATTCGTGAGCTTCCTTTAGGATTAATCCTCTCAGTCCACCCTGTTCAGGTACGTAAATCCTCTTTTTGTACCATAGGACATCCTTCTCGTCGGTTGAAAATTCCTTTGCAAAACCTGCAGCTAGACGTTCCTTCACCTCTCGGATCTCCTGGTTATCCTTCTGGGCCTCTTCAATTTGGGCCCTCAGAAGAGGTTGGATGTCCAAGGTGTTTACCTGTCCATGAGGTACAATACGTAGGTTTAGCTGGGCCATTTCCTCCTTAAGCTCAGGAGCTATTCCTTCCGCCTCGAGATGATTGCAATGGCTCTTCCGACTCAACGCGTCGGCCACAACGTTTGCCTTGCCAGGGTGATAGTGAACCTCCAAGTCATAATCCTTGATTAATTCCAACCACCGTCTTTGCCTCAAGTTGAGGTCCGACTGGGTAAAGATATACTTCAGGCTCTTGTGGTCGGTGTAGATATCACAGTGGTTTCCTATCAGATAATGTCTCCAAATCTTCAGCGCATGAACCACAGCTGCAAGTTCTAGGTCATGGGTAGGATAGTTTTCTTCATGCGGTCGTAATTGTCGCGACGCATAGGCCACAACCTTTCCGTCCTGCATTAGTACTCCTCCTAGCCCTTGCCTTGATGCATCACAATAGATGACAAAGTCTTTTCTGATGTCAGGGAGGACTAAAATAGGTGCCGAGGTTAGCTTTTCCTTGAGCTGCTCAAAGCTCTTCTGACACTGTTCTGACCACGCAAACTTCTTTTCCTTCTTGAGTAGTTGTGTCATTGGCCGGGCTATCTTAGAGAACCCTTCAATGAACCTCCGGTAGTATCCGGCCAAGCCTAGAAAACTCCGAATCTCAGTCACGGATTTGGGTTCCTTCCATTCAGTAACGGCCTCCACTTTAGCAGGGTCCACTGCTACTCCGCCGGCTGAGATCACGTGGCCTAGAAAAGCGACCTCCTTCAACCAGAATTCACACTTGCTAAACTTTGCATATAATTTATGCTTCCGAAGTTTCTCGAGTACCAAACGCAAGTGCTCAGCATGTTCTTCTTCGTCTTTGGAGTAGATCAATATATCGTCGATGAATACTACCACGAATTTGTCCAGGTAATCCATGAACACCTTGTTCATGAGATTCATAAAGTAAGCTGGGGCGTTGGTTAAACCAAACGACATTACGGTGAACTCATACAACCCATAGCGTGTTGAGAACGCTGTTTTGGGTATATCCCCAGTCCTAATTTTCAATTGATGGTATCCTGATCGAAGATCAATCTTGGAGAATACCTTTGCTCCTTTGAGCTGATCAAAAAGATCATCGATCCGTGGTAGTGGATACTTGTTCTTAATAGTGACTTCGTTCAGTGAACGATAGTCTACACACAT
Source organism: Oryza glumipatula (assembly GCA_000576495.2). NCBI lineage: Eukaryota > Viridiplantae > Streptophyta > Magnoliopsida > Poales > Poaceae > Oryza > Oryza glumipatula. The sequence continues at coordinate 14,611,813 of CM002523.2, read as the reverse complement.
CCTCATGGTACCATCTTTCTTTTTGACGAACAGTACTGGGGCTCCCCAAGGTGACGAACTGGGGCGTACAAATCCCTTTTCTTGTAACTCTCTGATTTGCTTTTTAAGCTCCTCTAACTCATTGACTGGCATCCGATAAGGTCTCTTGGATATGGGAGCAGTTCCGGGTATCAGATCGATAATGAACTCTATATCCCGATCTGGTGGCATCCCAGGTAAATCTTCTGGAAACACATCGGCAAATCGTTGCACGATAGGCATTCCCTTCAGAGGTAGCATGGTAAATATGCCTCCGGCACGTTCGGTTAGTCTAGGATCTTGATCCATGGTTGCTCGCATGTCCGATCCCCAAGGGGTGGTCAGGGTAATTTCCCTACGTCGGCAGTCGATTACCCCTCTGTTCTTTGTTAACCAATCCATTCCCAATATGACATCCAGGGTCTGGGGTATCAACACCATGAGGTTGGAGGGAAACACCACATCCCTAAGACGGACAGGTACATCTATGCAAGCATGACTCACGGTTATCTCGCCCCCAGGTGAGTGGACTATCATAGGTTTTCTAAGTCGTACAGGAGTTAAGTTGTGTTTTTGACTAGCCTTCAAAGATATGAATGAATGCGATGCGCCAGAATCGAAAAGGACTTTAACTGGGGTGGAATTGATAGAGAACATACCCATTAGTACGCCCTGATCTTCCTGGGCCTCCTCAGCTCGGACATGGTTCACTTGTCCGCGCCCGAATCCTGTAGCGGTCCTGTTTGTCTGTGGAGTCCTGAACAGGCCTCGTCCGACAGCAGGGGCAGGGGTCCCACGAACAGTGATCGCATTGGCGCCAGTACGGACAGGAGTCTTGCTTGGATGAGGGCAGTTGTTGGCGTAGTGCCCATACTCCCCGCAATTGAAGCAGTTCACATGCCTCCTGGTTCCAGGGGCAGCCAGAGTTGGTGCAGGGGTGCGGTTCTGAGTCGCAAGTGGCCTGTTGAAGTTGCTAGGTGCAGCAGGGCGGTTGGTGGCCACAACAGGGGGCTTCCATCCAGACGAAGTGGCTCCCTTGAATCGTTGAGGCACTCCCTGAGGTGTGCGATTCATAGCAAGTCTCCTCTTGCGATTGTTTTCTACAGTCCTCTGATCATTTTCTAGCCTAACAACTTTGTTGATCAGGCTCTGGAAGCTTTGATGGTCTTGCCCAATCATGGGTCCACGCAGCTCATCATTCAGCCCTTCTATGAACTTGTCGATCTTTTCTTCTTCATCGACAAGGTCTCCGACTGCATAGCGGGCCAACTGGGTGAATCGGTTCAGGTATTCCTGCACCGTCGTGTTTCCTTGCCGCAGCCTCCTGAACTCGTTCTTTTTCATACGCATCACCGCAGCAGGTACGAAGTTCTCGCGGAATGCTGCAGTGAACTCCTCCCAGGTGGGTTCTCCAGCATTCTCTTCCCGAGCTTCTTTATAGGTATCCCACCAGTCTCCGGCGGGTCCCTCCAGTTGGTTGACTGCGAAGATCACCTTGTCGGCTTCGCGCACCCGGACAAGGGTCAGTTTCTTCTCGATGATTCGCAGCCAATCTTCCGCCTCCATGGGCTCGTCTGCTGTTGCGAACGTGGGTGGCTTGGTTCTCATGAATTCTCCAAAGCTTGATCCTCCGCGGTTGCCTTGGTTGTTCGCGATGGCTTGTAGCAGCTGGGTTTGAGTGGCCATGACTCCGGCCAGGGTGGTTAGGTCAGGTGTCGAAGGTTCTTCATTGCTGGTGGATGTCCTACGTCGGCTTGCCATCTGTGTAGGCCGATTAAGTAAGTATCCTAATTTTCTAACTAGTTCTTATGGTTTTATCCCATTAAGGGAGTTGTTTTGGTGTGAACTTTGTTTTGCAAGCTTGGTGGAATAAACTCATTTTCAATACAACAACAACAATATCATAAATAACATCATAGAGTTCCACAAACAGTACATAAATCATGATGCAAGTGACTGCATACACACGCAGTCCAAATAAAGTTCATCCAAAATACATCAAACTAACTATCAAACTACTCGTCAATCTAGGTAAGGGGTAGGGGTGTGTCTCGCATACAATCCAAAAAGAAACCAACTGAAGCGAGATCGAAGCTGCGGTCATCCTCCGGTCTAGTCGTCCAACCATCCGCAGGATCCTGGGGCAGGTAGAGGGTGGTCGCTGGCACGGGCGAATCTGAGTCCCCACGGCTCGGAAGTAGTGGCCTCCGCGTCAGGCTTGGGTTTCTTGCCCGGAGGTCGTGTGCTCTTGCGAGCAGTGCTGAGGGTGCGAGGGCCTCCGAGGAAGGTGATGCGGGGGACAGGGATCTGTGGTGTGTGCACAATCTCCGGGGCAGGTGGCGGTGGCACTGTCGGGTCCTCCAGGTAAGGTGCTGACTCAGTAGCCAGCATGCCAGCCTCTCCTAAAAGAGCGTGGAAGGCTGGTGGGTATGGCGGAGTGAGGAAGAAGTAGCGGTCACGCCCTACTGCTGTGGAAGTAGAAGCTCCGGTGGTGCTGGCCGTGGCTGCTCGAAGCTGTGCCTCCAGCTGACTGACGTGCTCCTGACTCTCCCTCAACTGCTCCTCAAGTGTATCCACCATCCCGCGGCGCTCGTTGTACTGATCGGACAACTGCTGGAATTGGTCGCCGTGGGTCTGGAGCTGTGCCTTCAGTGAGTCTATCTCACTGCCCCAAGTCTGGTGCTCCTCCTCCAGCTGAAGCTGCTGCGCTGTGAGGTCCGTCACCTCGGTCTCCAACTCTCCTACACGCCTCTGCTGGTCGTCGATCTCCAACAGAGCCTCCTCGTAAAAGTCGTCTGCTGCCTCAGCCCATCGTGACAGTCGGGTCACAATCGGGTTGTAGCAGCAAGGCGTGTCCTGAACTGTGCAGAGGGAGTTGCTCTCCTCTCGAAATGGGTGGTGAGCAAACTCAGTACTAGTCAACTCAGCTCGGTGGATAGAGCTAAGTCTGAGAAAGGCCTCCCGTGCTGCATCCTGCATCGCGTTCTCTGGTAGGTCGCGACGGTATCGTGCCGAGAAGCTGTAGTCTAACTCCGGAGGAACTCGTGTGTGAACCTCGACCCGAGCCTCCCAAACAGATCCACACGGTCTCACTCGGTAGATCGGAGAGCTGGGGTATCGCAGACGCCTCATCAGCCGGTGTAGCTCGATGACGTAACCCTCTGAGCGGGGTACGCTCATCTCCCAAGCGGCGGGTGAATCCTGATCTGCCATCTAAATTTTAGGAAAAACCCAAAGTCAGCTAGGAGTAAAAAAAATTTTGTAAAGAGAATAGTTAAGAGTAAGATGAAAATCGTGCTGAGTTTTGTAAACATAGCGTTTTTATTTTTGAAAGTACTACTAAGTGGGAATTTCTCCCTTGGCCAACTTAGAGAAGGGGTGGGGCATCTTTTGGTCTTTTCCTACAGTCGTATGGCTCTGATACCAGCTCTGTGGACCCCCGTTTTTATAACAGGAATCAATCGTGTAACAGTACCATTTCCCTGGATCAAGTAGTCTGGTACACACGAATTCATAGCTGAATTATCGAGTACACATACACGAATGTTTAAGTCGAGTTATTACATCATAAGCCCGCAGGCATAGTTTTAATCATCGGACCGAAAGGTCCGGAATACATTCAAAAGCAGAGGAGGTAAGACAGCGGAAAATGGAGGCAGCGGCACGCCATTGCCACAGGCAACGACCGTATCTAAGACCTATTGGACCCCATCGTCTTCATCTCCCTCCTGATAATAGGTATAGGGATCTTCCGACGCTTCATCACCAGTCTCTGATTAAGTTTGTATATAGCAAGGGTGAGTACCAACCGTACTCAACAAGTCATCACAGCAACAATGCACATGACAGGGAAATTTGAAGGATTGTTATGGCTCTTTTGCGTAAAGCAAGTTTTGTAATTCTTTTCACAAACCTAAGACCTAGCACAGACTGATCAAGTTTTAATACCAGTGTTCATATTAGACAATGACGGTTCTGTCCACCATCCATTGTGATCCCAAGGATGGCTTCCCGCCATTGAGTCGTCATGGTTTTCTGAGGACATCCACATTCCCTACTCTCAGGAAGTGGCTCCAGCAGCATATAAATCATTATGCAATTATCCCAACCCACACAAGTTAAGAATTCAGAGTCTAGTCAAGTGTAATACACGTCCCGGTGCTCAATAACCGCGAGCACGGCTATTCGAATAGATTTGGTTTACTCACACTGCAGTGGATGTACACTTTACCCGCACTCCGCGACTGCCCAACACATGAGCCTCGTCCCAACACATGAGACGCGTCACGGCAAAGCTTTTCGATAACCTCGCATTGGCAGTACCCGCTCCATGAACTTTACATCCTCATGCACTCTAGTCGTACGCAGTTTCTAGCAGTGTGAGGAGTTCTGGCGCACCCGGGAAAGAAGAACTCACACATGCATTAGGTTAATTAGGTTTAAATTCTCACATGGCAGTCCTACCGATGGCGACACCACTGTAGACACCCGCCTCGCGGTCCTACCAATGGCTGCCCCACCGTAGAGCCCCTGCCTCACACATCAAGAAACCACTATGCATGGATACTGCCTCTGCTCAGCTATCTATTCCGCTAGGTCTATACCCATACGAGAAGTGCGGTTGTACGGGGGTCGTTTCATGCTTAACTTCATGGCTCGGTCCTTAATTGACCGGGGACGGTACTAGCCTTTTCCGGATACCACCCAAATCCTCCGTCCGCCCCAGTCGAAAACATTTGTTAAATTTTATTTTTCTTTTCACAAATCATGTCATCAACATCATGGCACTGTGGCGCTCATGTCTCCACATGCCGTATCTCAATTACCTTCCCAAAGGTAATTGCCCAAGCATATAGCATTTGATAAATATGAGTATGCACAATTCTAGAATAGCATTGCTAAGCACTTGTCATAATTGACTAGGGACTCATACGTAAACATGGTTACAAAGGAAATATTAGGCAAACAATCATCAAGGCATGGCATAATCACAAGTGGGATGTATATTATTGCATGCAATTTTATTTGTAAACAAAATAATTTCGCAATTGGGATCAATATGTTCAATGGATAGTGATGACTTACCTTGCTCAAGGTCTTGCGGGTCTTGGCCTTCACCTGGATCTGCAACTCCCTCGGGCTCTATAGTTACGTGCGAAAATTGATTTGAATTCGGTTAGAATTCAAATAAAACTCCAAATAAATCCAAATAGAAGTCGAATGCGAAAATCGACTCTTTTTATTTACTATTCGCGAATTAGGGCCAACCCAATTTCAATTTATATATATCCTAAATTATTTTTTTACGGCGTAAATGTTTTGTTATTATAAGTTCTTAATTTAATCTACCCCGAGTATCGCATTCCAAATAATAGATTATAAATTTATATTGCGAGCTAAACATCGGATGGAATCCAAATATTAAACGATTTAATTCCCTCTATAATTAAATATAATACGCGTCTAGAATTCTTAGTAATTAACTCCGAATTCCCACCGTGAATCTATTACTTATAGAAATTACCTCTAAATAACTTATAAAAATCTATAAGAATTTGTCTAATTGTTTTTAGTCTAAAATTAACCCTCGCGAATGATTTCTTATTAAAATTACAAGAATAATCTATATTTAAATTTTCAATTCTACGATTAATATTAATCTACATTAGATTCTAATTTATTTTAAATTTTCTAAACCTCCCAAATTTCCCTTCATTTTTATTATTTATTTTTTTTTTTCTTTCCTTTTCGTTTTCATTTTTTTTTCTCACGCTAGCCTTTCTTTTTCCACTTCTTATTATCAGATCTCTGAGTCTGTCTTTCTCTCTATCTCTCTCTTTTCTCTCTCATCTCTCTCTATCTTTTTCCTTCCCCCCGGCTTCCTCCTCTTTTCCTTTCTTCTTTTCTCTCCTCCCTCTCGGCTTCACTCTCTCCCTCGGCTCTCCTCTCTCTCTCTCGGCCTCTCTACCCCGGCGGCGACGACGAACCTAAGTGCGAGGGGCAGCGGCTCAACCACGGCGGCGATGGTGGACGACGACGGCGCACGGCGTGGCTATGCACGGAGGGGCGGCCTTGAGGCGACGGCGCGGCGGCTTCGATGATGGCGGTGCGGCGGCACGGAGACGGCACGGTGGAGAAGGAGGAGAGGGGAAGGGAATGGATGGGAATGTGTGGGGAGTGGAGGAGAAGGGGAGGCCGGGATTTATAGGGGGAAGAGGGGGAGGGAGAAGAGAGGGGCGGCGGCGGCTTTAAGAGCGACGCGACGACGGCGTGGTTGCGCGGGGCGCGAGGCGAGGGAAGGACGGGCGTGCAGCGCGGCGGCAGGGAAGGCAGGGCGACGTGCGGGCGGACGAGGTGGGCGCGCGGCGCGGCTGCAAAAGGGAGGGGACAAGACGACGTGCGGCGATGTGGCGGGCGGCGGCGCGGAGGAAGAAAGGGGAAAAGGGACGGAGCGACGTGCGGGGCGGCGATGGCGCGGGATTTGTGATGGGGATGCGACGGGGGGGGCGGTGCAGGTCACGAGGGGGGACAGGGCAACGCGGCGCGCGGGACGGGCGGCGGCGCGGAGCTCGGGACGACGACGACGTGTGCGGCGGCGTGACGGGGAGACCGAGCGACGTGTGGGGGCGGAATCGTGGCGACGGGACGACGAGACGACGGGACGGGGCGGCGCGGCATGCGGGGAGGGGAAGACCGAGCGGCGCGGTGCGCGGGGCGAGGCGACAGCGGCTCGCGCGGCGCGGACGCGATGATGGCGACGGCGACGGGAAGGCGGAGCGGGCTCCGGGCGGCGCGGGGAGGCGCGCGGCGCGCGGGGAAAAAGGAGGGGCCGGTTTAGGGGACCCCGTCGAACACCCTAAGGGCAATGAACAGTGCCATTTTCTATTTTCCCGATTTTCAGCCCATTTTCCATTTAATTTAATTTAGCAATCTCTAAATGTTGTAAATTTGATTTTTATTCATTATGTGTGTTGTTCCAATTATTGTATTCACCCTAAATTAATTTCATTCATATTTCATTTGTATTATTGGTTTGAATCATTAATTAGGGTTAATCCTTATTCCGTTTGCGTTTAAATTAAATTGATTCGAACACGATCGCGAAATTCTTTTATTTATCTCAATCCACACTTAATCTTTATATCATGTTTGTTTTAAATCCGATTTAGTTTTAGGATTACAAGCGATTAATTATTCTCCATACTCGATTAGTGAACTTCGAAATCGAATCAAAATAAAAATAAGCGAATAAAATCGGCATGATGCAATTTATTTGAAAAGTGTTTGAAAATCCGTATTTTTAGAGTTTCGTTTTCTATTGGTCGAATTTTCAGGATGTTACACTCGGGCTCTATAGTTACGTGCGAAAATTGATTTGAATTCGGTTAGAATTCAAATAAAACTCCAAATAAATCCAAATAGAAGTCGAATGCGAAAATCGACTCTTTTTATTTACTATTCGCGAATTAGGGCCAACCCAATTTCAATTTATATATATCCTAAATTATTTTTACGGCGTAAATGTTTTGTTATTATAAGTTCTTAATTTAATCTACCCCGAGTATCGCATTCCAAATAATAGATTATAAATTTATATTGCGAGCTAAACATCGGATGGAATCCAAATATTAAACGATTTAATTCCCTCTATAATTAAATATAATACGCGTCTAGAATTCTTAGTAATTAACTCCGAATTCCCACCGTGAATCTATTACTTATAGAAATTACCTCTAAATAACTTATAAAAATCTATAAGAATTTGTCTAATTGTTTTTAGTCTAAATTAACCATCGCGAATTGATTTCTTATTAAAATTACCAAGAATAATCTATATTTAAATTTTTCAATTCTACGATTAATATTAATCTACAATTAGATTCTAATTTATTTTAAATTTTCTAAACCTCCCAAATTTCCCTCTCATTTTTATTTATTTATTTTTCTTTTTCTTTCCTTTTTCTTTTCTTTCATTTTCTTTTTCTCTCCCTCTCTCTCTCTTTCTTTTTTCCCTCTCTCTCTCTCTCTTTCCTTTTCCTCTCTCTCTCTCTCTCTCTTTTTCTTCTCTCTCTCTCTCTCTTTTTCTTCTCTCTCTCTCTCTCTCTTTTTCCTTCCCCCCGGCTTCCTCCTCTTTTCCTTTCTTCTTTTCTCTCCTCCCTCTCGGCTTCACTCTCTCCCTCGGCTCTCCTCTCTCTCTCTCGGCCTCTCTACCCGGCGGCGACGACGACCTAAGGGAGGGGCAGCGGCTCACCACGGCGGCGATGGTGACGACGACGGCGCACGGCGTGGCTATGCACGGAGGGGCGGCCTTGAGGCGACGGCGCGGCGGCTTCGATGATGGCGGTGCGGCGGCACGGAGACGGCACGGTGGAGAAGGAGGAGAGGGGAAGGGAATGGATGGGAATGTGTGGGGAGTGGAGGAGAAGGGGAGGCCGGGATTTATAGGGGGAAGAGGGGGAGGGAGAAGAGAGGGGCGGCGGCGGCTTTAAGAGCGACGCGACGACGGCGTGGTTGCGCGGGGCGCGAGGCGAGGGGAGGACGGGCGTGCAGCGCGGCGGCAGGGAAGGCAGGGCGACGTGCGGGCGGACGAGGTGGGCGCGCGGCGCGGCTGCAAAAGGGAGGGGACAAGACGACGTGCGGCGATGTGGCGGGCGGCGGCGCGGAGGAAGAAAGGGGAAAAGGGACGGAGCGACGTGCGGGGCGGCGATGGCGCGGGATTTGTGATGGGGATGCGACGGGGGGGGCGGTGCAGGTCACGAGGGGGGACAGGGCAACGCGGCGCGCGGGACGGGCGGCGGCGCGGAGCTCGGGACGACGACGACGTGTGCGGCGGCGTGACGGGGAGACCGAGCGACGTGTGGGGGCGGAATCGTGGCGACGGGACGACGAGACGACGGGACGGGGCGGCGCGGCATGCGGGGAGGGGAAGACCGAGCGGCGCGGTGCGCGGGGCGAGGCGACAGCGGCTCGCGCGGCGCGGACGCGATGATGGCGACGGCGACGGGAAGGCGGAGCGGGCTCCGGGCGGCGCGGGGAGGCGCGCGGCGCGCGGGGAAAAAGGAGGGGCCGGTTTAGGGGACCCCGTCGAACACCCTAAGGGCAATGAACAGTGCCATTTTCTATTTTCCCGATTTTCAGCCCATTTTCCATTTAATTTAATTTAGCAATCTCTAAATGTTGTAAATTTGATTTTTATTCATTATGTGTGTTGTTCCAATTATTGTATTCACCCTAAATTAATTTCATTCATATTTCATTTGTATTATTTGTTTGAATCATTAATTAGGGTTAATCCTTATTCCGTTTGCGTTTAAATTAAATTGATTCGAACACGATCGCGAAATTCTTTTATTTATCTCAATCCACACTTAATCTTTATATCATGTTTGTTTTACCAATTTAGTTTTAGGATTACAAGCGATTAATTATTCTCCATACTCGATTAGTGAACTTCGAAATCGAATCAAAATAAAAATAAGCGAATAAAATCGGCATGATGCAATTTATTTGAAAAGTGTTTGAAAATCCGTATTTTTAGAGTTTCGTTTTCTATTGGTCGAATTTTCAGGATGTTACAGCTTGCTTGCTTAAGTTTTGTTTGTGTGTGTGGGGGTTTTAGCGTATGGGGTATATCGAGGGTTGTGATATAACCATACTAGTTTCAGTGTTCAGTTCAGTGTTAAAGAACAACCTACCTCACATCAATAAAAGTTAAAGTTTAGTAAAAAAAATCTATTCTATTCTGAGTCTCCTGTCTACTTTCTCTTCCCTTTCTATCTCTCTCTTACCTCCTACCTAAGAGAATGAATTCAAAGAAATGAAGTTTTGTGCTCAACAGTGCCAGTGGTTTAAACAAGTAAATAGTTAATATACTCAACCTGGTTATTTCAGCTAAGGAACAATGTGTCTGGATCTCCAAATAAAATTCATCCAGATGCTATTATGGACAACACAGTCTGTCATCCAAGGAAAGTAAAAAGTCAGAAGCTCAAGGGACGCCATCGAAAAAAAAATTCAAGAGAATTGTTCACATTTGATTTTTCACTCATTTTAAGGTTCCAAGTTTGATGTGAGCAAGAGTCATTAAGGAATAAGAAAGATAAAAGTTTACATCTATGTCATCAAGATGATTATTATCACTATAGTATGGTTATTCATATCAAGGTGTCTGAAAGGACAATTCTTTTTGCGCTATTTTTAAGTCAAGAGAATAGTGTTAGTAAGGCTAGGACATTCAACAATGAGGAATGTAAAGAGATGTTGATTTAGAAGAAAAAAATAGCAAGAAGATCCCATTCCCACGTCTTCAATGTGAAGTAAATGAAAGTTGAAGTTTGCATGGTTATGGAAAAAGTAAAACGCATTAAGTGGACCCATTTTCCTATTACTATGGTGAAGGTATATCAAGTGAAGGCTCTAATCATAAAAGATTTGCCTCTCGATTTAAGGAATGGATCAGGAGATAATGACTGCCAGCTCAATTCAATAATAGTCAGGTCGTGAAGGATAGCAAAAGTTGTAACAGATCATCGGACGGCTTCCTGTTGATGGCAGTAATCATGACATTATTTCTGTTAATAGTAACCAGATAATATTGTCAAATGTGATCAGCAAAAGTATCATCAAGAAAGGTTCAAGTTTGTATATGTTTTAGTTTGTGTAAGAAGATTGTTAATGAAGAGGAATGCACCCCTTTCATGTTGGGGATTGGTATGAGTTAATTGTTTTGAATCAAGAAATTTTTGTAGAGACTATGCTAATTGTAGTTAAGAATCAACAGTTCTAGAGAGAGATATATGGAAAATGTGTTCATGACAGTCTATTCAATGTGAGACAATCTCTAAAGGACGATAGTTGAAGTTCTAGCATTAATAGTCAATCAAGTAAGATGAATATTCGTAGTAGATGGTTGCACATATGATTCTACCCTGGATGTCGACAGTAAATGCCATGAGAACTAGAGCAAGTTTGAAGTGTAATAATAATTGATGCAAGATACCAGTCACAACAATATTCTCTATTGCAACTTGATCAGATTATAACTGAAATGACGTGTTAACTACGTTACTATTACCCAAATGAATGAAACGCCAGTCAATGTCTATATTGCAAAGGATCTATAATAGTTTAAGAGATTTAAATGGTTCGTGTTTTCATGAGTAAAAAAATATGGCTCCGGCAGGTGCAATAATAATTAGACAGAGGATAAGATGTGGAACCAATCAATCAATTTATTCATATATTCCAGTTTGTCAAAGATATATGAGATTTAAAGTTGTTTTATAGAATGCCAGTCTGTTTAAAGGTTGTGGAATCAGTTAAAGAGAGTAATTGTTGTGTTGAATAAGTATGACACCAAAGAGAGTGAGACTATGGATTCTACGATGTTGTATTGGAATCTTATAATTGCCACATGAACCTTAATATTTATTGAAGGTCAAAGGTGTACTCATGTGAAATGGATGTTTATGGTAACTCAGGAAAATGAGAATAAAGACGAAGTGATAATTAATCAAGGATATATAATGTCGTAGTGGAAGTCCCATACACCAGAGGTTACTTGAAAGCACTAAAGAAGGTTTATACTCTACTAATATGGTACGAGGACAAGAATGGTTTGCTTGTCGACACATCACTAAGTACAAGTTTTGACGAATCACTACAAAGTTTATGTGAGACGGTAGATGGGTTGTTCTATGAGTTACACGTACACCTATGGTAAAAAGATGAGCAGGGAAATCACTGCTATGTTAATCTGAAGTACAAAGAGGACAATGGACATCACCACTACATCAATCTGAAGTATGGAGATGATAATAAGAAGAATGATACATAGAAAGGTGATAAATAAATAGTCTATTGAAATGGAACAATAATCACTAGGACAGTCAGATCAAGTGTGGAGTTCTCTAATTCAAGGTATTTTGGAATTGCAGAGGCCATAAAACACGGTTGCAAAGTGGTTTACATCAATGTTGGAAGTAAAGTCTTGATAGTCTGTCCAGGTAGTTGATGGTCAAGCTAATCAAGAAGCTCCATTGGAAACTAGAATCAGAAAGGTTAAGGAGACACCGTTACATGAAATAATTCAAGAATATTTGAGATATAAACAATAATTGTTTTACACTGCAAAAGATGAAGGTCAGATGGAAGAAGATGCTTCAAGATCCGCTACTAATTTAAAGTACTTTGAAGCTCAGATACTTCGTAGATATACTTAATGGATAAGAGACTTGTTTCCATAAGACATGAGGAAATCGTTTTACCACGAAAGGTTGGATTCGGTCGAATGTTAAATGTTATTTTTCTCAGAAAAGTGAAATCATGGGAACTAATTCAACTCTAGTGATGCGTGAGGTTTCTATGGACTTGATAGAGTCAAGGGTGCTCAGAGAAGAATATAGAACAAACACTATCGTATTCACACAAGACTTTGTGATTTGAGACCTCTCAGTCAATATTCTAAGGGTCGAGAGGATAATGTTTTTCCAGTAAAATTGACCTATCAATATCTACATGAGGATTAAGTTAAGTGTTATGTTCTATTGGAAAAAAAAGAGTCAGAGAAAGGTATGTTAGATTGGCTAGTCAGTTTGACAAAGTGGTCAGTGAAGGATTGCCCTACCCAATTTCTTGCTAGCCGTTCCAAATCTCGGGACGAGATTTCTGTAAGGGGGGTAGATTTGTCACACCCTGAAAATCGCTAAATTATAGATTGTTGTAAAAAAAGGAATTTTTAGAATTTATTTATTAATTAAAGTAAGTGTTTGAATAAAATATATGAAAATTTTGAACATTAAATTGATATAGATAAAACTTTATTAAATATTTTTAGTGTCCAAATATTTTCTGGATTCTTCCCGGAATTATTTGAGCATTATAAGTATTTTTAATAAATGAAACATCATTTCAGCAATTATTTAAATTAAAAAGTTAATCAAAATCCTCTTCTTTGTCTCGGGCCGAATCCGGCCCATTCCCTTCCTTCCTCTCTCTTCCGCCGGCCCAACCCGAGCCTGCATCCTCTCTTCCTCTCTCTGCCAAAGTTCTATTTGCCTCCCTCCTTCAATCGGGCCGAGGAAATGAAGCCCGGCAAGAAGTCTGTTTTGCCTCCCTCTGCTACAGTGTCGCCCCTAACCTCCAGCCGGCCGATCTCCTCCCTGCCGTGCCCGTGTACAGCGCCGCCTCCCCACCAAATTCGTCCTCTCCGTTGCTCCTCTTTCCAAATTAGTTGTGGGAATGGAATCCTCTCAATCTCCTCTTCCTTTCCCCCAAGAAATCCCCAAAAGTTTATATGGAAATTCTTTCCAATTTCGCGGATCAAATCCTTCCTTTTTCCGGCAAACCCTACCTAATCCGTCGCCGATTCCATCCGTTCCCGAGCCGATCTCTCCCTCTTCCGGCTATAAATAGCATCCCCTCGGCCTCCTCTTCCGTTTGCCTCAAGTCTCAAGCCGAGCCGTCGCTTGTAGCGCCGCCGCCGCCTTGCCCTAGCCGCCGCCGACGCCGGTGACCCTCCAGCCGCGTCGCGCCGCCTCCTCGGTCGACCCCGACCTGCGCCGTCGCCTCCCTCGGCTTCGCAAGGGTGAGAGCTACCCCGGCCACCCGTTCCCTTGCGCCGAATCTCGCCGGAATTGCTCTCCCCGCGCTCGCCTTCTCTCTCCACCTCCGGCCGCCGCTCCAGCAGCCCCGCGCCGTCGCTGTGGTCGTCGCCTTCGGTCGCTGCTGCCGCCGTTGGGTTCGCGAGGAGGAGAAGAAGACCGGCCTCCACTTCCCCGTCGTCGAAGACCCCGGGAAGCCCATCGTCACCGTGAAGCCGATCTGTTCCATCTTCAGCAGCGCCGTTCGTCGCCGTCCATCGCCGCCTTCGTTCACCGTCGCCACCCTCGGGATCGCAGGAGCGAGGTGAAGACCGTCCGCCCCTCGGTTGCTGCCTCTCGTCGCCAGAAAGCCGTCGCCATCGTCAACCCAAGGTCGCCGCTTTGGAGCTGGTCGCCTGCCATCTCCCTCGCCGTCTGTCGTCGCGTAAGTGGTGGTAAGGGTCGCCTTGATCTCCTATCTCTCCCGGTGCCCTCCGTTTGCATCATTGTACCGTGGTTCGCTGGTAACTGCCGTTCCCGTGCTTGCGGTCGTCGATCCTGCGTGGCAGCCATATCATCGCTGACACCAGCGCCATCTTGGCCATCCAAAATTAATATAAATTTGTCATCTCTTTTCAATGACATATTATTCCTTTTTAATATATGTCATCTACCAAATATGATATAATCTTTTTCCGGAGGATGTTTTAATCTTCTGTCTCAGCTATAAATCATTTGTAAATTGTTTAATCAATTTGGAATAGTCTTTTCTTTAATAGGTTTAATTAGAATTAAATCTTGTAAAATTCATATCTAATTCATACGAACTCGGAATGAGGTCGTGCAAGTCTCATAATTCATCTAAATTCAAGCTCTACCCATATGAACTTTAATTGTACTGTTCATTTGGTTTTTATTAGTGTTTTTCCTTGTTTTGCGTTTTAGGTTTAGACTTCCCGTTGTTTCGGAGGATCATTCGTTCATTGGAGAAGTTCCTGAAGACGAATTGAAGACGCTTGTTTGTAAGGCAAGTCACACAGATCCCCCAAACAACCCTTTGAGCATGTTGAACCTGTTTAAAGCTATTGATTTATTTCAACTTATGCATTGTTTTTTAATGTCATTGGGTGGTGAGCCTTTCCCATTTAATTATGGCCGAAGATGACTTTATTTTCCTATGGGTTATAATTTGACTAGCATGGACCTTATATATTGGATTGGTTCAGCTAGATGTTATTTATAGTTGCTTAGCCGTGCTTAGAAACATTAGCTCATTAATAGGATAAATCATGCTTCACTATCACTTATGGATATTTAATGGAAGCTCACGATGGTCAATCGTGATTGGTTAATTAATTAATTTGCCAAATAAAACTTGATAAAGGTGGGTTGTGAGCACATGGTTTTGATGGTCGTGCTCATGACAATTAAGGACCGGTTCACGAGTTTCGGTTGTGAAACATTAACCGTGCCAACCACAAGCTAGCGTGGGCAACGGCTTTACCTTTTGTATAGCATGGTTCATTGCGGAGCACCAGACTGAGAAGTGGCGGAGATAAGCCCACGGGGGTCATGTGGACCCCCGTTTTTATAACAGGAATCGATCGTGTAAACCGTACCATTTCCCTGGATTAAGTAGTCTGGTACACACGAATTCATAGCTGAAATACCGAGTACACATACACGGATATCTAGATCAAGTTATTACATCAAAGCCCGCAGGCATTTGTCTTAAATCATCGGACCGAAAGGTCCGGAATACATTCAAAAACAGAATAGGTAAGGCAGCGGAAATGGAGGCAGCGGCACGCCATTGCCACAGGCAACGACCGTATCTAAGACCTATTGGACCCCATCGTCTTCATCTCCCTCCTGATAATAGGCATAGGGATCTTCCGACGCTTCATCTTCAGTCTCTGATTGAGTTTGTATATAGCAAGGGTGAGTACCAACCGTACTCAACAAGTCACCACAACAACAATGCAAATGACAGGGATATTGGAAGGATTGTTATGGTTCTTTTGCGTAAAGCAAGTTTTGTAATTCTTTTCACAACCCTAAGACCTAGCACAGACTGATCAAGTTTTAATACCAGTGTTCACATTAAACAATGACGGTTCTGTCCACCATCCATTATGATCCCAAGGATGGCTTCCCGCCATTATGTCGTCATGGTTTTCTGAGGACGTCCACATTCCCTACTCTCAGGAAGTGGCTCCAGCAGCATATAAATCATCATGCAATTATCCCAACCCACACAAGTTTAAGAATTCAGAGTCTAGCCAAGTGTAATACACGTCCCGGTGCTCAATAACCGCGAGCACGGCTATTCGAATAGATTTGGTTTACTCACACTGCAGTGGATGTACACTTTACCCGCACTCCGCGACTGCCCAACACATGAGCCTTGTCCCAACACATGAGACGCGTCACGGCAAAGCTTTTCGATAACCTCGCATTGGCAGTACCCGCTCCATGAACTTGACATCCTCATACACTCTAGGCGTACGCGGTTTCTAGCAGTGTGAGGAGTTCTGGCGCAGCCGGGGAAGAAGAACTCACACATGCATTAAGTTAATTAGGTTTAAATTCTCACGCGGCAGTCCTACCGATGGCGACACCACTGTAGACACCCGCCTCGCGGTTCTACCAATGGCTGCCCCATCGTAGAGCCCCTGCCTCACACATCGAGAAACCACTATGCATGGATACTGCCTCTGCTCAGCTATCTATTCCGCTAGGTCTATACCCATACGAGAAGTGCGGTTGTACGGGAGTCGTTTCATGCTTAACTTCATGGCTCGGTCCTTAATTGACCGGGGACGGTACTAGCCTTTTCCGGATACCACCCAAATCCTCCGTCCGCCCCAGTCGAAAACATTTGTTTGATTTTATTTCTCTTTTCACAAATCATGTCATCAACATTATGGCACTGTGGCGCTCATGCCTCCACATGCCGTTTCTCAATTACCTTCCCAAAGGTAATTGCCCAAGCATATAGCATTTGATAAATATGAGTATGCACAATTCTAGAATAGCATTGCTAAGCACTTGTCATAATTGACTAGGGACTCGTACGTAAACATAGTTACAAAGGAAATATTAGGCAAACAATCATCAAGGCATGGCATAATCACAAGTGGGATGTTTATTATTGCATGCAATTTTATTTGTAAACAAAATAATTTCGCAATTGGGATCAATATGTTCAAGGGATAGTGATGACTTGCCTTGCTCAGGGTCTTGCGGGTCTTGGCCTTCACTCGGATCTGCAACTCCCTCGGGCTCTATAGTTACGTGCGAAATTGATTTGAATTCGGTTAGAATTCAAATAAAGATCCAAATAAATCCGAATAGAAGTCGAACGCGAAAATCGATTCTCTTATTAACTTTACTAATCACGAACTAGGGTCAACCCAATTTCGATTTATATATATCCTAAATTATTTTTACGGTGTAAATATTTTGTTATTATAAGTTCTCAATTTAATCTACCCCGAGCATTGTATTCAAATAATAGATTAGGAATTTATATGGCGAGCTAAATATCGGATGGAAGTCCAAAATTCATCTTATAATATTATACTATTTAATTTGGTCTAAGCCTAAACGATTACTTATAATACACGGCTAAAATCCCTATTAATTAAATCCAAACTCCCACCGTAGATCAATTACTTATAGAAATTACCCCCAAATAACCTATAAAAATTTATAAAAATTCCTCTAATTGTTTTAGGCCTTAATTTATATCTAAATTACCACCGCGAATTAGTTTCTTACAGAAATTACCAAGAATAATCCATATTCTATATTAAATTTTGCGATTCTATGGTTATAATTAAATCTATAATTAAATTCTAATTTATTTTAAATTTTCTAAACCTCCTAATTTCCTTTCTTTTCTTTTCCCTATTTTTTCCCTTTTTCTTTTCTCTCTCTTTCCCTTTTTCTTTTTCTCCTTTTTCTCTCTCTCTCTCTCCCTTTTTCTTTTTCTTCTTTTTTTTCTCTCTCTCTCTCTCTCTGTTTTCCTCTCTCCCTCTCTCTCTCTCTCTTTCTTTTTCTTTCTTCTCTCTCTCTCTCTCTCTCTTTTCCCCCGGCTCCTTCTCTCTTTCTTCTTTCCTCTCCTCTCTCTCGGTTTCACTCTCCCTCTCTCCCTCTCTCTCGGCTTTCTCTCCCTCGCTCTCCCTACCCGAGGCGACGGCGACGGCGACGGCGCAAGGGGGAAGGCGGCGGCTTACCGATGGCGGCGGCGGCGCAAGGCGGCGATGCACGGCGGGCTGCCTTGAGGCGACGGCGCGGCGGCTCGAGGCTACGGTGCGGCGGCTTCGATGATGGCGACGCGGCGACACGACGACGGCGCGGTGGAGAAGGAGGAGAGGGCGGGGAAGGATGGGGGATGGGTGTGGAGTGGAGGAGAGGGGGCCGGGATTTATAGGGGAGGAGGGGGAAGCAAGGAGAGGGGTGGCGGCGGCTTTAATGGCGGCGGCTGCGCGGGCGCGGGGCGACGAAGGGGACGGGCGGGCGGCACGGCGGTATGGAAAGGCAGGGCGACGTGCGGGCGGACGACGGTGCGGGGTTCAAGATGGGATGCAGGGCGACATGCGGGCGGGCGTGCGGCGCGGTGGCAAAGGGGAGGGGACAAGGCGACGTGCGTGCGGGCGGCGTGACGACGCAGCGACGTGACGACGAGACGGGGCGGCGGTGCGGGGATTTGAACCGACACAACACGCGCGGCACGGCGACGGGATGGGGAGGCAAGGTGGCGCGGCGCGCGGGGCTCGAGACGGCGGTGTGTGCGGTGCGGCGACGAGACGGGGAGGCACGGCGGCGGCACGACAGCCGTGTGGCGCGGGACGGCGACGTGGGGCGCGAGGAGTGATGAGGGCGATGGCTACGGGTCGGTGAGGCGGAGCGGCGCGGGGTTAGGGGCCATGACGCGCGCGCGGCGGGGGCGATGATGGCGCGGCGATGGGATGGGAATGCGACGGCGGTTCGTGCGGGGAGGCGGAGCGGCGCGGCGTGTGGGGCGAGGCGACAGCGGCTCGTGCGGCGCGGGCGCGATGATGGCGACGGCGACGGGAAGGCGGAGCGGCGCGGGGGCGGCAGAGGAGGGTTAGGGAACCACGACGCGCGCGCGGCGGCGGCGATGGCGCGCGGTGCGGCTCCGGGCGGCGCGGGGAGGCGCGCGGCGCACGGGGCGCGAGGTAGAGGAGGGGGCCGGGTTAAGGGGACCCCGTCGAACACTTGGCGACTAATGAACAGTGCCCTTTCCTATTTTCCCCGATTTTCAGCCCATTTTCCATTTAATTTAATTTAGCAATTTCTAAATGTTGTAAAATTGATTTTTATTCATTATGTGTGTTGTTCCAATTATTGTATTCACCCTAAATTAATTTTACTCATATTTCACTTGTATTATTTGTTTGGATCATTAATTAGGGTTAATCCTTATTCCCTCGCGTTTAAATTTAATTGATACAAATGTGTTTGCATTAACATTTTATTTATTTCTATCCACATCTAATTTTTATTGTAAATTATATTTATTCTACCAATTCCCATCTAGAGTTTATTCCTAATTAATTGTCCTTTACTCACGATTAATGAACTTCGAAATCGAATCAAATGAAACAGACGAATAAAATCGGCATGATGCAATTTATTTGAAAAGTTTTTGAAAATCCGCATTTTTAGAGTTTTTGTTTTTATTGGTCAAATTTCCAGGATGTTACAAACCTACCCCCCTTAAATAAATCTCGTCCCGAGATTTCTTACCGGTTTTCGAACAGATACGGGTATTCCGTCTTCAAGAACTCTTCGCTCTCCCAAGTGGCTTCATCCTCAGTGTGATTACTCCATTGTACCTTGTACATACGCCACGTTTTGGTTCTAGTTCCCTTTTCTGCTTCATCCAATATCCGGATCGGGTGTTCTGGATACGTGAGATCATTGCTAATGTGAATCTCCTCCAGCGGAGCTTGTTCTTCCGGCACTCGTAAGCATTTCTTCAATTGTGACACATGGAAGACTGGGTGTACATCGGCGATAATTTCGGGTAGCTGTAGCTGATAGGCAACTTCTCCTCGTCTAGCGAGGATTTGAAAAGGTCCCACATATCTTGGCGCTAGTTTTCCCTTAACTTTAAACCTCTTCGTTCCCCTCATTGGTGAAACCTTTAAATAAACGTAATCTCCTTCCCTAAATTCTAGGTTTCTCCTTCGGGTGTCCGCGTAGCTCTTTTGCCGTGACTGTGCCACTTTTAAACGGTCCCGAATCAGACGAACCTTTTCTTCGGCTTCTTTGATAATGTCCGGTCCAAATACGGCACGTTCTCCTGTCTCGGACCACATCAGCGGGGTTCGACACCGTCGACCAAACAATGCTTCGTTGGGCGACATTTTCAGGCTTGCTTGAAAGCTGTTGTTGTAGGAGAATTCGGCATAGGGCAAACATCTCTCCCAGTCTTTGCTAAAATCCAATGCACAAGCTCTCAACATGTCCTCTAGGACCTGGTTGGTTCTCTCTGTCTGGCCATCTGTCTGTGGGTGATAAGCTGTGCTGAACGCAAGGTAACTCCCTAGGGCTTCATGTACTTTCTCCCAGAAATGAGAGGTAAACTGTGTGCCTCGATCAGATATGATTCTCTTAGGTACACCGTGAAGACATACTATACGGGCCATATATAACTCGGCTAGCTTGGCACTACTATACGGGGATGAATCTTGCCGTTTTGGTGAGTCGATCCACGATCACCCAGATGGAATCATATCCGGTTGTAGTCTTGGGCAATCCAACAATAAAATCCATACCTATCTCATCCCATTTCCATTCAGGGATCCTAAGGGGTTGTAGCAAACCTGCCGGTCTCTGATGCTCAGCCTTCACCTTCTGACAGACGTCACAGAGCGCTACGTACTCTGCCACATCTCTCTTCATGTTTGGCCACCAGTATCCTTCCTTCAGATCCTGGTACATCTTGGTGCTTCCGGGGTGTAGTGAGTATGCTGATTCGTGAGCTTCCTTTAGGATTAATCCTCTCAGTCCACCCTGTTCAGGTACGTATATCCTCTTTTTGTACCATAGGACATCCTTCTCGTCGGTTGAAAATTCCTTTGCAAAGCCTGCAGCTAGACGTTCCTTCACCTCTCGGATCTCCTGGTTGTCCTTCTGGGCCTCTTCAATTTGGGCCCTCAAAAGAGGTTGAATGTCCAAGGTGTTTATCTGTCCATGAGGTACTATACGTAGGTTTAGCTGAGCCATTTCCTCCTTAAGCTCAGGAGCCATCTCTTTCGCCTCAAGATGATTGCAATGGCTCTTCCGACTCAACGCGTCGGCCACAACGTTTGCTTTGCCAGGGTGGTAGTGAACCTCCAAGTCATAATCCTTGATTAATTCCAACCACCGTCTTTGCCTCAAGTTGAGGTCCGACTGGGTAAAGATATACTTCAGACTCTTGTGGTCGGTGTAGATGTCGCAGTGGTTTCCTATCAGATAATGTCTCCAAATCTTCAGCGCATGAACCACAGCTGCAAGTTCTAAGTCATGGGTAGGGTAGTTTTCTTCATGTGGTCGCAATTGTCGCGACGCATAGGCCACAACCTTTCCGTCCTGCATTAGTACTCCTCCTAGTCCTTGCCTCGATGCATCACAATAGATGACAAAGTCTTTCCTGATGTCAGGAAGAACTAAAATAGGTGCCGAGGTTAGCTTTTCCTTGAGCTGCTCAAAGCTTTTCTGACACTGTTCTGACCACGCAAACTTCTTTTCTTTCTTGAGTAGCTGCGTCATTGGCCGGGCTATCTTAGAGAATCCTTCAATGAACCTCCGGTAGTATCCGGCCAAGCCTAGAAAACTCCGAATTTCCGTCACAGATTTGGGTTCCTTCCATTCCGTAACGGCCTCCACTTTAGCAGGGTCCACTGCTACTCCGCCGGCTGAGATCACGTGGCCTAGAAAAGCGACCTCCTTCAACCAGAACTCACACTTGCTAAACTTTGCATATAATTTATGCTTCCGAAGTTTCTCGAGTACCAAACGCAAGTGCTCAGCATGTTCTTCTTCGTCTTTGGAGTAGATCAATATATCATCGATGAATACTACCACAAATTTGTCCAGGTATTCCATGAACACCTTGTTCATGAGGTTCATAAAGTATGCTGGGGCGTTGGTTAAACCAAACGACATCACCGTGAACTCATACAACCCATAGCGTGTTGAGAACGCGGTTTTGGGTATATCCCCGGTCCTAATTTTCAATTGATGGTATCCCGATCGAAGATCAATCTTAGAGAATACCTTCGCTCCTTTGAGTTGATCGAAAAGATCATCGATCCGTGGTAGTGGATACTTGTTCTTAATAGTTACTTCGTTCAGTGAACGATAGTCTACACACATCCTCATGGTACCATCTTTCTTCTTGACGAACAGCACTGGGGCTCCCCAAGGTGACGAACTGGGGCGTACAAATCCCTTTTCTTGTAACTCTCTGATTTGCTTTTTAAGCTCCTCTAACTCGTTGACTGGCATCCGATAAGGTCTCTTGGATATGGGAGCAGTTCCGGGTATCAGATCAATAATGAACTCAATATCACGATCTGGTGGCATCCCGGGTAGATCTTCTGGAAACACATCGGCAAATCGTTGCACTATAGGCATTCCTTTCAAAGGCAGCATGGTAAATATGCCTCCGGCACGTTCGGTTAGTCTAGGGTCTTGATCCATCGTTGCTCGCATGTCCGACCCCCAAGGTGTGGTCAGGGTGACTTCCCTACGTCTGCAGTCGATTACCCCTCTGTTCCTTGTTAACCAATCCATTCCCAATATGACATCCAAGGTCTGGGGTATCAAAACCATAAGGTTGGAGGGAAATACCACATCCCTAAGACGGACAGGTACATCTATGCAAGCATGACTCACAGTTATCTCGCCCCCAGGTGAGTGGACTATCATAGGTTTTCTAAGTCTTACTGGAGTTAAGTTGTGTTTTTGGCTAGCCTTCAAAGATATGAATGAATGCGATGCGCCAGAATCGAAAAGGACTTTAACGGGGGTGGAATTGATAGAGAACGTACCCATAAGTACGCCCTGATCTTCCTGGGCCTCCTCAGCTCGGACATGGTTCACTTGTCCGCGCTCGGATCCTGTAGCGGTCCTGTTTGTCTGTGGAGTCCTGAACAGGCCTCGTCCGACAGCAGGGGCAGGGGTCCCACGAACAGTGATCGCATTGGCGCCAGTACGTACAGGAGTCTTGCTTGGATGAGGGCAGTTGTTGGCGTAGTGCCCATACTCCCCGCAATTGAAGCAGTTCACATGCCTCCTGGTTCCAGGGGCAGCCAGAGTTGGTGCAGGGGTGCGGTTCTGAGTCGCAAGTGGCCTGTTGAAGTTGCTAGGTGCAGCAGGGCGGTTGGTGGCCACAACAGGGGGCTTCCACCCAGACGAAGTGGCTCCCTTGAATCGCTGAGGCACTCCCTGAGGTGTGCGATTCATAGCAAGTCTCCTCTTGCGATTGTTTTCTACAGTCCTCTGATCATTTTCCAGCCTAACAACTTTGTTGATCAGGCTCTGGAAGCTTTGATGGTCTTGCCCAATCATGGGTCCACGCAGCTCATCATTCAGCCCTTCTATGAACTTGTCGATCTTTTCTTCTTCATCGACAAGGTCTCCAACTGCATAGCGGGCCAACTGAGTAAATCGGTTCAGATATTCCTGCACCGTCGTGTTCCCTTGCCGCAGCCTTCTGAACTCGTTCTTCTTCATACGCATCACCGCAGCAGGTACGAAGTTCTCGCGGAATGCTGCAGTGAACTCCTCCCAGGTGGGTTCTCCAGCATCCTCTTCTCGAGCTTCTTTATAGGTATCCCACCAGTCTCCGGCGGGTCCCTCCAGTTGGTTGACTGCGAAGATCACCTTGTCGGCTTCGCGCACCCGGACAAGGGTCAGTTTCTTCTCGATGATACGCAGCCAGTCTTCCGCCTCCATAGGCTCGTCTGCTGATGCGAACGTGGGTGGCTTGGTCCTCATGAATTCTCCAAAGCTGTATCCTCCGCGATTGCCTTGGTTGTTCGCGATGGCTTGTAGCAGCTGGGTTTGAGTGGCCATGACTCCGGCCAGGGTGGTTAGGTCAGGTGTCGAAGGTTCTTCATTGCTGGTGGATGTCCTACGTCGGCTTGCCATCTGTGTAGGCCGATTAAGTAAGTATCCTAATTTTCTAACTAGTTCTTATGGTTTTATCCCCTTAAAGGAGTTGTTTTGGTGTGAACTTTGTTTTGCAAGCTTGGTGGAATAAACTCATTTTCAATATAACAATGACAATATCATAAATAACATCATAGGGTTCCACTAACAGTACATAACTCATGATGCAAGTGACTGTATACATACGCAGTCCAAATAAGGTTCATCCAAAAGATACATCAAACTAACTATCAAACTACTCGTCAATCTAGGTAAGGGGTAGGGGTGTGTCTCGCATACAATCCAAAAAGAAACCAACTGAAGCGAGATCGAAGCTGCAGTCATCCTCCGGCCTAGTCGTCCAACCATCCGCAGGATCCTGGGGCAGGCAGAGGGTGGTCGCTGGCGCGGGCAAACCTGAGTCCCCACGGCTCGGAAGTAGTGGCCTCTGCGTCAGGCTTGGGCTTCTTGCCCGGAGGTCGTGTGCTCTTGCGAGCAGTGCTGAGGGTGCGAGGGCCTCCGAGGAAGGTGATGCGGGGGACAGGGATCTCATCCTCTGAAGAATCAGTGGTGTCTGACTCGACGTCGGTCCCCTCTGACTCGGAACTGACCTGGATCGGGGTCTCCAAACTGGAACCCAGCTGCGGAGAAGGTACAGGGATCTGTGGTGTGTGCACAATCTCCGGGGCAGGTGGCGGTGGCACTGTCGGGTCCTCCAGGTAAGGTGCTGACTCAGTAGCCAGCATGCCAGCCTCTCCCAAAAGAGCGTGGAAGGCTGGTGGGTATGGCGGAGTGAGGAAGAAGTAGCGGTCACGCCCTACTGCTGTGGAAGTAGAAGCCCCTGTGGCGCTGGCCGTGGCTGCTCGAAGCTGCGCCTCCAGCTGACTGACGTGCTCCTGACTCTCCCTCAACTGCTCCTCAAGTATATCCACCATCCCGCGGCGCTCGTTGTACTGATCGGACAACTGCTGGAACTGGTCGCCGTGGGTCTGGAGCTGTGCCTTCAGTGAGTCTATCTCACTGCCCCAAGTCTGGTGCTCCTCCTCCAGCTGGAGCTGCTGCGCTGTGAGGTCCGTCACCTCAGTCTCTAACTCTCCCACACGCCTCTGCTGGTCGTCGATCTCCAACAGAGCCTCCTCGTAAAAGTCGTCTGCTGCCTCAGCCCATCGTGACAGTTGGGTCACAATCGGGTTGTAGCAGCAAGGCGTGTCCTGAACTGTGCAGAGGGAGTTGCTCTCCTCTCGAAATGGGTGGTGAGCAAACTCAGTACTAGTCAACTCAGCTCGGTGGATAGAGCTAAGTCTGAGGAAGGCCTCCCGTGCTGCATCCTGCATCGCGTTCTCTGGTAGGTCGCGATAGTATCGTGTCGGGAAGCTGTAGTCTAACTCTGGAGGAACTCGTGTGTGAACCTCGACCCGAGCCTCCCAAACAGATCCACACGGTCTCACTCGGTAGATCGGAGGGCTGGGGTATCGCAGACGCCTCATCAGCCGGTGTAGCTCGATGACGTATCCCTCTGAGCGGGGTACGCTCAACTCCCAAGCGGCGGGTGAATCCTGATCTGCCATCTAAATTTTAGGAAAAACCCAAAGTCAGCTAAGAGTAAAACTTATTTGGTAAAGAGAATGGTTAAGAGTAAGATGAAGATCGTGCTGAGTTTTGTAAACATAGCGTTTTTACTTTTGAAAGTATTACTAAGTGGGAATTTCTCCCTTAGCCAACTTAGAAAAGGGGTGGGGCACCATTTGGTCTTTTCCTACAGTCGTATGGCTCTGATACCAGCTCTGTGGACCCCCGTTTTTATAACAGGAATCGATCGTGTAAACCGTACCATTTCCCTGGATCAAGTAGTCTGGTACACACGAATTCATAGCTGAAATACCGAGTACACATACACGGATATCTAGATCAAGTTATTACATCAAAGCCCGCAGGCATTTGTCTTAAATCATCGGACCGAAAGGTCCGGAATACATTCAAAAACAGAATAGGTAAGGCAGCGGAAATGGAGGCAGCGGCACGCCATTGCCACAGGCAACGACCGTATCTAAGACCTATTGGACCCCATCGTCTTCATCTCCCTCCTGATAATAGGCATAGGGATCTTCCGACGCTTCATCTTCAGTCTCTGATTGAGTTTGTATATAGCAAGGGTGAGTACCAACCGTACTCAACAAGTCACCACAACAACAATGCAAATGACAGGGATATTGGAAGGATTGTTATGGTTCTTTTGCGTAAAGCAAGTTTTGTAATTCTTTTCACAACCCTAAGACCTAGCACAGACTGATCAAGTTTTAATACCAGTGTTCACATTAAACAATGACGGTTCTGTCCACCATCCATTATGATCCCAAGGATGGCTTCCCGCCATTATGTCGTCATGGTTTTCTGAGGACGTCCACATTCCCTACTCTCAGGAAGTGGCTCCAGCAGCATATAAATCATCATGCAATTATCCCAACCCACACAAGTTTAAGAATTCAGAGTCTAGCCAAGTGTAATACACGTCCCGGTGCTCAATAACCGCGAGCACGGCTATTCGAATAGATTTGGTTTACTCACACTGCAGTGGATGTACACTTTACCCGCACTCCGCGACTGCCCAACACATGAGCCTTGTCCCAACACATGAGACGCGTCACGGCAAAGCTTTTCGATAACCTCGCATTGGCAGTACCCGCTCCATGAACTTGACATCCTCATACACTCTAGGCGTACGCGGTTTCTAGCAGTGTGAGGAGTTCTGGCGCAGCCGGGGAAGAAGAACTCACACATGCATTAAGTTAATTAGGTTTAAATTCTCACGCGGCAGTCCTACCGATGGCGACACCACTGTAGACACCCGCCTCGCGGTTCTACCAATGGCTGCCCCATCGTAGAGCCCCTGCCTCACACATCGAGAAACCACTATGCATGGATACTGCCTCTGCTCAGCTATCTATTCCGCTAGGTCTATACCCATACGAGAAGTGCGGTTGTACGGGAGTCGTTTCATGCTTAACTTCATGGCTCGGTCCTTAATTGACCGGGGACGGTACTAGCCTTTTCCGGATACCACCCAAATCCTCCGTCCGCCCCAATCGAAAACATTTGTTTGATTTTATTTCTCTTTTCACAAATCATGTCATCAACATTATGGCACTGTGGCGCTCATGCCTCCACATGCCGTTTCTCAATTACCTTCCCAAAGGTAATTGCCCAAGCATATAGCATTTGATAAATATGAGTATGCACAATTCTAGAATAGCATTGCTAAGCACTTGTCATAATTGACTAGGGACTCGTACGTAAACATAGTTACAAAGGAAATATTAGGCAAACAATCATCAAGGCATGGCATAATCACAAGTGGGATGTTTATTATTGCATGCAATTTTATTTGTAAACAAAATAATTTCGCAATTGGGATCAATATGTTCAAGGGATAGTGATGACTTGCCTTGCTCAGGGTCTTGCGGGTCTTGGCCTTCACTCGGATCTGCAACTCCCTCGGGCTCTATAGTTACGTGCGAAATTGATTTGAATTCGGTTAGAATTCAAATAAAGATCCAAATAAATCCGAATAGAAGTCGAACGCGAAAATCGATTCTCTTATTAACTTTACTAATCACGAACTAGGGTCAACCCAATTTCGATTTATATATATCCTAAATTATTTTTACGGTGTAAATATTTTGTTATTATAAGTTCTCAATTTAATCTACCCCGAGCATTGTATTCAAATAATAGATTAGGAATTTATATGGCGAGCTAAATATCGGATGGAAGTCCAAAATTCATCTTATAATATTATACTATTTAATTTGGTCTAAGCCTAAACGATTACTTATAATACACGGCTAAAATCCCTATTAATTAAATCCAAACTCCCACCGTAGATCAATTACTTATAGAAATTACCCCCAAATAACCTATAAAAATTTATAAAAATTCCTCTAATTGTTTTAGGCCTTAATTTATATCTAAATTACCACCGCGAATTAGTTTCTTACAGAAATTACCAAGAATAATCCATATTCTATATTAAATTTTGCGATTCTATGGTTATAATTAAATCTATAATTAAATTCTAATTTATTTTAAATTTTCTAAACCTCCTAATTTTCCTTTTCTTTTCTTTTTCCCTATTTTTCTTTCCTTTTTCTTTTCTCTCTCTTTCCCTTTTTCTTTTTCTCCTTTTTCTCTCTCTCTCTCTCCCTTTTTCTTTTTCTTCTTTTTTTTCTCTCTCTCTCTCTCTCTGTTTTCCTCTCTCCCTCTCTCTCTCTCTTTCTTTTTCTTTCTTCTCTCTCTCTCTCTCTCTCTTTTCCCCCGGCTCCTTCTCTCTTTCTTCTTTCCTCTCCTCTCTCTCGGTTTCACTCTCCCTCTCTCCCTCTCTCTCGGCTTTCTCTCCCTCGCTCTCCCTACCCGAGGCGACGGCGACGGCGACGGCGCAAGGGGGAAGGCGGCGGCTTACCGATGGCGGCGGCGGCGCAAGGCGGCGATGCACGGCGGGCTGCCTTGAGGCGACGGCGCGGCGGCTCGAGGCTACGGTGCGGCGGCTTCGATGATGGCGACGCGGCGACACGACGACGGCGCGGTGGAGAAGGAGGAGAGGGCGGGGAAGGATGGGGGATGGGTGTGGAGTGGAGGAGAGGGGGCCGGGATTTATAGGGGAGGAGGGGGAAGCAAGGAGAGGGGTGGCGGCGGCTTTAATGGCGGCGGCTGCGCGGGCGCGGGGCGACGAAGGGGACGGGCGGGCGGCACGGCGGTATGGAAAGGCAGGGCGACGTGCGGGCGGACGACGGTGCGGGGTTCAAGATGGGATGCAGGGCGACATGCGGGCGGGCGTGCGGCGCGGTGGCAAAGGGGAGGGGACAAGGCGACGTGCGTGCGGGCGGCGTGACGACGCAGCGACGTGACGACGAGACGGGGCGGCGGTGCGGGGATTTGAACCGACACAACACGCGCGGCACGGCGACGGGATGGGGAGGCAAGGTGGCGCGGCGCGCGGGGCTCGAGACGGCGGTGTGTGCGGTGCGGCGACGAGACGGGGAGGCACGGCGGCGGCACGACAGCCGTGTGGCGCGGGACGGCGACGTGGGGCGCGAGGAGTGATGAGGGCGATGGCTACGGGTCGGTGAGGCGGAGCGGCGCGGGGTTAGGGGCCATGACGCGCGCGCGGCGGGGGCGATGATGGCGCGGCGATGGGATGGGAATGCGACGGCGGTTCGTGCGGGGAGGCGGAGCGGCGCGGCGTGTGGGGCGAGGCGACAGCGGCTCGTGCGGCGCGGGCGCGATGATGGCGACGGCGACGGGAAGGCGGAGCGGCGCGGGGGCGGCAGAGGAGGGTTAGGGAACCACGACGCGCGCGCGGCGGCGGCGATGGCGCGCGGTGCGGCTCCGGGCGGCGCGGGGAGGCGCGCGGCGCACGGGGCGCGAGGTAGAGGAGGGGGCCGGGTTAAGGGGACCCCGTCGAACACTTGGCGACTAATGAACAGTGCCCTTTCCTATTTTCCCCGATTTTCAGCCCATTTTCCATTTAATTTAATTTAGCAATTTCTAAATGTTGTAAAATTGATTTTTATTCATTATGTGTGTTGTTCCAATTATTGTATTCACCCTAAATTAATTTTACTCATATTTCACTTGTATTATTTGTTTGGATCATTAATTAGGGTTAATCCTTATTCCCTCGCGTTTAAATTTAATTGATACAAATGTGTTTGCATTAACATTTTATTTATTTCTATCCACATCTAATTTTTATTGTAAATTATATTTATTCTACCAATTCCCATCTAGAGTTTATTCCTAATTAATTGTCCTTTACTCACGATTAATGAACTTCGAAATCGAATCAAATGAAACAGACGAATAAAATCGGCATGATGCAATTTATTTGAAAAGTTTTTGAAAATCCGCATTTTTAGAGTTTTTGTTTTTATTGGTCAAATTTCCAGGATGTTACAGGTCACTGGGGAGTCCATGCCTTGTTTATAAGGGGG
The DNA here is from genome assembly GCA_000576495.2 of Oryza glumipatula. Classification (NCBI taxonomy): domain Eukaryota; kingdom Viridiplantae; phylum Streptophyta; class Magnoliopsida; order Poales; family Poaceae; genus Oryza; species Oryza glumipatula. The sequence continues at coordinate 14,582,052 of CM002523.2, read as the reverse complement.
TGATTATGATCTAGGAACGGTGCACTGTGGTGGATTGTGTTGTGCGAGGGGTACTGTCACAGCTCCTTTCCGAGGTACCGTGGTGGTATTGAGGCGCATGGTGACATGTCGTGGGGCTGTGTCTTGTGGGTACAGTGGTACACCTCTGGCCAGAGTGAAACTATTCGAATAGCCGTGCCCGCGGTTATGGGCGGGTCTACCAATGTCTTTCGTGATTAGTCTCACACTTCTCACCATAATAAAAGATGCTATAACTGGTAATAATTTGATTAGCTCTTGGTTTGGATTGGTACATTCCTGGTTTGGAGATAGATCTGTACAGCCGGGTATGGTTGTTCAGGATGGTTGGGCCTGTGTAGCATGGGTATGTTGTACAGTGTTGATTAATATTGATAATTAATTGCTCTACTGTTTTACAATTCTCAAATGTTTGCTAAATGCTGCTTTTGCAAATAAGCCCTATATTATGCCATTCTTTAGTATCCTTGTGCACTTGCATATTTGTTGTGTGGCTTGCTGAGTATGTCATATGCTCACCTTGCAATAATCATCAAACCTCAGTTGAAGAAAAAAGATTCAGAAGGAGAAGACGTTTGGCTTATACCCCAGTTGAGCTGCCTGTGGGAGTGGAGCTGAAGCTCGCTAGGTTTTATTTTTTCCGCTGCAGTTTTCTTCATGGTGAGGACTAAGTGCCTCTTATGTAAGTATTTATTCGCTTTAGTTGTTGATGAATCTGTATATTAAATTGTCAGTTTGTGTACCTCGGCTGATTCCTGGACGAGGATTTTATGCACAAATGAGTTCGGAAATTACTAGTGAATTTCTGGGCGTGACAATGGGGGCATCGCATTCCACTTGCACTAACACGGCCGATGCCGCGATGGCTACAAGGAGTAGGGCGACGGCTTTGGCCATTGCTAATGAACTGGAGAGGGATCTTTCAATGTTGGAAGATGTTGCTACTGCGCGTGGATTTGCTGTGTGAGTTTGTAGGGATCATCGGGGCTTTAAATAGGGAAACATGTACCATGATAACCTAAGGCCAAGAGAGCTTTATGGTCCAAAATTGATTGGTTGCATGCATGTGTGCCAAGTGCTCGGTCCGTAGTGCATGCTATCCCTTGTCTTGACTGAGCCTGCAGGATCCAAATCTGGACTTCCACAACCCCGATATGAAATTTATATGTACACAAGATGTTAATGGCATATAACCCATTGTCCAGTTGGCAATAGGTACGCGAATGAGCATGAACGACGTGTCGAGGGGTGTTGTAAAAGCAAAACAAAGGTAAGAACCACTTTGGCAACAAATTCGACAAGGTCATCAGCGATTCTTATACGAGTCTACGCAACGGTCACTAAAGTTCCAATAGCATGTGAAGCTATAAACATATCATTCAGGTTCCTAGGCATCAAACTTCGCCAATGTTACTTAGGGTGTGTTTGTGAGGAGGGGAAAAGAGAATATACTCAAAAAAAAGGGTGAGTCATCAGCGTATGATTAGTTGAGTGTTAATTATTTTATACCTTAAAAATGGATTAGTAGGATTTTTTAACCAACTTTTGTATCTAATTGTCTTGCGAAAAACACACCGTTTAGCAGTTCGAGAAGCGTGCGCGCGGCGAACGAGGGATTTTTTTTTTCTCCGGATGCCAAAAAGGCAGCCTTAGAGCATATAGAGCAAAGGAGAAGTAAATGTCGACGACATCGATGGTGAATATGCCACATTACTCGCTAAGGGTTATGACGAAGCACTCGTATTTGAGATAGGAAGTGCTTTGCACTTGGACGGCGCCCGGTATGATGCTCTTGTTCTAGTTTTAGCCGCTCATATGGTACTTATGGCGGAAAAAAAGACATGGCGGGTTGTCGTAAGTCCTAAAAAGAATTCGGATGAAAAAATCATGCCCGTTTTACTGAAGGGCACGCCGAATAGGGAGCTACGTACATAAATATTTCTTTCGCTAACTCTTTGAATAGGTCCAGCGGCTGAAACAAGGAGGCTAGCGCAGTTGTGCTATTGATTCAAGGCGGTTTGCAACCTATCTAAATGCAAGATGCCTAGGAAGCAGGATATTTAACATGGAGGTTTTAGGCAAACCGAAAGGTCTCGTCACAAGTCTTATGGTTATTTTACATGGAATCTCGGCAAATAACAGTCGCCCAACAACAGTCTTATATGTGTGCATATATCGAAGCGTTGATGCACGCAAGCTGGTCCGGTTTATCTTATTTCCTACATAAGATATTTTTACTCCATACTTTTGTTTAAAGAATCATTCAAATGATTTCATGGAAAAAAAAGTTCCGCCAAGTGCCAAGGATCGATATTTTGAACTAGAAATTTTATTAGATGGCACCGGATTATTTTTTTTCCCCTGGTGCTCTTACAAATGGAGAGAATGGAATGAGTAGAATTGATTGCACTTGTCATGCCCGGAATTTCTATCCAAAATTCCAAACGCTTACATGTGTGTTAAACCCTCGTCCAGGAATCAGCCGAGACACACAATAACAAATTGATAATAGAGTACAAATAAACAGCTATTTAATATTCGCAAATAATAAATTGTTACAGAGGTGGATAGTTCCTCTCAAAGAATAACATTCTACGCAGCGGAAAAAAAAACAAACTACGGAACAGCTATGGCGACTCCACTCCACAAGCAACTTAACCTGGATCAAGCCTAGTCCTCCAGATTATCACCCTCACTGAAGTACTCCTCCTCTGATGAATGAATATTGCAAGAATGAGCATATGACATACTCAACAAGCCACACAGCAAATATGCAAGTGCACAGGATAACAAAGGATGGCATAATAAAACTCATTTGCGTAAACAGCATTTAATAAATATTTAAGAGGATAGTAAAACAGTTGAATAATTAATCAGTATTAAATAAACACCATACAACACTCCCGTGTTGCATAGGCCCAACCTCATCTGAATAACCAACCCCAGTTGTACAAATCAAACCTCCACACCAGGAATATACCATTCCAAACCAGGAGTCAAATTAAGTAACACAATTACCAATAATAAGTAGTGTGGGACTAATCACGAAAAACATTGCTCAACTCACCCATAACCGCGGGCATGGCTATTCGAATAGTTTTACTCTGATCAGAGGTGTACCACTGTACCCACAAGACACAACCCCACAACATGTCACCACGTGCCTCAGCACCACCACGGTACCTCGGAAAGGAATTGTGACAATACCCCTCGCACAACACAACTCACCACAATGCACCGTTCCTGGATCATAATCTCCCCCTCAAAACTAGAGGCAATGGACTCCCCAGCGACCCCCACGGACTTCTCGCCGCTTCACAGTCTGGCACACTATAATGAATCATGCTATACAAAAGATAAAGCCGTTGCCCACGCTGGCTTGTGGTTGGCACGGTAAAAGTTTCACAACAGTAGCTCGCGAACCGTTCCTTAATTGTCATGAGCACAACCATCAAAACCATATGCTCACAACCCACCTTTAACCAGGTTTTAATTATCAATTAATTAACATAACACGATTAACCATCTTGAGCTATCATTAAATATAACCATAATTAATAACGTAATATGATTTATGATTTATCCCATTAATTAGCTAGTATTTCTAAGCATGGCTAAGCAAATATACATATAGCATTTAGCTGAACCAATCCAATATATAAGGTCCAAGCTAATCAAATTATATCCCATAGAAAAATAAAGTCATCTTCGGCCATTAATTAATTGGGAAAGGTTCACCACCCGATGTCATTCAAAAATAATGCATAAGTTGAAATAAAACAATAGCTTTAAATGGGTTCAACAAGCTCAAAGGGTTATTTGGAATCTGTGTGACTTGCCTTGAGCTTCCACAAAAACCTCTGAACCTTCCTCAACTGAAACACTCTCCTCGGGAACGTCGGAAACTAAAGCAAAAAGACAAAATCAACAAAACAGTATAATAACAAGCATAAACAGTACATGTGGATATTTTTAACATGTAGAACTCAATTTTAGAAAAATTTAGCAACTTGAACCACTCGAATCGGAGTTACGAAGAATTAGTTATGATTTTCCGAAGTTTTAATCTATTTGCATCTATTAAAAAAAACTCAAAAGGGATTTATGACGTCATGCTGACGTCATGTCACGACCGGAAATAACCCAACGGGCGTTCCTTATGTGCGTGTATTATTCCTTGTCCCAGGAGGCAAGGTACACCAAAAGTTGATACAATTCAGAGTTTAACAAGCGGAAGCGTAAATAGTTAATTATTACATGGGCGACGAAGGCCCAGCACACAAGGAGACAACGAAAAACAGCGGAAGACTAGGGCGACGACCACAGGCTCCGACACAGTTATACCACACACCGGTATAACCATGCCCCACATGACTCAAGCAGGAAAACAAACGAGAAGAACACACGCGCGAGCCTACTAGCTGCTCGTCTACTTCTGCGACGGGCCAGGGCGGAAGGTGAGCAACAGCACATCCTCCGTGCTACCAACGCTAGAGGCTCCCTCCTCCTGAGGAACCACGGGCGCGGGCTCGGCGCAAGGGGTCTCCACAAAGCAGGTCCATGCCAAGGACTGACGAACAAGCTCAGGCCTGGAGGTACTCTTGCGGGCGGTGATCTTCAGGCTGCGGCAAACGCGGCGGCGCTTGGGGCGGCAGACTTCTCCCTGAGTAATCTTGAGCTGACACAGCTGTGCCTCCACCGCGTCCAAGTCCTTCTTCAGCTGCAAATTCTCTTGACCCAGCTCCAGGATCTTCATGTTGTTCTCGACCAACCCACGGCGCACCATATGATGGAAGTCGATACGGGCCGCGTCGTACGCCTCCACCATGCGCGCCAGGTGCATGATGGTAGCGTCATCCTCCGAGCTAGCATCCCTGAAGGTGGCGTAGTCGCGGGCTCCTCCTCGACGAGGGTGGTAGCGGTAGGGTGAGTGCTGCAACTCGTCCGGATAGCACTGGTGAAGAGTGCCGATGGCGAGGAGTACCGACCCAACCCATCCTAGCCATAGACAAGAGTACCGACCCAACCCCACCTATGGCCGGAACCTCCGGGACAGGTAGGCAGGACTGAGCCCCTAGCAGCAGGACACCAGCCCTGTGCCATGACATCTCGACTACCGGGCCGCAGCTCGTGTAGCCTTCATTTGTCCTAGAGATGTCCATCGACCCCCGACTTCGTCCATCTCCATCCGTGTACTTTTGTTTATAACCAGACTGAGCCACAAACTAAGCCTTACCCACTAGACATGTGGAAGTACGGTAGTGCTTTGCAACAGAGGCCCAAAGACCGGTCCTTATGTGGCCGAGGTGCTACTATCAAAACCATGCACCCCGAGCCCAGCCTAAAACCATTTTGAGGGTTTTGAATAGAGGGGGAGGTGTGTGTGTCCAATTCCACAATAATCCAACCATTCCATAATGTCCAAGTGATATGAATATTCCCAAAGTCTAGAGTTATAAAACCACCTAATGTTGCCTAATTAATCAGCGAAGCATCTACCTAAATTCATACTAGTGGAACCATGAATAGAGTACCCACTAGTTGGGGTTTTGTTTATTCTAGGGTGAACAAGGTAATAATAACAATAACAATAATAATAAGGTCATAACAAAGGTAAATAGGTATGGCTAAATAAAACAGTGATAACGCGGGAATTTAAATAAAGCGATAATGCATTAATTTAAATCAAAATAATTTCACAAACTGGGATCCAATATGTTCAAAGATGATGTGACTTGCCTTGCTCGCTTTCCCAAACGTCGGCTTCAACCTACACGTAGAGCGGATCTTCCGAAGCGGCAGCGTCTACACGACCAACGGAAAGGAAAAAGGCTTTTACTCTAATAAAATCTATATAACAAGCAGGAACAAAGCACAAAAATGGGTTCTTGACTTCTTAAGGAAAAATTAGATACTTGAACGGTCCAATTCCGAGTTCAAATGGCCAAGTTATGGCCATTTGAAGTTTATATGCTCTTTAAGTGAATATTTGCGAATTTCTTCATTTAAATTTTAATTTAAAAAGGATTTATTGCGTCAGCCGAGGGGAGGGGGCGCGCGGACAGGGTCCACGGGAGTGGGCCCACGCGGCAGCCTCACGGTCCACGGTGGACCGGGTGCACCCGGGCCCACACCGGCCGGCGCCGTGGGCCCCACGCGTCAGCCACACCCGAGGGCGCGGGCGGCTGACGGCTGGGCCCCACGCGGCGGCCACACGGCGCGCCCGGAGGCGGCCACGTCTGCGCAGCCGGCGGGAGGCGGCGCCCGCGCCCCTATGGTCGCCGGCGGCGGCCATAGGCACGGCGGAGCGGCGGCCGAGAGAGGAGGACGGAAGGGGGAAAAGAGGCGGCGGTCCACGGCTCACCCCTGGTCGACGGCGACGACAAAGGAGGCGGCCGGAGCGGAGGAAGGCGGCGGCGCGGCTCGGGTGGACGGGGACGACGGCGCTCCGGCGGTCGGCGAGCTCGGCGAGGTGGTGGACGGGGTCGGCGGCGGTGCGGCGAAGCCGGAGAAGGCGACGCTGAGGCAGGAGACGGTCCCGACGAGCGGAGAGGGCCGGCCGGAGGTCGTTGGCGATGGAGGAGAGAGAGGGCGACGGCGCGAGCTCGTTTCCGGCGAGGAGAAGGTGCGGCAAGTGGCGGAAACGGGCGAGGGAGGTGCGGGGAGGGTTTAAATAGGGTTGGGAGGGAGAGAGGGCGGCCGGCGGGGAAGGAAACCAGCGCGAGAGGTCCGGCCGCCATCAATGGCGCCGGCGAGATTTGCGGGAGCAAATCCGGCCGTTTGAATGCGAGAGAGAGAGGGAAAAATAGGGGGGAAAGGGGGAGGGGATCACGGGGAATAATTCCCCACACTTAATTGCATGCGGGGACGGCGGGATGCGGCGGATTCGGCGGCGGCGGCGGCGCTTGGCGCGGGCGGGGTGGCAGAAGTGTCAGGAGGATGGGGATGACGGGTGGGCCCCACCCGTCAGCGAGGGTGGCGGGCGGGCCCGCCCGTCAGCGGCGCGCGCGCGGGGAGAAGGTCGAATGGGCCGCGGGGAGAGGAGAGAGAGGGGAAGGGAGATGGGCCGAGCCGGCCCATTAGAGGGGAGAGGGGTTTTTAGGGTTTTTCTTTTTATAAAACCTTTTCAACTTTGTTTATTTCTTAATAATTATTATTTGTGCTCTGAAAATTCCACTAAAATTTATTTACACATTTTAGGCGTTTAGGAAATATATAAAAATCCTCCAAGCCTTATTTGACTTTTAACTTTGCACATTTTAATTTTTGGAGGCTTTCACAAGGATTTTAATTATTCTAGGCATAATTTAAAGGATATATTTTAGGGTCGTTTTGGGACGTGACACGTCATCATCGGTGGCCATGGCTCGGGCGGCACAACCACCGGCGCTAGGAACCTTGGCCGGGCGATTAGAGGGCACCTACGCGTAGAGGGCAACGTCGCGAACCCATCGGTACTAACCAATGCGAAGGACGACGACGGATGGCGACCGGCGATGAGCTTGGGCGGCGGCGGCGGCTCGGTCGATGGCGGCGACAGGTCTCCGGCGACCGGCGACGGCGGGGAGGGGGCGGCCGAGGTTCCCCACCTCCGTGCGCACCTAATGGCGGCGAGGGGAAGCGGTGGCGACGGCGGACTCGACGGCGCGGCGCGGCTGGGCGTCGGCCGGCGGCGGCGGCGGCTTGGATGGCGCGGCGGCGGCGCTACGGGGGGCTAGAGAGCTCGGGAGATGGGGCAAACGAAAGAGGGCAACTAGGGGGTCCTATTTATAGCCTTAGATTGGAGAGATCGGACTCCAACCGCGAGTAATCGGACCGGGAAAAGCTAGGGTTGGTTTTGTGGATAAACTCGAAATCGAGTTTGATTCGGGTAAGATACGAAGCGATTAGCTCCGAATTTTTGGGGTAAAGATAGAGGACAACGAGGGGATCAAAACCCCTCAATCAATCGAACACGGGGGAGACCGGATAGGGCGGAAACGGCGGAGGAAGGCGGCGACTCGGACTCGGCATGGCAGCCGGCCGGAGGTTGAAGACAACCCCGACATGTGGGCCCACATGTCGGCGGCTGTGAGGAGGAGGGGGGACCGGCGGCTGCTTGGGCCGCTTGGGCCGGCTTGGCCTTGCGCGGGGAGAGAAGAGTTGGGCCGGAATCGGCCCAACGACTTAGGGGAGGATTTTTAAGACTTTTTCAATTAAAATAATTTGTGAAATGATGTTTCATTTATTAAAAATACTTCCCTTGCTCAAATAATTCCCAGAAAAAAATATAGAAAATAGAGGAACAAGCAAAGTATTTAATAAAATTTTATCTAGCTCAATTTTATGTTGAAATTTTCCCTAGATTATTAGAGTTTAACTTGTAGGCTTTTAAAATAATTTCTAAAAATGATTTAAAATATGCATTATTAACTTAGGCGATTTTTAGGGCGTGACAACAACATTTATTACATAAATAACCGTTGATACTCGGTACGTGTCCGGTCGTCTACTAATGTCGGCGATGTAGCAGTAGACATTTACTGATGGTTGGCGTGTGCGGACTCATGGGAAATGGTCCTTCGGGTTGGGCTGAGAAAATTGTTGGGGTAAGTACAGACTTTTCCCTAAGGGGTACATAGAGGGACCTGATATGAACTTTGTCTAAACATGGAGGATGATAATGGGCTCTGCCCAAAGATGAAGGACCCTAAATGGACTTGTACAGAGGATTGAAGTCTTGGGCCTGGTCAGAAAATATAGGGAACTTCGATAGACTTTTACCGAGAAATTAATTTCTCTGGCCTAGAAAGAAATAGAGGTCAGCTAGACTTCTATAGAAGGATTAATGTCTGGGCTTGAACATGGAAGTAGAGGAAATCGAATAGACTTTTTAGAGGGAAGATGGCGCACAGGTAGGATTCCTACCGTAGGAATAGTCCTATTTTTCTTTTCCTTTTCCTTTATTTCTATTTTCTTTCTGTTACTCTCGATCCTTCTCTGCTCTGTCTGTCTCACTTCTTTCTATTCCTTTTTTCCTTTGCTGTGTCTCTGTTTCTTTTTACTCACAGGAGGGGGATGGAGGCTGGGCGCATGGTAACAAATAGTTCCCATCTTGGGTAGGCATGAATTGAAATATTAGTTTCCATTCCAAACAATAGTGAATACATTTTGGCAAAGCCGAGTAAACGTGATCGGCGCTTACCCACAGGGACATGAATAGAAAATCATATAGCACATCCATGACTCACATGGAACATGAATAATTAAAACCGAAAACAAAGAACCAAATTGAAAATCATATTGCACATCCATGTCAAGCATGGAATATTAAAATAAGAATAACATCGTAAACATAAGATGAACTCGAAACCTAAATAGCGTGAACAATAATTTGAACATAAGCAATCACTTATCACATAGAAATATATCGGTAATAAATATATAAAGCAAACCATCCATGAATAACACAATTAGTTCGTCATGCACTTGCCTTTTAAACTCGACGGCAACCCGGCAAACCACCCTCCACACCAGATCTCTCCACACCTATAGAGCAAAACTACGGATAAGCCACTATATTCAACTAATGGTAGTTACAAGGGATATTCAACTAATGATAGTTACAAGCTTCAATTCAACTAGAAATAAATTAAATAACTCAAGGAAATAATGATCTTATTAATCTTGATATGAAATCATATTAACGTTGGTAAAATCTAATATCATATCATTAATTTCTTTCTAGCTAAACTTCTCATTAGTTCCATTTAACTAGAAATAATTTTATGAGTGATCAAATAATTGATCATAATTTTTCCAGCAATTTTAATGGTTCAAAAGAAATTAGCAAGTAAAATTATGTAAATGATTAAAGGAATTATTAAATCACCGGGTGTTAAGAATTTCTCATTTCGGCCGGCCCAAGCCTACCAAGGCGGCCGAGAACCGGGTCGGCCCGTATTTACGCGTGGGGATAAGTCTATTTCTCCTCCCTCATCTCTTGAGGCTGATTGAATAGTCTCTCTCATCGCAAAACCGGTATAACACCACCATTTTAAAAATTCAGTTGTGAAAGGACATGTAGCCTAGTGGTTGAAGTCTCCATAGAAGCGAATTCCAGATTTGATTATTTGAGAGCTAAGCTGTTCCTAATTTAAAAGTCTAAAATAAATTTTAGAAAACCGGTGCAAGTCAACTCTTTCGGTTCGGTTTGACTCACTGAGCCAGCATCTTCTTCCTTAGAGCTAGCAAGTGGGACCTATATATCAGTGACTTCCACCTCATCGTATTTTCTACCTTGCCTCCTAGGCTGGGAGGGCGACGGCGGAGTTAATATGTCAATGGACGGACCTGTGTAGGTCAAATAAAATTGTTTTGTTTAGACACGATCCACACCTGAACAGATCGAAGATGAGAAGATGTTAGAGCAGGTACAATAGCAGGCTATAAGCCAGCTATAAACATATTTTAAAGAGATAAAGGAAGAGAGAGAGGAGCAGCAGAAGAAGATGTTAGAGCAGGTACAATAGCAGGCTATAAGCCAGCTATAAACATATCTAAAGTATTGAAAGAACTAAAGTTTCTTGCAATCTGGTTGGGCCACGTCATCTAAAATATATGGACCGTCCGATTTCCCTCAAGACAACATGAGCCGTTCGATCCTTCACTTGGTGTAACCTCCTCGTGATACTCCAAGAAACTTCTTTTTGCAAATAGGTCCTTCCAGGTCCCTACGATGAAATCGCGATTCCCCTTTGTCTCGTCTTCTCCTTGTCAGTTGTCACGCTCGCGCCGCATCCGCTCCCGAAGCCGAATCGCCCTCGCGCCTCATCTCCTCGTCGTCACCGCCGCCGCCGCCCGACGCCGCCTGCCCACTGCCACCTCTTCCCCCGCCGTGCCATCGCCTGCTCTCCACTATCACCTCTTCCTAGACCCCGCTACTGGCGCCGCTTCCTCCTCCTCGCCCCTGCCCTCCACCTCCAGCCCCCCGCCACCGCCTCTTCCTCCTAGTCCCCACCGGTACCGTCGCGCCGCCTGCACCTCCTCGTCCCTTTCCTCCACCCCTAGCCCCACGCTGCCGCTGCTTCCTCCTCCTACTCCTCTCCTCGTCTCCCTTCAGAAAGCCAGCTTCAAAGCTCTATGGCACATCCCAGAGCAATGGCAGCATGGATGCAGGTGAGGACACCCAGCCGTCCGAGCCGACCGTGGTAAAACTTTCATCAAGGTGCTCGAGGCCGACTCCATGTGAGTTCACCCGATCTTTCCTCCTGCTTGCTACTCCAGTATTTGGGCTGAATGTATAGCTCTGCTCCTGCTATGAGATTGATGAGTTGTTGTTGCTTCACATGTCCGTTCTCCCAAATACGTTGAACTCTGTGCTGCTCAAATACAACTGGCAGTGTTGATTTGAATTATGGAACCATAATGGTTAGTTACTTAGTTGTTTGAGTTTAATATCCAGAAACATCCACTGTTATGTTGTAAAACCTTCTGGCTTTCAATGGGCAAAACCTAACAGAAGACTTATTCAGTTTGGCCTTGGTGAAATCTGTAACCTGGAAACATATTGTTTTGTTTTCATATATGCAGATCCAACAAATGCTTTGGTTATTACTCAGTATAGTGGAATTCCATCGCTCATCAGCCCGTTAAAGAATACTGTTAATTTTCTAAAACTAAGAGCAATGCCATTACTTAATCTCTATTCACTTATGAATAGGAGGTTTTGTTCTTATGGGAAAGTAGAATTCACTATTGATTCCTCAATTTTTTGTAGTTTTTTCTATGCGCGCTAACTCAGCAAGTTTTTTATGGGCCTAATTGTTCAAAGACAGATTCTTTTAGACTCTAGATTAAATTACACTGGGATACTTGACCTGTACATATTTTTCTATAATTCCCATCTAACCATAGCTTTTGCTAGCAGACTACAAAATAGAATTTCCTAAAACCTGATTTGTGATTATAACATTTTGTACATAACAGGTTGAAATCAGATGTGCATATGTAATGGCTCAGTTCTGCTGACCACTAATAAATTTCTGAAGGCTAGAAATTTCTTGCCAATCTCAATTAATTAACATCCAAAATATCAAGTGTGATGCCTGCTCTAAGTTCTAATTGTTTGTGTATACTCCAGCATTGCTATGAATCTGAACCTGTGTGTGGTTAACATTACTGATTTGCTATGATTGATTTTATCAATAATGCCTTGGCATTTCCCTTTACAGTGTTTGAAGGCACTCAAAGTTAGATGCCTTTTTTGCATAATGTAAGTTTCTCTTGTTATTGAATAACCATGAGTGGTTTTTGCCTGACTGATGATTCTATAAAAACGAGTGGCCACTGATCAAGCTTTCTATCCTGGTGTTATCTTTTGTCTGACGTTATGTAATTTGATAACATATTTTTTTGTAACATAATTTAATTTAGAATTTTAGTTTCTCTAATCATTGAGCCATAAACCTTTTGATTCATTGACTAATTTATATGTTAATGTGAGAACATTCTTTGAACTATGAAAATATGGCGAAGTCCCAAGTATTGGAAACCAAAAGCAAGAGGTTGATCTTTGACCATAATATTTAAACCTTTAGTTCGGAACAGAGGTTCGTCTCGATATATAATTCTAGCTAAATGTTTATCAAGTTATGTAATTTTGCAAGAGAAATCAAAATTAAAGTAGAATCTAAAATTATAATACGTATATGTAGGTGAATCTAACATAGCTTTGCCACTGGCTTAAGTGGCTTAAGTGGTTTTTGCCTAACTGATGATTCTATAAGTCTCTCGAATTATTACTACGAGTATTTGTTAACTATCAATTAGTAGTGTTTACAGTGGCGTCGATACTCACAAAGATCATGCAACATTAGCTTGGCAACAGAAAAAAACATTTGACTGCTCATATTCTAATATGCTCGAGTGCAAATCATAAACCATCCATTAGTTTGTCCTGTAAAAAAATTATATGGAAAGAACATCAGTTCTTCATTAATTAAAAGCAATAACTTTGACATTGACAAAGGGATGCTCTTGCACTCACAAAGATTCCGTTGACAAGATAATAGATAAAGGTTCAAAACACTATGGTTTTTCTTTTTTTTTTCTTATGCAATTTATCCTCCTGACAAAATAATTTTGTATAACTAAGTATGATCGGTGATCATACTTCGAGCATTCAAAACAGTATTAGACTCCAAAATCTAAACTATAGTACTGAAGTACAATTTGTACAGTAATACTGCTACCTGGCTAAACAACTATATTAACTCAAACGGGCTTTCCTCCTAGACAAATTAGATTTAATTTGACATCCCTAGGTCCTTTTTTCTGCTGGATTCACCACTTCTTCAGAGTGACAGAGTGTGCTTCTTATGTTTCATGCAGCGAAGTCATGCGAAGTGCACATGATGGCCGACAAGGTTATTGCTTATTACATGGACCAAGACAATTTGATCAAGCTATTCAAAGTAATCAGAAGAGAATTCATATCGTCGTCCTCTACTTTTAAGAACACTTTGTTGCCAATAGATACCCAGCTGATAAACGGAACTATATGTTGTGAGCAAAGACATGTTTAGGGCCCCTTTGAATCGTAGGAATGAAAAAACAGAGGAATAGGAAAAACATAGTATTCTGATAGGAATGTAAGTGTAAAACATAAAATTGCAAAACACAGGAATAATCGTTTGATTGGACCATAGGAAAAACATAGGAATCGGATGAGAGAGATAGACTCAAAGGATTTTTACCAAGAGGTTGGATCTCTTGCTAAGTTTCCTCCAAAACCTATATGCAACAAGCCATTCCATAGGAATTTTGTGGGATTTGGAAAACTTCAATCTTTTGAATCAAAGGGCTACATAGAAAAATTTCCTATGGAATTTCAATCCTATGTAATTTCTTTGATTCAAAGGGGCCCAATCTGCACAAGTTGATGCCATGTCTTTGTTTACACTTCTTCATTCTCTTCTCATGCTGTAATTTGAGACTTCACATTCAATGGCAGTATCTGCTCCTCGATTATGAGTGTCCCGCGCCAATTCACTAACACCAATGACAACTACAACGCCGCCGCCAATTACACAGTGCTGACAAAGTGACAATTGTCTACCACGTCCAACCCACCAATATCTTTCGATGATATAAAATATGGAAACCAAAAGCCTGTTGATCCTACCACATAGAATCTCATATCATAAATTACAGGTTGTATAGAGAGGCTTTTATATAGGTATACAGAGTCGCGCAACGCGCGACAAAGGTGGCTAGTTTTAAAGAGATAAAGGAAGAGAGAGAGGAGCAGCGGGCTACAGATCTGTAACCAACTGCAGCACGGACTCTAAGACGTAATGTGTGTATGACAGGTGGGACCAAGTATTATTAGTATAGCAAGCAATTATTGTATGAATTGGCTATTACATTGGCTATAGATGATTTGGAGCTAGTAGTGGGCTTTACTATTAAACTTCTTAAGGAGAGGCAGCGTGCGAAATCTTAAAGAGAGGCAGCAGTGTGTGAAAGGGAGTGATTAGGGTTGGGAAGGGGCGCGCAGTTGGGGAGGGGCAGCGGCGCGTGAGAGTGAGAGAAAGGGGGCGGAGAGGAGGGCGCGGTTGAGAGGGACGATCCTGAGTGTTGGATTTACACAGAGATGATCTAGACCGTTCCATGAGGAATAAAAGAAAGAGTGAAACAACTTATTTTACAATAGGGTATAGGTAGATAGAAAACAATAGGGTATAGGTAGATAGAAGATAAATGGAGAGGCAGCGTGTGAAATCTTACCTCCATTAATCTTCTTGTTAGTGGAGAGGGTGCACGTGCTGGCTGAGCAGGGCCTAGGTGGCTTCCGCCAAAGAAATTTAGAAAAATGGCATTCAAAAGAATAGATGGTGAATTGATTCATTTTTCATTTTTCTCGGATTGTTCCTGTGCTGGTAAAGGTCGCCGACGGGGAAGGGGTAAACCTAATCCTCCTCTTCTCCGGCGAGCCAGAGGGGCGAGAGCGGCGGCGGGGTCGTAGGCGGCGGTGTGTGGCGATCCGGCGAAGGGAATCTCGCACGGCGGCGTGGCTGCTGAGGGGGAACACCCTAATCCCCTTCTCTCCCCGACCCCTCTCCCGGCGACGCGAGTGAGTGGCTGGCGGCAAGCGCCGAGCGGCTCCAGCTTCACTGGCTGGGGGGCGCACCCGAAGACGGCGCCAATCCATCGGCGGTCCGGCAAAGCACCGAGCCGACGGGGGAGGGGGGGAGGTGCCAAAAGTGGCAGCCCAAGCCGATGCTTCCCGCCTCCGGTGAGGCGGCGACGGTGGGGAAGCTCCAAGACGGCGCGAGCGGTGGTGAACCGGCGCGACCCCGAGGACGCCGGAGAGCTTCAAGTCTGGTAAGTTTCAGAAACCCGAAGCTCAAATTTCTTGATTCGGGTTTTGGGGCTTATTAGGGTTCTCCAGCCGAATTAGGGTTCTTCAATTTGGGAATTTATTCGAATTAGGGTTTCTGAGGTGTGGATTTTTGGAATTTCAATCTTGTTTATCCCAATCTCCTTTTTTCTGAGCTGAATAGATTGGGGAAAATTTTGGGAATTTCAATCTAGTATTTTGTTGGGGGTGGGGGGTTGGGGCATACCTTACCACCTAGTACTAGGTAGGAACTGTAACATATGTTTCAGCCTGGTTTGCCAGACACAAGAACAAAAACTTATATTAGGAAATCAATAGTTGTACTGTACAAAAAAAAAGTTATAACTCAAGTTGCATTGCACAAATTTATAATTGAAGTTGCACATGATTTAAAAATGGCAACTACAACAATTAGGGAATGCAACTTTGCTATATATGAGGCAACTATTAGTCCCATACTTTAAAAATCACAAAATAATATGGATTGCTTTTGGGCTGCAGGGTGCAAATAGCTGAAACAAATAAAAATACAGCACAAGAAAGAATCCCATTTGTTGGAATGGATTAGGTAATGTGAAAAACTAAGAAAAACCCGATCACCTCGTACACAAATAGAAAAACAAAGATGTGTGTTTTTATTATGCTAGCTCTAGATTTTCAATGTTTACATCACAAGCAATCCCGACGTTTACATCACAAGCAATCCCGTACTGAGCCAATACCGCAACTAATATATAAATGCACTTAATCGAAAAGAAAAACATGTTCTCTGAACCGCTCAGAATTCATCGCATACTGAGGGTTAGATCGCATACACAGAATCACAGATACACATGGACTTTCCTTATTAATTTGTCTAGTCCTAGCATTTTTTCAGGCACACAGCCTACTAGCACTTGCTACATATCACCTATCATAATTTTCCAGTACAAGCCATTTCATGCCATTGCAAATCGGATGGAAGCAACAGCAAGAGAGGCAAAGTGAGATAAAAAAAAATAATAGTGTCCTACTCTTCCAAATTCATAAAAGCATGGTCTATATAAGCATAGAAATACATCTAGATTGATTGAGTTAAATAAAAAACAAAGTAAACAATAAGTTGCACTTTCCATATGATGCAAGTGTAGGTGGCTAACAGTAAAAAAAAGAGGATACATTCAACAAAACCTTTATTATCTTTTTGTACACATGTTTGTTGTCCCTTCTTCCTTTTTATGGACTTCCTGATATGAAGAATTGGAAAGGAAAATTACCATTGTTCTGAATCCGCAAAGAGAAGTTCAGAACCAACAGATCCATCATCCTACAAATGCAAATTCAAATACAAATGTTGTATTAGCTTAGATGGGTGAGATCACATATACATGGGGACTTTACTTATCATAGTAAACCTATTCTTTCTCCTGTCAAGACGTGGCTTCTTCCTTGCTGCTACAGGGCAACAGTAAATAATTACGTTCGTTCCCGTCCATCTGCTGAGTGGCGTCTCCTCATATATCCGGGCCATCCGTTTGTTTATTAATATGTCCAGTACTAACTTCTTTTAGGCAAGCATAATAAAACCTACTAGCACTTGCAATATATCACCAACTTGATTCCCAGTATTAGTTGGTTCGTGCCATTGCATATTGGATAAAAGCTGCATCTACAGAAGAAAATCGAGATAAATAGTGTTCAACTCTTCCAGAATCACAAAAATAGTGTCCAACTTTTATGTACAAAAAGGTGTTCATTCCCAGTAAAAATTGCTAGTATATGTACAGTCTACCAAACACAACTTTGTCCCCGTCAAAACAACTTTGTATTCATCTCATAGCATAACAAAAAAGTGCACGCACACAGAGATTCCAAAAGCACTGGACTGTGTTAGAGATACAGAGCGCTTAAAGTTCAGACTGATAGGTTTCAAAACTGTGCACAACTTCACAGAGAACAGACTAATTCCCACAGAGTTAAAAGTCCAAAATAAAAAGGAAGAAAAGGCATGTTCCTATGGTTTCAATTAGCCCACACTCCCCACAAGACATGGATTGGAGTTTTTACATAAAACATTAATCAACAGCGACAATGCAAAGATAAGACCAAAACCTTATATCTAAGTTGGCCGGGCTACCGCCTTTCATGCTGATAGCGTGACAAAGAACATCAAATTTTTAGTCCCAAAAAACTTACAACTAAATCAGTGAAGTTGCACGAGATATTGCTTAAACTTGCACAATCTAGAAATTAGAATTTTTTTCTTTTCTACATCTAAGACTAATTGAGGACATACAACTACCACAAACTCTCCACAAACTGAAACATTTCAATTATCTCATCATACCAGCAAGGGATCCAATCCCACAAACGACCCATACCTGAGAATCGGTGAAGAAACAAGCAACCTGAGAATCACTCCCTCATCCCTATCGCCCAACTTGCCCCAAACCCTAGCGGTGAGCGGTCGCGCACCCTCCGCCTCGCCGTGCCTTCGGCGGTCCAGCCACACGTAGAGAAAAAGAGATGGAAGTGAGAGGGAATAAGTTCATCTTAGGTCTCTCAATTTGTCGCCGAGTCCGAAATTTGTCCATGAGTGCAAAACCGGGTATAACACATCCTTCAACTTATAAAACCGTGCAAACGAGATCTCTCGGCAGTATTGTGCCCGGTTTTGGCTGACGTGGCGCGCTCCTTTGACTAGGTCTTTGTCCCACGGGGCATGGACGTGGAAATTTGATTAAAAAAATAAAACCCGTGGAACCCAGATGTTAGTTTCACACACAAAATAATAAAAAAAATGGTCGGACCCATGTGGGCTCCACATGTCATCCTTACTCCTCTCTCTTCTCTCTATCCCCTCTCTCTCCCCCCTGCACTGTAGTCTGCAGGGAGAAGGCCGGAGCGGTGGCGCACGAAGCCGGTAGGGCAATGGCGGCCGGAGCGATGGCGTGCGAAGCCGGCGGGGCGGCGGCGGAGAGGTCGCGCTCGGCCGTCGCCCAGCTCTTCCTTAGTCTCCGAAGCCTTGCGAGCCACCTTGGGATAGTAGTACTACGTTTTCCTCTTGCCCTGTGTTACTGCTAAGCAACGCACAGGGAGCAAAGCAAAGGATGGATCAATGGCCCTGTGCGAATCCGATCTAACGGACTCTGACGTGCGTCGTCGATCTCCTTGTCCTTGCCGTGTGCCGCATCTGCGAGAGGAACTCGTGCAACGAGCGAGGCCTGTGGGACAAGCGTGGGATAAGCGCCACCACAATCGCCTGTTGCTCTCCGGCTGGCCGCCGCTCGCGTGTCCTTTCCGCCTGGCTCCCTTTGCTTCCTCTCCCGCCGTCATCGAAGACGACGGCGACGGCGACGGGTTCGAGGAGGAGGGCGCGCACCTCACCACCGCGGCCCCTGCCCCCGGTTCCACTGTCCTCTGCGCCACCCTCCGACCTCGACGGCGTCCTCGCCATGGGTGGCGGAGGGCGAGCTCCTGGTTCCCCACTTGCTCCCCCCCTTCCCCGCCGCCGCTGATGGTGACGGGTTTGAGGAGGATGCGCACCTCCGCTGTGGAGATCGGTGCCGGCGGTAGATTCTGCCGCTTCGGCGCTGGCTTCGCGCACCGCCGCTTCAGCCTTCTCCTTGCAGACTGCAGTGCAGTGGGGAGAGAGAGGGGGGATAGAGAGAAGAGACATGTAAGGATGACATGTGGGGCCCATGTGGGTCCCACTATTTTTTATTATTTTGTGTGTGAAACTGGCATATGGGTCCCACGTGCAAACTCTCAAATATTTGTGACACATAACAGACATAATATGTCATGCGACCCATGTACAAACTCAAATATTTGTGTTCCAATGTTATTATTTTAAATATGATGTTATTATATTCCAAACAGGATTCAAGTTTGTTATATGATAAATTGTTCAAATATGTTCAGTTTTAGACTCGTTTGTTCCTCTAACAGTTGAAAACATAATAGAATACACAGATTACAAGCTCTACACGTTATACGCGTGAGATGCAATCGTTTCAAATCTCAATGTTTTTTTTTTTTGAGCAAAGGGCAGAACCCTCCAATTTTCATTAAAGAAACGCAGAAGTTCTTACAAAAACAGAGTCTTAGAACCAGAAGGATAGAACCCCTAGGTGCTCACAAAAGAAACAAAGACAAACGAAAGCCAGCTAGACCTCAGTGCACAGGCCTTTGATCAAAACAAGCCTTATTTCTTGCTTTCCAAGTGGCCCAAAGTACAGCTGTCACACCAACTAGCATTAGTTGTTTTGTAATTTGTCACAAGGTTGAATCCAGGAACTTAACATATGTCTCATGTCTTTAATCTGGTTCATACCAAAAGCACAAATCACAACAGTCCAGGTGAATCTCACCAGAGGACAGTCAAAAAATAAATGTTGAATTGTTTCTTTCTGTTCACAAAACTGACACAGATCATTACCCTTCCTCCAACCCCTTTTTATCAAATTATCTTTTGTTAAAACATTCTCTTTAAGCAGCAACCACAGAAAAATCCTCACTTCAAGGGGACTTTAATTTTCCAAAAAAATTTTTGTGAGAACTCCCAATCATGGAAACAGTCCCCTGCAACTTTAGAGCTCTATAAAAGGATTTAGCACTAAACATTCCATTTCTTTGCCAGAGTCCAAACTGTCACATCTCTTTGATTGTTCAGAGTTATCTCATCACAAGAAGACTTAATTTTGTTCCAGTCAGCAAGTGCATCTCCAATCACATTTCTTCTGAAAGTCATGCAACCCCACCCCTTTTTTTTTAACTTTTGCCAAAGTAATGAATTGGTTCTGAGTTACTCTATACAAAAAAAGGAAATTGTTCTTCCAAAGGTTTTCCTCCTAACCAGTTATCTTCCCAAAAAAGGATGTTATCTCCATTTCCTGGTCTCTTGGAACAAAAATTGAAGAAACTTTTTCTAACCTCCATCACCCCTTGCCAAAAATGGGAGGCTCCAGATTTTGTTTTTGCAGCAGCCAAAATGTTTTTTGATAAATACTTTTGTCTGATACATCTGCTGCCATAAACCTTCAGAATTTTCAAGGTTCCAGAGCCATTTCCCCAGCAAAGCAATGTTCATGATTTCTAAGTCCAAAATGCCCAAACGCCCTGTCTCCCTGGGAGAACAAACCGTATTCCAATTAACCAAATGATACTTCCTAATACCCTGATCATCCTGCCATAAGAACCTCCTATAAAAATCCGTTCTCTCTGACCCCAATAGGCACCCTAAAGAAGGATAACATGTACAAAGGAGTATTACTAAGACAAGCATTAATTAAACTCACCCTCCCTCCAATGGACTGAAGATTTCCTTGCCAGCAACCAACTTTTTTTTTCAATTGTTTCCTCAGCCTTCTTCCAATCTTTGTTCAGAAGTATTTCTTTATCAATTGGAAAGCCCAAATACCTCATTGGCAGATCCCCTAATTTACAGGTAAACAAATCTCAATGTTTATAAGACCAACATATTATTACACTACTTAAAAGGAAGAGAATGGCTCTTTTACAAAATGCAAACACCCAGTAACATGCATTGCAGTATTTTATATCTCACTGACAAATGGCCCAAGCTACAAACCAACAGTTTGCCTCTTATCACTAATGATTGGTCCGCTTGTATCACTAATGATTGGTCCAACCGATGGTGGACCCCTTTTATGGAGTATGGAGTTATGCAACAGTCAAAGAGTCTGCATCTGTGGAGAGGGCAAAGCCGATGGTTGAGTAAAAGCATGTAGGAGTAGTACTACTTTGTACTAAAACAATGAACAGTGCAACATTAGAAGTACTAGCAGCTGCGTGGCAGGCTTACAGCTCAGGCTGGAGTACCTCTCTAGGAATATAGGAGTAGATATTTAAGGTGGGATATTATTCACGGACTAAACAAAACTAGAAGGCGCGCTCGCTATTTTTACCTGGTGCATACTACATAAAGTATATTTGGATCAAAGGAAATTACTGCGTATATCTTTTATAAAGAATAAGTTCAATTCCCTTAAAAAATCCTATAAAAGACGTACATTTATAATATATGATATAATATACGCTTGTTAAAAAAAGGTTATTACATTAATCAAATAAGATAAAATATATGCTTCATTTTTTTTAAAACATGTTTCATAGAGTGCAAATTCATAAATTAAAATGTTTTTTATATACACTTTTAAATGATTATTGTTTCTTTTAACTATACCATGTAGCACATCTATAGTAATGGCGATGGTGGTGGTTCTGCCACCACCCTACCGACATGTGGGATTATAGGTCCATATGAGGAAATGGACACAACATATATTTTTAACCTTATCTAGTGTTTAAACAAAACAATGGACATGATTTGAAGTTTTGAACCATATTTTTTTTATAACGTGTCAATTTGACATATTAAGCATGAAAAAATAAGCGTGAAAAATTATCTTTTAAAAGTCTTATATCTATTGTTTATGGTTCTAAAACCGATGATAGAAAATGATCACAATAAAAAAAAACTTCAAAATCAACTTTTGAAATTTAAATTTTGTTATGGCTTATAATTAACAGGGAGATGATCTTAGGTGAAAACTTGAAAAAGTACTTTATAATTTCTCAGAAAATCCGATGCAGCGCACATGTCCTTGGCAAGTTTTTTATCTTTTTTTTACCACTGGTAAATCCTTGATTTATCTCATCAAATGTTAAAAGTGCAAGTGGCCCAATCAGAAGCTGGCAAACCTGCCGGCTTGTGAATATTTGACTTGTCCCTGTCACATTTGAATGTATGTTTGGACTATAATTTGTAGTATTAAACATATAATAATCACAAAACTAATTACACAGATGGAGGCTAATTTTGCAAGATGAATCTATTAAGCCTAATTAGTCTATGATTTGATATTATAGTACTACACTAAATGTGTGCTAATCATAGATTAATTAGAGTTAATAGATTCGTCTCGTAAATTAGCCTCTATATGTATAATTAGTTTTGTAAATAGTAGTTTAATACTCCAAATTACGGTCAAACACCCGATGTACTAGGGCCATGGATCTGAGTCAAGCTACTGGAGTCTACTAGCTAGCTTTGGATGATTGGATCTACCCACCGGCCTAATCGGGCCCAGCTCTGCCGGCCTGCCTCTTGGGGAAAAATGGAAAATAAAAAAAAAATAGAGAGAGAATGTAACTATGAAATTAAGCAGAAGAAATTGCTAGATATCGATTCCTAGCGTGGGGCGTACTTTCACCAGCGTTAGATATGTTGTTCCTGCCCACCCAGCGGTCGGGCTGTCGGCTTGCTTTGCTTGCACTATATAAATAGTGCCCACTGGCTGCCTAGTTACTGCGCACAGTGCACAGAAAGAAAGAAAGAAGAGAAAGACCACACAAGTAGTAGAGGAAGCATCTCGTTCTCGTATCTATGGGTTCGCGTCTCGCTACCTGTGTCCTTGTACTACTTCTCGTCCTGTCTTGCGATGCACATACTGCCGCGGCGCCGCCTGGAGTCGCAGGCAACCTGACTACAGCCCTGGTGCATCTGCACGAGGAGCTGCAGGCACAAGACCCGCTGGGCTGCGACGACACCTGCCAAGGGTGCCTTGTGAGGGGTGCGCAGCTGTGTTTCGGCGAGTACTTCCTGCACCCCCTCGGCCTCGCCGAGTGCTTCATCGAGCACATTGTCGTCGACCGGTGCTTCGGGAACAAGTGACGTGATTGTCACCACTGCCATGTGTGTACCGACTTAAGAGTGAGCGTGTGCTTTTTTTTCTTTTTTTTTTTACATTTGTTTGTGCGTGGTTTGTTTGCGCGTGTGCCTTTTTTTTTTTTGGTTTGTTTGTGCGTGTGCTTTTTTTTTTGGGACATTTGTTTGTGTGCGGTTTGTTTGCGCGTGTGCTTCTTTTTTTTTTGTGTGTGGTTTGTTTATGCGTGTGTTTTTTTTTTTTGGTGTGATTAGTTTGTGTGTGTGTATGTGGGGCGTTATATTGTAATGAGCGTCTCATTTGGAATAAAAATTCTGTAAATACATCTACATCTCTCTCGTATCACACAGCAAAAAAAATATATATTACATAAACGATTGGTCGTAGGTGAATAGTAACGATCTTTTTAATATAATAATTATTAACACATAAATTAGATACATAGTCTGGAATTAGAAAAATGGTCTGGACGCTGACTACAATAGCATCCGGGTGTGGACGTCTTGATAAAAAAAACGTCTAGGTCTGGACGCTCTTGCAGATGACGTCCACAGTCTGGTGCGATCCAGCCTGAGTGATCGCCATCGCCATCAGTTTGGTGTTGCTACCACGTGGACGGTGGATCTCCTCGCCGTCATCGTCCACACCTCCTCCTACTCGTCGATTCGATGAGGTGCGGCGAGCGAAGGCCACAGCGCCGCCCGTCAACTAGAGAACGAGGCTCCCACGTACGCGGCACGCGCAACTGATTCCTCTTCTCGTTTTACTTTTTTTTTATTCTCCTTTTTTTTTCCTGTATTGATTATCGAAGCAACCAATCAGAGGCGAGCAACTGCACCAGATGGACGTGGTACCTTACAGCGTCCTTGTCTGAGACGCTCTTTTTTACTTAGCGTCCATCCTATTCTTGTAATTCTACTCTATGATTTTACTGGATATTTAATTCATTTGTTAATAATTATTATACAAAAAAAATTCAGTGAATAATGTAGAGGCATGTGAAAAAATTTGTTAAGCATGCTGCCAGTAGCAGATGGAATGTGAAAAAAATGCTGTCCGAAAAAAAAAGAGGAAATATTACACTATACAAATTAGTATCGATCTACGGTACGATTTAGTAACGGGTGATTGTTTACCTCTGCCAGCTCAAACCATCGGTGCCCTAGGAAGTAGGAACATCATAATTACATTATACTAAGGATAGAGTTACGTGCAAGGGGTTATCCACATACCCAGCAAAACGAAGATTTAGTCAAAAATCGTTAATTTTCCAATTAACTGAAAGCAAAGATAAAATAGTAAGTTTCCGAGGTAAAATTCAACGGCAGCAACAATAAAGAAAACTGTAATAAGCTAGCATTGGTCAGCAGCAGCACATCCACATGGACCACATCACAGCAAGCATGAAGCAGAGCAAAGCAGTACAGCACAGAGGGACCGAGGAGGATTATTGCCTCGAGGCGACCGAGTTGTCCATGAAGTCTGGGATAGCATCCAAGTAGATTTAATCTGCCTAGCTTACCAACTATTTTTTTTTTGAAAGCAGCTTACTAACTATTTAATTCACGCGCCATTGATCTGCAGGCAACGGTAGGGTAAGTAATGCATTAAGTCCCCCAAGCAAATAGACATCGGAAATCGCTTATATGGCTCGAGATGAGCGCACAACCACTGTAGCAGGAATACAGCCAACAAAAAAAACAGATGGGAGGAGAGAGAACTCTAAACAAAATACCAAAATGCAATTAGGATAGCAACCTTGGTGGAGAAAACTCTAAACCCTAAACCCTTCGTAATTCCCATATGGGAGCCAATACGGCTGCCGCCGGTGTGAAGCGCCTTGCACCCACACACCATGCCCGGTGGCGGTGGCCAGGTAAAGACGGGGAGCCAACACGGGTGGTTGGGGAGTCGGGGAGAGGAAGGCGGAGGTACGAGCTGGAGGTAGAGATGGCGATGGTCGGGGAAGTAGGAGGAGACTGCGCGGCGGCAACTAATCGCCATCGAGATTGGGCGGTATGAGAGTGAGCGAGTCAAGGAGGCAAGCAAGGGGAAGGGACATATGGGCAATTATAAGGAGTTAAGGACGTGCTGCAATGAGGAGCCACAGGCAGTTTCAGGCACATGCAGCAACACAATGACGACATTCACTACTAGTGTATGAAATGTCCTCGTTTTTTTCTTTCGATTGAGATGTTCTGGTGTGATTTTGCTTTCCTGGTTTTGAGCAACTGTCTCACTTTATATTCAGAACCAGCTACTTCTTTCTGCACTGACCTGTTGGAAATTTGGACTAAAATGTTCACGTGCAGGTTCGCTTTCCTGGTTTTGAATAATTGTCAGCTTGCCATGATCAGTATGCAGATGCTATTGTTGTTAAGTATAGTACCAGTTGAACCTAATATGCCATCATGTTCATTCCTTTCCTTTTTTATTTTTTTATTTTTTTGCTGTGTTGCTCCCCTGTGATATATTCAGTTGGACTCTATTTTGTGGTTGGAATGATCTAGCGCAAGAAGTATGTACACATGCATGTGCTGTTCAGTGGTTTTCATACGGATTATCTGCTCTAAATTGTTTCCTTTTTTAATGTGTGACTTGCCCTTTGGTCCAAAAAGAAGTGTGACTTGCCATTTGATTGCATCTTATAGTTTTGAATATCAACTCAACAGAAGTCATGCCCATTTTGTGAACAAGTACATTGCTGAATCAGAGGCGGGCCCAAACTTTAGAACTTTTGTATTCAAAATGGGAAATGGTAGGGAAAAAAATTTGACACCCAAAATCCTAATAATTGGCTTGTATAATATCACACACTAGTAATTGTATATAACACAAAATTGAGCATAAGTTCATATATTGATAGAATTGATCATAACTTGAAATTGCTTAATATATAGAAGTACTAATTGTTAAACATATCAAAGTGGCAACATATGAAACATATGAAGGATAGAAATGGAGAACTTTGTGACGATATCCTCGTCCTCAACTTGCAAGAATTCCTTAACTTTGCAAGCTCTGAATACATAAAATCTATTTATTATTACAGTTTCTCTGATGTTGCAGGATTATGTGTTGCTGTTAATTCTAGATTTTGAGGGTCTCTGTGACAATAACACTTGATGCAGCACAGGGTCCATAAGAAGGTGCTCTGTTGTATATTTGTACTGTATCCCATATAATTGAAAAAAAAAAGCTCAGAGTAGTGTCAAGAGGATGGGGATCTTATATCTGAAACCCCATCAAAGTTAGCCGAAAGTTTCAAGCCTTTCCATCATTTTCCATGTTTATTCCATTGACAATAATAAGCTATTGTTAACAATCTAGCCATGTTGACCTGGTCTGCTGTTCACGTGACGCTTAGGTGGTATTAGGATTAAAAACATAGATGTGGGACCCATTCGTCATTCACACAAAATAAAAATTTGTGGGGCCCACATGTCAATCTACTCCTTCCCTTCTTCCTCCTCCCTCTCTCTCTCCCCCTTGGGTGAGCGGGGGCCAGCGGTGACGAAGGTTGGAGTGGCGGCGGCGGGCGGGCACAATGTGCACGACGTCGGCGAAGTGCAACACTGGCCGTTGCCAGGCTTGTAACTCCGACCCCATCTTCTTCATTAGTGGCGACCTCGGCCGCTACCGCCCCGCCGCCCCTCTGCTCCGCTCGGCGTCCCCCGTCGCTCCGCCCACCGCCTCGCCGACGCTCTGCTTCCACCCGCCGCCCGTTTGCTCTGCCCGGTGCCCAGCGCCCGCTGTCGCTCCATCCACCGCCTCGCCGATGCTCCGCTTCCACCTGCCACTCTACTGAATCGTCGCTGCCATCACCTCCCTCACTCACGCCAGAGAAATCGGGGAAAAGGGGAGAAACAACCAAGGGTTAGGTTTTTGCAGCGAGGAGGTGTTTTGTCCCAGTCTCACGAAATCTTAGCCGTCTGATTAGGATCCTATGGACATCATTGATCACGCTGACTCACATCACCGCAAGCAATCGTGGACGTTGATTATGATCCAACGGCACAGACTAATGGGCTTGCAGGTGGTAACTGGGCCGCATGTGCTTGTTTGCGTCTGGGCCGCTCGCGCTCGCCCGTGGCCTGCTCGGCTGCCCGCACGTGCTATGGGCCGCGGGCGCCTCCGCGCGCGATCAAGGGCCTGCTCACTTAACGGGCCGTGCCGGCCAAGCCTCATGCATTATCGGGCCGACGCGCGTTGTTTTCGGCCGTCGTCAGGTTTTAGGCCTTATCATTTGCCCTTGATTTTTTTTCACCCAATTAAATATTTACATAACTAATTTTTAATCAATTTGAGCAATCATTTTAAGGTATAAAATTGGTGTAAATTTTATATGTGCCTTCTAATTTATGACTAAGTAAATGGAACCAACTAGAAGAACCTAATTTATGTCTAAGTAAGGCTTCCGGTAAAAGTTTTTTCCCGCAATCATCAGTTTTTTTTTAATCACATCATTTTCCAAATCTGCAAAGCAGTATAAAATTTAGAGATATTTGTGAGGTATGTACAAATTTGATAGATTAAGGGATTCCCCGTTGCAACGCACGAGTATTTTTTTCTAGTATAGTAATATTTATAATACCAAGTTAGTTTCATTAAATCAATAATTGAATATATTTTCATAATAAATTTATCTTGGGTTAAAAATATTATTATTATTTTCTATAAATTTAGTCAAACTCGAAGCTGTCAAAAATATCTTATAAACTGAATCGGAGGGAGCAGTATAGTCAACTACCTCCAAATCATGTACAGCCGATTTAATAACCAATTAATACAACTAGTTATCGTGCATGTGCAAGGCACGTTTTGGTATTATGTACAATAAAAAATAGAATAATAAATGTACCTTTTTTATATAGAGCACTCCATACAAATTCTAAAGGTAAAAAAAGAGTATCAGAGACCCTAGTAAAAAGCATGTGTTATGTGTACTCCTGGAGTGCCAAGCTGTGCACCATGTAAATTACTACTGGAGAAGCAAAGCAGCAAACCTTGTGTCCAAGATTGTGGATCTAATTCTAGATAATTCATTCAACATAGGAATAAATGTTTTTTCAAGAAGGTCCTCAGACCAACCCCGTAGCTTATATTGAAATCCACAACGACAGGTTCGCTGGGATTACAAGGTTTACATGAGCTCAGAGCAAAAGGGAAGTCTCACATGGTCACACATCCCGACCAGCTAGGGTCACTTAAAGGATAGACAAACTAAACAAAAAGGGGTAAGAACTCCCATAGCAGAAATTGACAACTCTTACTTTAACACGGACTTCAAACTTTTTTTGGTAGGAAAAACATCATCCAACTCTTGATCTTGGTCGCAGCCTTGCTATTGCCCCTTCAGACGTGCCACCAGAGCCTCCATCTGCTTCTCCTTGGGGAAGGAGAGGTTTCCACTACATCAGTTGAGAAATTTGAAAAAGTTAAATTAGAAGGGAGTAAGCAATGTTATCTCTAAACACCATATCATTCCTCGTTAGCCACCAGGTTCACACAATTGCAGCTAATAAGGAAAATTGAACAGCTCTACACAGTTGTAACTCACGTTCCGTGATATGTAAAATTAGAAATGTTCAAGATAACCCACTATATATTGCACTTGTATTATTGCATTTTAACCAAATTTATACATCTCTGAAAGACACTTACACATAAAAATATTAAACATTTTAGAAATAATAACGGTTCTAGCATCGTCATGCCATACTACTTTCGACAATAAATGACTCAATACCATCCCCTCAATTTTCTTCCACGTCAACCTCATCTGTAGTGGCTTCATACTGCAAAGACCCAATCCACGCATATCAGCAAAGACACAACAAATTTTGTACAAATTTAAGGGAAAGAAAATTGTTCACCAGTTTGTTTTATTCGTTATTGTCCCCCCAAAAAATTGTAATAGATCTCTGATAGAAGAAATAGAGGCTTATATCATTTTATTTTGGTCTTAACCCAATTGTTAAAAAAATTGCAGTTAGCATGATTGAAAACGACATTCTTGTATGTTTTTTTTCAGAAATGAATCTTAGCAGGATACCCAATTAAAGCTCACTAATCCCATGCCTTGAACTGCATATGGTAACATGCATGCTCCATGTCCCATGCAACACGCTGCATCTGGCTGACTATACAAAAGGACAATATGAAATTTGTTAAAAAAGTGTTTTTTAAATTGCACAAATAGAAGAGGCACAATCATCTGTTGTTACTCTGCAGTTGCTGCTAAATAGCCCTTCTGATTCCTGTACATAGCTTCAGATCCATTAAGCTTCATTTTTTATTCAGTACAAAAACGATTTTGAAAGAACACTTTAGATAGAAACATTGGTTTATCCCATGCGGCCTCTCGCCAAAGCTAAGTCGTGTAGCCAAAAAGATTGACCGTACAGAAAAACATGGTCACAAAGGTGATGTTCTGCGGCAAAGGGAAATTTAAAATGTTTAAAGAAGATAGTGTCACCAGAGATATGTTGCATCATAAAGTAAATCAGAGAAAAAAAACTTACAGCAATTCACACAAAATGAATACAATTTCCTCTTTTAGACTCCAAAATTCTTAATGCTTTTTCTGCACTTCACGTTTGCTCAATCTTTCAACACACAAGCTCTTTGAGCATGGCTCTAAAGCTGAAGCACTCACTTCGCTGTGCAAAACAGGAGAAAGTGCTTTAGCAAATCACTGGGCAACAGTACATCCACATAGGAGGCCATTAGAGCAACTTTGCACATAAGTGATCAATAGATGTGTATATTCCTGAGCATTGTTGTTGGCACCCAGCTTGAACCAACTATTGTGCTAATTTAGCCAAAAAAGGATTGATCCTTGGGAATCAAAAAGTCTATCAGGCTTGATAGGTTTGCCTGAATTAGTCGAGGGTGCAGACTGCAAGTTACATGATGTTGAGGTGAGATCGATTTAAATTAATAATGAGACACAACCTGTCCTGAGTCACTGCTTCTGAAATTCATCCTCCGTCATTGCAGAGAAGGGCAGTACCACCTGAATAGTTGGGGTTGGCAAATCACCTGCATATACACTTATTTTTTTATTAGCCAAATAAAATCTTAATTGACAACAAGCACAGTACCATTAGAATCAGAAATGCCATAATCATGCCTTGGCTGCTCCTTCGATGTGAATAAATCAAACTTTGAGAACAACATGAATATAATATGGTTACCTACCTTTTTTCGAGGCCAAGTTATACTGGCCGCTGCAGCTGCCGTTCTCCTTCTTAGGAAGGTTGAACCCAGTATCACACTGCAAACCACTCAATTCCCCTAATCAAATACCATACGCCACCAACATCAGATAAAAATCTTTAGAGAAGGGGAGGAACATCACCTGAACTCCTGAACATGACAAGGTCATCCATCGTGTAGATGCGCTAGATCCGACAACATCGCCATATACTGCAAGTACCAAGTAGAGAGGGCGGGGCCATGGCGGTGTCCAAGCAATGTGCCATCACCACCGCCCTTGCATTCACACGCAAGCACCACCTCCTCTACCTGACATGGCGGCGTGCACTGTGGGAGTCAAACTCATGAGGTGCCTGAGGTGTTGAGGGATGGCCTTGGTTCCTCCTCCACCTGACGTGACGTGGTACCATAGGCGGTGGGACAGCTGTAGCAGTGCACATACACTGGATCTCCTCTTCTCCACTGCCCGACGACGGCAGTGAGGCGAAGACTTTGATCCAAGGACGACGGCTCTCGATCCAAATCCAACAGCGCCTGCGTGCAGGGAAGGGGAGCTGGCAACGGACGCCGTTGCGGGATGCGGGTGGTGGAAGGCGACAACGGCGAGGGAAGGGTGAGGGCATGAGGGGCTGAGGGGATGATATACTTGCCTTGGCAGTTATTGCGACGATGCGGGGATTGCGCCATCAAGGAGGCGGGATTGACGATGGCGATGGGGATGAGAATGGGGATGGGGCGTTGGGTGGATGATGCAGCGATGGATTTCTGGTCGATGATTTCACCGAGCCAATTGACGGATGGAGAAGTGGTGGATCGAGGCGGAGCGAGTAGAAGCGGCGCGTGTTGGCGGTGGCGGCGGTGACGCCGGAAGGGGACGACCCTCCGACGGCGGCGAATGGGGAATGCGAGGAGGAAGAGGGCGGAGGAGGAGGAGCGCCGGCGGGAGCAGCGGTGGGGCGAGGAGAATCGGCGCGTGATGGCAGCGGCAGCAAAAGCGCTGGGGAGGAGCGCGAGTCCCGCGTGTTCAGCGCACGCTCATCGCGCGAGGAGGAGGAAGCGGACGGATAGGGGAGATGGCGGACGGACGATCTGGATCAGGAGAGACGCAGATGAACGGTAGTGATTTATTCGGATGATTTCACCAGTAGGATTGGAGGGGGCAACTCCTCCTTTTTATATTAGTATAGATAGTTACCTATAGACATATATTACACTATTAATACATGATCACACATGTCATACACGTATTGTGTATTGTAGTACATACTGCGGCGGGCTATAAATCTCTTATCTTTTCTTTTTTATTTTCTCGACATGTGTTTATAGCTAGTGCTATACCTGCTCTAGCTCGGCCACTCGGGTAATAAAGTAAAGCTAAAACCTATTCGTTGGCTAGGTAGGCTCAACATATACGCAACTAATGAGCTGATTATATGGGCACAAATGGCTAGCTACCCGGGGTTTGCACGGGGATGTTTAGGGGTGGGGGTGGGGGTGGGGGGAAGGCTAATCCCGGCGGGACTGCCTATACATTTGTTGACAAATTTTTCCCCAAAAATTTGACAGATGTAATTATAGTACAATCATAGTGTAATTACACTGTAACTTATATGTACTTACACTGTAACTTGCATGTAACTATAGTGTAACTTATATGTAAGTTTCACATAATTTTGAATCGTTAGATCTATTACAAGATTTGTTTTGGTGAGGAAGAAAACAAATCATAGTACACACATATATGAAAGAATTTGTTCCCACGACCTCCATTTTACCGAAATAACATGTTACGGAGAGATTTTTGAAAGTTACATACAAGTTACACTATAGTTACAGTGTAATTACATGCAAGTTACAGTGTAATTACACTACGATTGTACTGTAATTACATCTGTTAAATTTTTGGGGAAAAATTTGTCGACAAATATATAGCAAAATAGAATCCCGGCACCCGCAGTGGCTCTGCCCCTGCCCTCCATCACAATTTGGATTATATTTGGTGTAAGTTACATTTTTAATATTTGATTAAATTTATAGAAAATTGTAGCAGCATTTCTAACACCTAAAACATAGAGTACGTACTATAAATATATATTTAATGGCCAATTAATGAAACTACTATTATGTTGTAATTAATGTTTGTTGCTACGTTTTTGCATAAACGTGATCGAATCTGAAAAAGTTTGATTTATAAAAAATCTAAAACGTACTGCTCCCTCCGTTTTAGATTATAACACGTTTTGACTTTGGTCAAAGTTGAACTACTTCAAATCTGCCTAAGTTTATAGATAAATATAGTAATATTTATAATACCAAATTAGTTTCACTAAATCAATAATTGAATATATTTTCATGATAATTTGTCTTGGGTTAAAAATATTATTATTATTTTTCTGATTGAGTTTGACCAAAATCAGAACGTCTTACAACCTAAAACAGAGGGAGTATAATATAATATGAAAGTATGGAACGGAGGATTACATAACATAACCTAATATCCTCGTTGTGTCACATGCATGCTGTGAAGTTGTGCAGACATCAGTGGCACGTATATATATTTTGCCTCGACTACTTTTTCTATAAATAGAGGTTAATATAAACTGAAAACGGGTTTATAAACTAACAATTCTTCTTTTTCTAAATTAGTATATTTCTTCATTACGTGCTCATAATATCCGTTTCAACTTAGAACGGTGCACTAGAACGGATACCCTCATCTCAATCGGGCGGTAAACCCCATCTCAATCGGGCATGGCGTCCGTCACAGGCTAGAAGTCACTGATGTGAAGAGTTATCTCAATCGGGCAAACGGCCGTCACGGATGAATCTATCTCAATCGGGCCGTAAGTAAAGCCCGTCACCAATAGCTTTGACCTAGATGGCCAGTCAAACTATAGCCCGTCACAGATGACCTATCTCAATCGGGCCACAACTAGCGTCCGTCACAGATGACTACTAACCTCAATCAGGTCTAAACTAGAGCACACCACAGATGATACTCATCTCAATCGGGCCTAAACTACAGCCCGTCACAGATGACTACTGACCTCAATCGGGCCTAAACTAGAGCCCGTCGCAGATGACAGTCATCTCAATCGGGCATTAAGTACGGCCCGTCACAGATGACCATCATCTCAATCGGCCATTTAGTTATGGCCCGTCACAGATGACTATAATTCACAAAAAAAATAAATTTTGTTTTTTTTGGCTATCCTCAGGCCTTTGCTAGCCATGCCCGCTGCAAAAATGACAGAAACAAACACAGATATCCAATATCCCCAGCCCCCAGCATCACCCATTCATACATATGCATTCACATACACAGACATCAATATATTTCACACAACCACACATTCACAGCCATCTTATATTTTACATCCATTCACATATTTCACATCCATTCAAATATTTATCATATTTCACCTGCAAAACCGAGTTAATTGGATCAAATATTTATTTAGCAAGTCCTAACATAAACATATGAAATATATACATAAATATTAGCATCACAGTTACATCATCAGAGTTGCATAATAAGTGTTCATCATTGCCTAAACATAAAAGTTCAACATTGTTCATCATTTTAGTTTAAGCCTAAACATTCCTTTGGGGTTAATTATTTCGCGGAGGATGAAGCTGGCTATCTCCTCGTGAATCTCCTCAAAGCTGGTAGGCAGAGACTTGATTATTGTGCCCTACATTGTCATAATTCGAGATTAGTTGATCGATCATATATAAGTACTAAAATGTAGTTAGTCTATGACAATTGAGACCACCGACCTCAAACTCAGCCAAAGTCTTCACCTTTTCTCTGTACAGAAGGCGCATGTTGTGGCACACATGGAATCTGCACTGGTCACCTATTTGTTGCTTCACCGGGAAGTCTTTTTTGTGGATGAGGGCGTCATGTCCTGTCTTCCTGAGGCCTCCTCTTTGCACGTATTGGGCCCACGCTTCATCTATTGCTAGTTGAATTGGGGTCCAATCATATGTGTTCTTATCAATTCTGGAGTTCAGGTAGTGACATGTACTCCACTTAGGTGTTATGACCAGAAGGATCCAATGGGCACTGCGTCATTAATATAGTGAAAGTTAATTAAGTACTGAAGGAATGTGTCATGCTATTGTGTATATTTAGATAACACACTTACTATTGATTATAGGCGCACATAATGTACTCCTTGTCTCGGTGGGACCACAACGTGTCGTAGATGTAGCTGACCATTCTTTGACGGTCATTCTGGAGATTTGTGACAGTGACCACTTGTGGATCAAGGAAGGCAACTTCCGGTGCATTCTTCTGACACCATTGCCAACTTAACCTACACACAAGATAAACAATCTTGTAAGCGAGTTAAACCGATTGTTATTACCAGGGTGAGTTGGGCGACAATACTTACAAGGAGTAGCACTTAAGGAGGCTTGTGTCCACCGCGCGGAGCCTATAGAGGTCGAATAGATCCTTGAAGTCGACCACGATATAATTTTTAGACCAAGGAATGGCTTTCCATCGTGCTCTCCAAGGATATCGGTAGCTTTATTCGGCCTCCTGGCGTTAGATTTCTCCATGTAGTATACGTGAAGGTCCTTGCAAGCGGTGCTCAATGCGGCAAGCACGTCATCTCCAACCAATGGCATGCCTAGTTGGAACTCCTGTGGAGCGACGTATTTCTTCTTGACCTCTTTGCCCTTAATCTCTTCCTTGCCCTTGCCCAGATCTAGCTTCCTTGGAGCTAGAAGCGAGGCCTGCACCTTTCCTCCCCTTCCTCTCCCCTTTGCTTCAGGTTTATCGAGAGTAATTCTCTGAGGGGAAGAGTGTGCCTTCCTGCTCTTCTTCATCGGTGGGGGTTCATGAATCGCCTTGCTGTCGGCCTCCGTTCGGTCCTCCCCAAAATCTGTGTCGTACTGCAACTGCACATCGTAAGATTGTGCATGCCGATCTTTAGCAGGAGGAGCTGAAGGAGCAGAGGCGGGTCTCTTTGGTAGACGACCGCCTGGTGCAGTGGTTGGCCTCACTATAACCCTTATCTCAATGAGGTCCTTGGGCCATTGGATGAAGGTACCACGGGCATTTCCTAGTGAGAGGACCTCGTCGTTCGGTGGATACTTCAGTGGGAACAGCTCGTATTCGGGCTTCACCGAGTCGACTTGAACTTTTGCACAGTCGCCCCTAAGTTGCGCTCCATGCACTCTTGTCTTTGGGGTCGGCTTGTACGCAAGTCTCTCGGCTGCTGGAACCGTGAAGGTCGGCATCACCCTAACTGTGAGGGTGCAGCTCATTGGTTCATGCGATAGATTCATCAATTTTTTTAGAATATTATATATCATATGGATTCGTTAAGTATTTCATGCATTATGGACGAAACTTTTACCGTTATGTGGTCGACGGCGCTGTCGACCGATGTTGGATTTTCCGCCAACTCAGTTGATGCGCAACTGCTGCATTTTTTGGTGGGACTTCCTAACTCTTCGTGCGCAGCAGCAGCGGCAGCTTGGGGGTTCTGTTGCTCTTCTCTGATCTCTTGCCTAATCTTGGTCCTCATCGACTCGAGCTTTTCGTCGAATTCAGATGTCAGCTCCGCTCTCATTGACTCCCGGATCTTGGCTTCAAGGCGTGCATCTTTCTCCGCCTTGTTGGAAGTCCGCTTCTTGTACTGCCATGCGTAGTCTGGAAATCCATACTTCCAGGGAACGGAAGACCCAACGCCCCGTGTCCGTCCACGGTGTTCCTTGTTGCCCAACACTTTCGTGAGGAGGTCGTCCTCGCGTCTTTGAGAGCAGGCCTCTTGCGAGGCTTGTTGCTTGGCAACCAACTCGGAAGGAGCAGAGGCCGTATGGATTTCCAGATTGTGCATGCCGATCTTTAGCAGGAGGAGCTGAAGGAGCAGAGGCGGGTCTCTTTGGCAGACGACCGCCTGGTGCAGTGGTTGGCCTCACTATAACCCTTATCTCAATGAGGTCCTTGGGCCATTGGATGAAGGTACCACGGGCATTTCCTAGTGAGAGGACCTCGTCGTTCGGTGGATACTTCAGTGGGAACAGCTCGTATTCGGGCTTCACCGAGTCGACTTGAACTTTTGCACAGTCGCCCCTAAGTTGCGCTCCATGCACTCTTGTCTTTGGGGTCGGCTTGTACGCAAGTCTCTCGGCTGCTGGAACCGTGAAGGTCGGCATCACCCTAACTGTGAGGGTGCAGCTCATTGGTTCATGCGATAGATTCATCAATTTTTTTAGAATATTATATATCATATGGATTCGTTAAGTATTTCATGCATTATGGACGAAACTTTTACCGTTATGTGGTCGACGGCGCTGTCGACCGATGTTGGATTTTCCGCCAACTCAGTTGATGCGCAACTGCTGCATTTTTTGGTGGGACTTCCTAACTCTTCGTGCGCAGCAGCAGCAGCGGCAGCTTGGGGGTTCTGTTGCTCTTCTCTGATCTCTTGCCTAATCTTGGTCCTCATCGACTCGAGCTTTTCGTCGAATTCAGATGTCAGCTCCGCTCTCATTGACTCCCGGATCTTGGCTTCAAGGCGTGCATCTTTCTCCGCCTTGTTGGAAGTCCGCTTCTTGTACTGCCATGCGTAGTCTGGAAATCCATACTTCCAGGGAACGGAAGACCCAACGCCCCGTGTCCGTCCACGGTGTTCCTTGTTGCCCAACACTTTCGTGAGGAGGTCGTCCTCGCGTCTTTGAGAGCAGGCCTCTTGCGAGGCTTGTTGCTTGGCAACCAACTCCTTCTGCATTACAATTTAGTGGGGTTAAATAAACTGCACTATGGGAAACAATGCGAACATCTATTTTGACTAGACATTTACTATAGCTTCGTACACTCGTTGATCTTCTGGATTTGGCATGAAGATTGTGCCATCAGCATTCTTCTGGTACCTGGCCCTGGCCTAGTTCCTAGCCCGAGGGTGTGGGATATCGCCAAGCCCGCGGCGTGTTCGATTCCTCCGCTTCTTCATCCTCCTGCTGCCATTCCTCTTCCTTACCGGCATATCCGGTGGTGCCAAGCCGGTGTGGATGCTGGTTCTTGATCTAGAGCAAGCGATATGCCTCACTTCTAGCTCTGGAATCAGGAGTCGACTTCTTCGCGTGGAATTCCTCCCAGACCTGTTCCGTGATCCAAGGAAATTTCTCTGTTGGATCGGGATTCGTCGGGTTGAAGACGAACTCGCCGACTAGCTTACTCTTGAAGTTCTTCCAAGCATTGCCCATGACCTTAAGAGCAGCCTGCCAGATAAGGGACTCGTGCTCTGCAGGATAATCGAAGCTCTCCTTGAATGCTAGCCAAGCACTGTCCTTCTCTGCGGCCGGCACTTGCTTGATGTCATCCTTCAAAATACTGAATTTCTATCTCCCTATGACCCCGCAGATAGACCTAAATCGGCTCAATATTTTCCTTGTATCTGTCGGCAACCCTACTTGGTAAACCGTTGTTATGCGGAACTGTTCCTTAGGGATTTTGTTCTCTGTCCTAGGAGTACGTGCCCTTGAGGAGCCACTAGTTGTCGTCGACATTGGTTCGCCTTGCTGAGACATCGTCTACTATTTTTTCAAAATAACGAAAATGCACAATTCAGTGCTTCAATGGCTTAGAATCCAAATTTCTAAATTCACTTAGTCACATAATAAACTAAATTGCACATCTCATAGATCTAATAAACTGAATTCAATATCACATATAAATAAATTAAATTGCACATCTCACATAAAGAAACCTAATATCACATCACATCTCCTTCTAAATTTCACTACTAGTAATCGTGCACGTGCAATGCATGTTTATGTTAAAATTATTGGTCCAATTCCACTAATAATTGAAAAACAATAAATTTATTCTAAACCACTGATATTAACATGAAACTTAAGTGACAAATAATCAAAAGCCATATGTGGTCCTTTTGTTATCCACTGCATTTCAAACAAAATAAATAAAAAATACAAAAGCTTCACTTCTCACTACATTTATAACAAAGTTTTACAGGTGCCATCACAAGTTAAACTTTTGCAACTAATTTGGTCTAAAATAAGCAACTATAGGACCATACTCTCACCGTAACAATATGCAACCTGGAGATTAAAAACAATAATCCAATTAAGCTGATCAACCTGACAGACTGTCACTTCTGTCCAAGGATGAATATCTCAATACTATACAATCACCCCTATTTTGCATCTGATATATGGATAAGCAAAACATTGTGGCCTTGATCGGCAGCAATGGCTGCTGCCGCAGCTGCCCTATAGGTGTAAATACCATGTGAAAGAAGACATGCATAGCACTCTTATGTCACTTGGCCATATAAAGTTTTCAACTCCACAATTATATATATACATCCCTCCTCTCCTCAGCATACCAGAGCACATCAGAGGTGCATATGAATCCATCCAGATTATATATAGAGAAACAAACCCTCTTGTAATCAAGCCGAATTTGAAGAGAAAATGTATAATATATGCATACATTAATTCCTTTAATATCCAAACTGAAAATTAAGAATCAACAGTGTCAGCCATGGAAAAGAACTGAGTTAGATCACAAAATCTTCTGACGAAACTAAATATATTGAAGCCAATTTTCTATCAACCACTAATTGCATGCACAATTGAGTTGTTTATATATTCATACAATACAAAATTGTAAAGTGCCAACCCGAAGAAGTACATCTCGACGTGTCATGCACCTATGTTTAACTGCATGTCCATGCATGAAAGTCAAGGAACTCCAGTAGAAAGTGATGTTTCTACCTTCACGGAGTGACAGTAAAATCAAATGCAAAGGTTATAAGTATAATACCAAAAGAAACACTGATCTGTTCATTTTGAAAGCAACAAACTATTAGCCTGAAGCACATGTATTCACGGTAAGAAAAAACTATTGACTGAGAGATCAACTTGGTTCACAGGAGAAAAAAATATGCTTAGAGCTCAAACTGAGACACGAAGGAGTACCTAAAAAATATGCATCATGAGCTTAGGACTTAGAGCCTCCTTTGCTTCTTAGGTCCTTTGCTTCTTTGGTTCCTCCTAACTACTGAAGCCAACACATGGATGTCACAGCATTCACATTAACTTGCTTCATTCTCATCCACCAAGGAATCAACCTATATGAGCAGAACCTCATATGTCACCTGAAAAGAAAACTGAAACGTTCAAGTCTCAATTAATCAAGCTACTACTGATCATGGGATCGCAACCGACGAGCATGTATATCCATCTGAACCATGTTGCAGTGTTTTCGTTATACATAATGTAGCTGCAGAACACATGCAAGAATATGACCCCAAGGATCCATAATCATATCTTCTTGGCTGTTCCACTGAACAATTAATACTGAATTCATTATATGAAAATCCTGAAAAAAAGGAAAAATGATGGTTAATTGGATCTCTTGAGAAAATGACAGTATAATTTATGCTCATAAGAGGCACCATCTATGAAAAATATATAATTTAGCATAGTCGTGACACAACGCAACATGAATTCTAATTGCACTGGACCTTATTCTTAGTAACATATAAATTAAGCAGAAAATCACTAGAAAATGGGCCATACCTTATCACCAGAAGTCATACCTCGGTAAAACAAATATCATTATGTTGAGACTTGAGATGATCAGCACCCAAGGAATTAACACTTATCATTTGCACAGTTGTAAACTAAACCTAGAAATATCTTAGCAGGCATTCTGATATGGGAGTTGTTTAGAGAAAACATTTAGAGATGTAAGTTGGCAGTTGCACACTAATAGTGATCTACATCTCCCATTTGTACCATTACACCAAAAATAACTTTTAGATCACAAGCATTTGCAATTTTCCCATCTATAAATAATGCACACATTCATATGGAAGCATAAAAACATACACAATTTTAATTGCCGGAGTACCCAAAGTCATAAGCGAGTGTAACCGGGAAAAGGGAAGTAGTGTTGTTGAACCTGACAGTGCTGCAACGGGATATATTTATCTGCTTGTGATGATGAACACCCATCGGTGTCATTATTGGTGGAGAAGGAGGACGATGTTCCGGAGCCCAGCCGGATAGGCTAAACCTACCGCGGCGGTGTGGTGGTAGGGGATGCTAGTAGCGGCGAGCATCAGCCTCGTGGACATCGAGCAACCTCTGAGTTTCGATGGCGCGGGGACGACGCGCATCGAGGTGGGCGTCAACGCAGCCGAGGAGGCTCAACAGGACTTGGGCCAAACCTCTGTAGCTTTGCCCATGCCGCCATCCCCACCCTCTCCCCTCCTCAACTGCTCCCCTCTCCGGTGTCGTCATCGAGGCCGAGACTAGTGGTGGTGCCGGTGGCTAGATCCGAACCCTTCGGCCTCCGCCTTCGCATGGCTTGGTCCGGCGCCTCAGATTCGGTGCTGCCATGGCTGGTTAGGGAGGAAGAAGAGAGCTCACATCAAGGGCACGGAAGGGAGGAGTAGGAGAGGACATATCACGGGCAATGCCGGCAGTACGTAGCAGGAGGATATGATGGATATGCGATACGGGTGAGGAGGTGATTGAGGGGAGCACTCTCGCCCCCGCCCCTCGATGGCGTGAGCTGCACATCAATCGCAGGGAGAGAAAGAGGCGTGGATAGTGCAATGGATACCGCGGGACGTGGATGGCGCGCGACAGCGGTGGCGATGAAGGCGCGCATTAGCGCGGTGGGGATGGGGAGGGTTCCGAATCAGTGATTTCACCGTATTGCAAGATCTAGCTGCCCACTTTTATCTCTAGCCGTTGGATGAATCGATCGGATTTAGCCTATTGATTTCACCCGTTAGATTTGATTTCACCTGTTGGATTGCAAGGGGTGAACTCCTCCTTTTTATATTAGTATAGATATAGA
Organism: Oryza glumipatula; assembly: GCA_000576495.2. Lineage (NCBI taxonomy): Eukaryota > Viridiplantae > Streptophyta > Magnoliopsida > Poales > Poaceae > Oryza > Oryza glumipatula. Next base: position 14,540,906 of record CM002523.2, on the reverse strand, counting down.
TATAGATAAGTCACAACAATCCTAATAATCCTAATAATTCCACATATCATCAAGTCCTAAAATCATACATTCACCACATTTCATCTATTCATCCGATCACATGCATTTCATCTATTCATCTAGTAATCTATTCATCTATTCATCTATTCATCTGTTCATCTATTCATCCACATGGGCGGCACGATGTAGGACTAACCTTAGCACGGTGAGAATGGCCGGTGTGGCTCGGTGGAGGCGGCGCCGGGCTTGGTGGAGGCGGCGGGCTCGGTGGCGGCAGCGGCGGGCTCAGCGAGGGAGGTTGACAGTGGTGAAAGAGGAGTTGGCGGCGGCAGCGGGCTCGGTGGAGGGCGTCGCCGGGGTCGGTGGAGGGCGTCGCCGGTCGGTGGAGACACCGGTCGGGCGGGCAGCGTCGGGCGTCGGAGAGGAGGAAGCGACGACGACTTGGAAGGACGTCGCTGGGCTCGGTGGGGGTCGGTGACGTGCGTTGGTGAGGAGGAGGCGACGGGCTCGGTGGAGGGCATCACCAGGGTCGTTGGCGGTGGCGCCGGGCTCGGTGGAGGCGGCGGCCTTGGGCTTAGCGAGGAAGGCGGCGGCCTCGGCCTTGGGGTCGGTGGAGGCGGCGGGCTCGGTGGCGGCAGCGCCGGGCTCGGTGGAGGGTGTCGCCGGGGTCGGTGGAGGCAGCGGGCTCGGTGGCGATGGCGGCGGACTTGGCGAGAGAGGACGACGGCAGCGCTAGGGTTGTATGGAGGCGGGAAACTGTAGCGGGACTTAGAAAAATTTTCGATCCGATCTGAGAAACCCTAGTTATAGTAGAGTGATGAGTCATCTCAAACGGGCATTGCGTTAGGGCCCGTCACAAATGAGTCATCGGTGACGGGCTCCATACTAATGCCCGAATGAGATGACATTCAGGCCCGTCACGGATGACTCATCTGTGACGGGCCCTAAGATAATGCCTGATAGTGATAGATTAATCTCTATCGGGCTTAAACTAAGGCCCTTCACCGATGACTATTTTTTCATTTTTTCCATGAAGTCTTTATATTTGTTAGTGCAAAATATATAGCTACTATATAATAATTCATTTTATTAGTCATAATACATTTTCAGATAGTAGATGATTTCAAATCGAAATATGGTCAACAACAAAATTGTAGAGGTTATCAAGATCTACAACTTTTATTTTGGTCTTTTGTCTATATAACTTTGTTCCCAATAGCTTGAAATTGATTTTGACAATATGACAAATTTAAACAGCATTTGTAAATAGTAAATGATTTCAAATGAAAAAGTCAACAACACCAAAGTTGATCCTCTCATCAAGATGTACAACTTTTATTTTGGTCATTTTTCTATATAACTTTGTTCCCAACAGCCTGAAAATGAATTTGAATATATGACAAATTTAAACAACATTTGTAAATACTAAATGATTTCAAATGGAAAAGCTAGAAACAGCAAAGTTGTACAACTTATCAAGATCTACAACTTTTATTTTGGTCACTTCTTCATCCGACAAAGTGATAGTACCAATGTTTACAAAATTGACATATCTGTGTTGATGTTTATAAACCAGATGAGAGAAATGTCATTTTTGTGAATAATATAACTATCACTTTGTTGGTAAAGAAGTGACCAAAATAAAAGTCGTAGATCTTGATAAGTTGTACAACTTTGCTATTTATGGCTTTTCCATTTGAAATCATTTAGTACTTACAAATGTTGTTCAAATTTGTCATTTATTCAAATTCAATTTCAGGCTGTTGGGAACAAAGTTATATAGAAAAATGAACAAAATAAAAGTTGTACATCTTGATGAGAGGATCAACTTTGTTGTTGACCATATTTCCATTTGAAATCATTTAGTATTTACAAATACTGTTTAGATTTGTCATATATTCAAATTCAATTTAAAACTGTTGGGAAAAAAGTTATATAGAAAAATGACCAAAATAAAACTTGTACATCTTGAAAGGCTCTACAACTTTGTTGTTGACTATATTTCCATTTGGAATCATTTACTATCCGAAAATGTATTATGACTAATAAAATGAATTATTACACAGCAGCTATATATTTTGCACTTACAAATACGAATACTTCAAAAGGAAAAAAAGGAAAAATAAACATCGGTGACGAGCCTTAGTTATAGCCCGATAGAGATTAATCTATCTCAATCGGGTATTGCCTTAGAGCCCGTCACAGATGAGTCATCCGTGACGGGCTTGATTTTCATCTCAATCGGGCATTAGTATGGAGCCCATCACCGATGACTCATCTGTGACGGGCCCTAAGGCAATGCCCGGTTGAGATAGATTAATCTCTGTCGGCCTTAAACGGCGGCCCGTCACCGATGACTATTTTTCCATTTTTCCAATCAAGTCTTTATATTTGTGAACGCAAAATACATAGCTGCTGTACAATAATTTAAACAACATTTAAATTAGCCATATAAATGACTACACAACATATTTAAATTACTACACAACATTTCCAATTTCAATGTATGACATATTTAAACAACATTTGTAATAAAACAAAATTAGCCATATAAATGACTACACATATCAAGTCTTTGTAATAAAACAAAATACTTCATTCATTACAATAGATAAGTATAAATGCATCATATCGGCCACAAGGTTATGCCCTCCATATGATCTGAACGAGCATATGACACAGGCTCTTGGGGATCATCGTCAAGGTCAATGTGAGGTCTTACGTGAAGATTCTGGTTGTATTCTTCTTCATCGACGACGTTGTCAACTCCTACAATTTGGCGCTTTCCATACCTCACGATGTGCATCCTCTTGTTTGAAGGGTCTTTTATGTAGAATATCTGCTCGACCTGTTTCTCAAGTACAAATGGTTCATCGACGTATCCCTCCCTTGATAGATCTAATAAAGTGAAACCTTCCTTGTCGGCTTTGACACCAGTGCGTAGATTCACCCAACGGCAGCGGAACAAAGGAACCTTGAACTTGACGTAATTTAGCTCCCAAATCTCCTCAATGCGGCCGTAGTATGTGTTTGACCCAACTTGATCCTGGAATGCATCTATACGGACGCCACTGTTTTGCACTGTGCTTTTGTCATTTTGTTTGATGGTGTAAAATGTGTATCCATTTATATCGTATCCTTGCCATGTGTCTACGGTCCAAGACGGTCCCATCCCCAACAACTGTACTGTCTGATTTGGGACATCCGTGGACATTGTCACACGATTCTTGAACCATTCGTTGAATCGAGAATTATGTTCTATGTTAATCCATGCATTAGATCGAACCAAGTTCTCATCTCGGATTTTCGCTAAGTACTCCTCAAAGTATGGGCCAACTTCTGCCATATGTTGGAGCACAGTGTAATGAGCCTGCGCGTAAGACGCTTGATCGGGCCTAATTCTTTTCCTTCCGATTGTGCCAACACCTGACAACCTTCCTTCGTGACGATACGCAGGAACTCCGATAGGATTGGCATCGGACATGTAATTGACGCAGAACTCAATAGCCTCCTCGGTCGTGTAACCTTCAATGATGCTCCCCTCGGGTTTAGCTCTGTTATGAACGTACGACTTCAGAACTCCCATATACCATTAAAACGGCCACATTTCCCTTAGGAAAGCCAGACCACATAGTTTTGTTTGCTTCACCAAATGAACAGGGAGATGAACCATTATATCAAAGAAAGACAGTGGGAAAAACATCTTTAGGTGACAAAGGGTATTCACAATATCGGTATGCAACCCATCTAGATCTTCTGGATCTATAACCTTCTGTCCGATTGCATTGAAGAAGGCACACAAACGTTGGATCGTGTGACGCACTTTCGGTGGTAGAATGCCTCTGATAGCAACTGGCAAGATTTGTGTGATTAGCACGTGGCAATCGTGAGACTTCATTCCAACAAGTTTTAGATCATCCAATTTAACATACTTACTTATCCTTGCAGAATAGCCCGATGGAACTTTAATATCCTTCAAGCATGATAACATTGCGATTTTCTCATCCTTCGACAATGTGTGGTAGGCTGGAGTGAGGTACACTCTACCTGTCTCTGCATCTCGTATGGGCTGGAGTTCACTTCGAATATTCATGTCCTGTAGATCAAGGCGCGCGTTCAACCCGTCCTTTGTCTTCCCGGGAATATTCAACATCAGGCCAACCAAACTCTCACACACATTCTTTTCTACATGCATGAGATCAATGCAATGACGGACATCAAGATCTTTCCAGTAAGGTAGCCGTCAAAATATAGATTTTTTCTTCCACATACCCTTCTCATTTGTCTTGCTACGTTTTGTTTTCTTCCCAAACTCATTGCTTATGTCCTTGACCATATTGTGGACCTCATCTCCGGACAAATCTTTGGGAGCAGGCTGAAGTTCTCTCTTACCGTTAAAAATTTTCTTCTTTCTTCTAAATGCGTGACGTAGCGGGAGCCACCTCCGATGACCCATGTATACCATCTTTCGTGATTTCTTCAGCCACCGGCTTCGTGTATGTTCCTTGCAATCGGAGCATGCCTTCTTTCCTTTTATAGTTTGTCCGGAAAGATTACCGAGTGCAGGGTAGTCATTAATGGTGCAGAACAATAGAACTCTTAGCTTGAAGTTCTCCTGACCATATGCATCCCAAGTTTCCACACCTTCTTTCCAAAGAATCTCAAGATCGTCGATAACAGGCTCCAGGAATACATCGATATCATTGCCGGGTTGCCTCGAACCTTGGATTAACAAGCACAATATAATATATTTCCGTTTAAAGCATAACCATGGCGGGAGGTTATAGTTCGCAATAAGAACTGGCCAAGTGTTGTGAGTACTACTAATGTCACCGAAAGGATTCATGCCATCCGTACATAGACATATCCTCATGTTTCTAGGGTCGGCAGCAAAGTCTTTGTGTTTTCGATCGATATTCCTCCATTCAATCGAATCCGTTGGGTGTCTAAGCATACCGTCATTCCTTCTCTCTGTGGCATGCCAACGTACTAACTTCGCTTCATTCGGGTTGGCAAAGATTCTCTTGAAACGATCAATGATAGGTAGATACCACACAACCTTTGCCGGACCACCCCTCTTTGACTTCTTTCCTTCGTCAGCACTTTTCTTTCGCTTGTATCGGGAAGCCTTGCAGACAGGACAAGCATCCAAGTCCGCATATTGCTTGTGGTACAATATGCAGTCGTTTGGACAAGCGTGAATTCTACGGACCTCTAACCCCAGTGGACACAGAACCTGCTTTGCTTCGTATGTCATCTGGGGCAATGTGTTCTCAGCAGGAAGCATAGCTTTCAAAATTCCTAAAAGATCTGTGAAACTCTTGTCTGTCCATCCACTACTTGCCTTCAGCTTCATTAGGTCCAAGGTAACTGACAACTTAGTGTGTTTTGCTCTGCATCCAGCGTACAGAGGCGTCTCGGAATCACTGACTAACCTACTGAACTTCATGGAATCTCTCTCATTCTGGGCTGGGTCCTCAACGTCACGTAACATGTTGTCACACCCTAAAAATCCTAAATTTATAAATTGTTGTTTAATTGGAATTATTAGAAATGATTTTAAAAGCCTAGAAGAAAAGATTTAGTTTTAAATAATAAATTCCAATATAAAATGGGGCCAGATAAAATTTTATTAAATACTTTACTTGATTCTATAGTTCCTAGATTTTTCTGGGATTTATTTGAGCCAAGGAAGTATTTTTAATAAATGGAATTGCATTTCATGAATAATTTAAATAGAAAAAGGTTTTAAAAAGTTCTCTTTTGGCTTTGGGCCGAAAGTCGGCCCAAAACCCTTTTTCTCTCTCTCTCCCTTGGCCCAAGTCGGCCCAGTCCGCCGCGCCTTCCCTCCTCTCTCTCGGTGCCGCTGACAGGTGGGTCCCACCTGTCAGACTCGTCGTCTTCCTCGCGCCGTCGGCCGAACCCTAGCCGCGCCGCTTCGCCGCCGTCTCCTTCCAAATTCGGCCGCTCCTTTCCTTCTCCGGTGAAATCAATAGAGGGGAATTGTTTCCCGTGATCCACTCTACCTTTTTCCTTTTGGAATCATCGGCTAAATCGTTTGGAAAGCGTCGGATTCGATCTCGAATCGGATTTCTCTCTCTCTCCCGAACCCTAACCTTCCTTCGCGTCGCCGGTTGCCGTGGGCCTTCGCCGCCGCCTCCTAGCCCCTTTAAAAGGACCCCCGAGCTCCCCTCTACCCGCCGCCACCCTCGCCTTCGCCTCTCGTCGCCGGAAGAGCCCTAGCGCCGTGTAGCTTAGCGCCGCCGTCGCCGCCGCAGCTCCAGCCGTGCGTCGCCGTCGCTTCGGTCGTCGTCGCTACTCGGGGAGGTCGCCATCGTGACCGCCAAGTTGTCGCCGTCCTCGTCCGCCCCTCCGTCGTCGCCGTAGGTCGCCGGAGCATCGCCGTCGTCGTCAAGCCGAAGGTCGCCGCCGCTTCGATCTCGTCGCCGTCGCCGTCTGTTGATCTTCCGCCGTCGTTTTGGTCACCGGTGAGTTCGCCGCGTCGCCCGCATCGTTTTGGTGCCCTCCGTTTGCGCCGCCGCGCCGTCGTTCGCCGGCGAACACGCGAGCCCGAGCCGTAGCCGGTGATGACGTCATCGCCGACGTCATCGTTGCCGTTCGCTGTGGACCGATCGTGGACCGTTCGATCTCGGCCGTCCGTTTTGGATAGGATCGATCTCGGCCGTTCGTTCCCGTGAGCCGCTGCCGTGCACCCGGTTCACCGTGAACCCTAGCCGCTGACGCAATAATCCTCTTTTTCTTTTCAAAAATAATTCATTATTGCGTCATAATTCAATTAAAATTCATATAAGTGTTTTAATCCGATTTAATCTTTGAAAATTCATAACTAATTCATCTTAGCTCGGATTTAGTTGGTTCAAGTCTCTAAATTTTTCTAAAATTGAGATCTACATGTTAAAAATATCCACATGTACTGTTCATGATTGTTTATGTGCTGTTTTGGTATTTTTGCTCTTTTCTGTTTAGATTCCGACGTTCCCGGAGAGTCCGTTTTCGCAGGAGAAGAATTTGAAGAGTTCCAAGGCCAGCAAGGCAAGTCACACAGATCCCAAACAACCCTTTGAGCATGTTGATCCCGTTTAAAGCTACTGTTTCTATTCAACTACTGCATTTATTTTTGAATGTCATTGGGTGGAAATAACCTATTGCCTTGTTATAGCCCTTTTGCTATTGATTCCCTATTCTTTGTCACTTGGTTCATAATTTGATTAGCTAGAACATTATATGGTTTTAGCTAAAGTGAATAGGATGCTTAGCCATGCTTAGAAACATTAGCACACAATTGGGATAACTAATGTTTCACTATTACTTAATAATGGATATTTAGTGATAGCTCACGATGGTCAATCATGATTGGTTAATTAAGTAATTTGCCAACTAAAATTTGATAATGGTGGGTTGTGAGTACATGGTTTTGATGGTCGTGCTCATGACAATTAAGGACCGGTTCACGAGTTTCGGTTGTGAAACATTAACCGTGCCAACCACAAGCCAGCGTGGGCAACGGCTTTACCTTTTGTATAGCATAGTTCATTGTGGGGCACCAGACTGAGAAGTGGCGGAGATAAGCCCACTGGGGTCGCTGGGGAGTCCATGCCTTGTTTATAAGGGGGTGATTATGATCCAGGAATGGTGCGCTGTGGTGGATTGTGTTGTGCGAGGGGTACTGTCACAGCTCCTTTCCGAGGTACCGTGGTGGTATTAAGGCACATGGTGACATGTTGTGGGGCTGTGTCTTGTGGGTACAGTGGTACACCTCTGATCAGAGTGAAACTATTCGAATAGCCGTGCCCGCGGTTATGGGCGGGTCTAACAATGTCTTTCGTGATTAGTCTCACACTTCTCACCATAATGAAAGTTGCTATAACTGGTAATAATTTGATTAGCTCCTGGTTTGGAATGGTATATTCCTGGTTTGGAGACAGATCTGTACAGCCGGGTACGGTTGTTCAGGATGGTTGGGCCTGTACAGCATGGGTGTGTTGTACAGTGTTGATTAATATTGATGATTAATTGCTCTACTGTTTTACAATTCCTAAATGTTTGCCAAATGCTGCTTTTGCAAATGAGCCCTATATTATGCCTTCCTTTGTTATCCCGTGCACTTGCATATTTGCTGCATGGCTTGCTGAGTATGTCATATACTCACCTTGCAATCATTCATCAGAGGAGGAGTTCTACAGTGATGCTGATGGTGTGGAGGATTAGGTGTAGCCCTGGTCAAGCTGCCTGTGGAGTGGAGTCGTCTGCGCCGTTTATCTTATTTTCCGCTGCTTAGATATTTATTGATTGAGAGGAACTATCTACCTCTGTAATGACGTTTTATTCGCTTATCAATTAGAATAATAATTGTACTCTATTGTCAATTTGTTATTGTGTGCCTCGGCTGATTCCTGGACGAGGGTTTACACACATGTAAGCGTTTGGAATTTTGGATAGAAATTCCGGGCGTGACAAGTTGGTATCAGAGCCTCCTTGACCCTAGGTTATGCCAAATGGTTACCCATAGAAGCCCTCTAAAAATATTGGAAAAGTAGAACTGTTCTCCTCCCTTTCTCTTTTAATTAAACCAAACTAATGGCACATGCAGTTTATAATTCCTTTAATGGTTCTCATTCAAAATTTATTTATTATTCCTGTGTCATTGGTACCGTACATCTATTACTGTACTAATGGCCCATTTACCAGCAAAGGTTTTACAACATTGTTTTATTTAATCTTGCTGCCATGAAATAAATTTAGCATATTGACTTTATAACTCTCTTTGATTTTATTTCTTTTAAAACCATTTGTTCAAAAGTGCAAAATTTGTGATCCTGTTTCCAACTGTTTCAACTTATCTTGCAAACTTGGTTTACTTTATTTATTTACCTTTTACTTTGATTTTCTAACTTTATTCAAATGAACCCAAAAACTTGTGCTATTAATTGGATAAATGTCTTAACTCCCTCCTTTCACTTGTCATTAGATGCCGCGCTACAAGCCTGAGTACTTGTTTGGTGCTGAAGGATTTGTCCAGGAGTTGCGTACGATGTCCTTTGCCATAGGATTTGGGACTGCCCCTTTGTATTCCCAGATTCCTCATGATCGTAATGAAGAGAAGTGCCGTGTCAAAGTCACCTTGAACAGTAATCGTGAAGATATCCCATCGGTGATGTTCGAGGCTGGAGGGGGAAACTATATTCATGCATGTCAAGAGGTAGCAAGGATCGCCATAGGAGAGCTTCGTGATCGCTACAGTGATCAGTTGGCCGACACTGAGTATCGCTACCATCCTCGCCAACCCCAGGGAAGTGACCGTGGCAGTTACCTTGAACCTGAGGGGATTGAGAATGATGCTACCACAAAGCATTTGGTTGAGATGCTATGGGCTATGGATGAGACCCGCGCGGAGATTGTGTTAGCAGCTCAAGATCGTGAAGACTGGAATCGTGGTAAGATTTGCAAGCTAGAGGACAAGGTGGATCGTTTGGAGAAGGAACTAGCCGCATTGAAGGGAGAAGCGCCACCGCAGAAGGCCAGGGTTCGTCTTACCGCAAGGAAGAGAGCTCTATTTGTCCCTCGTTACCAGTTGGCGCCAAAGGTTCGTGTGGTGGAGAAAGAAGTTACCCCAGCCCCAGCGGATCCTCCGGTCATCAATATAAGTGATGATGATGAAGAAGAATCCAAGCGCACCCATTCCAAGATCGAGTGGGGGCCAACTCAAGATGATGGAGATGTGCCGAATGAGCCTTCAATCAACTCCGATGCCCGAAAGACCTAGAACGCCTTGTCAAGCCGTAGTCTTAGATCGTTGTGTTAGTTGGTTTGTTTAAGTTTGGTTGTGTGTGTGAGTCTAGCATGTGATTTACATCATGGGTGAGATGTAAAGGCATGCGTTTGTTTGTTTTCGAGTGTTAGGAAGTTGGTGAGTTTAGTGGTGAGAGAGTCTTCAGTTTTGTAATAATGAAACTCAGTTAAGATCAATAAAAGTTAAGTTAATAAAATTAAAATCCTGTTCTAAGTAATTTCTCCCCGGTTTCTCTTCTTGTGCTCCTGTCCATGTCAGATGGTGCTCACTCGCAGCATTGGGAATGGTTCCAACAACAACAACAGTAACAACAATGAAGAGAATCCCACGCTTGCCCAAGTCTTGGCTCAACAGACACAGCTTATGAACATGATGATGCAGCAACTTCAAAATCAGCAGAACCAGGGAAACAACCATGCGCCTCCCCAGAACAAGTTAGCAGAATTTCTTCGCGTAAGGCCGCCTACTTTCTCTAGCACCACTAATCCTGTTGAAGCTGGTGATTGGCTGCACACCATAGAGAAGAAGTTGGACTTGCTTCAATGCACTGATCAGGAGAAGGTTTCATTTGCATCACACCAGCTGCAAGGCCCTGCCTCTGAGTGGTGGGATCATTTCCGCCTCAACAGGACCACGGCTGAACCTATCACTTGGTTTCAATTCACCGCTGCATTCCGGAAAACGCATATACCATCGGGAGTGGTGTCTCTTAAGAAGAAGGAGTTCAGGTCGCTCACTCAGGGATCCCGCACTGTCACCGAGTATCTGCATGAATTTAATCGTCTGGCTCGCTATGCTCCGGAAGATGTGCGCACTGATGAAGAGCGTCAAGAGAAGTTCCTGGAAGGACTTAACGATGAGCTTTCTTATACACTAATGAGTGGAGATTATCAGGATTTTCAGAAGCTAGTGGATAAGGCTATTCGTCAGGAGGACAAGTACAACCGCATGGAGCAGAAGAAACGCCGGATTGCTCACTTCAAGGCACAGCAGGGGAATAATCAGAAGCCGCGTCTTACTTTGGGACCCCAGTCAATGTCACAAGGAGGTTCTTCATCTGTTGTTCGTCCGCAGCGTCAGTTCTTCAACAACAATGCTGGCAACAACAACCGCAATCAAGTTCCACGCCCTGTTGCAGCTCCGACACCGCAACAACCTGCAAAGAGGGAGCAAGGCAGCAAGCCCGGAGTATGCTTCAACTGTGGAGACCCAGGCCATTACTCTGACAAGTGTCCGAAGCCCCGCCGCGTGAGGGTTGTCCCTGCTCAGAACAACTCCTCCGCACCAGCAGCCAAGGCTCGTGTCAACCATGTTGCTGCTGCAGAAGCTCAAGGTGCTTCAGATGTGATTTTGGGTACGTTCCCTGTTAACTCAGTTCCTGCAACAGTGCTTTTCGATTCTGGTGCTACGCATTCATTTTTATCTATGAGTTTTGCGGAAAATCATGGGATGGAAGTAGAGGATCTTAGACGTCCTTTGATGGTTAGTACCCCGAGTAACCGAGCACTCTCATCACAACGTAGCCCCTCTGTCAGAATAGAGATCCAAGGTGTACCCTTTCTGGCCAACCTTATTCTGTTAGAATCCAAAGACCTTGATGTTATCCTAGGGATGGACTGGTTAGCCAGATATAAAGGTGTGATAGATTGTGCCAATAGAAAAGTAACTCTCACCAGCATTGACGGTCAAGTCATAACTGTTCATGCATTGCCCTTTGAGACTTTAGAGTCAAGTTTGAACCAAATAACTTTGGAAGAGATTCCTATAGTACGCGAGTACACCGATGTGTTCCCTGATGATTTACCTGGTATGCCGCCTAAAAGTGATATAGAATTCAGAATAGATCTGGTACCAGGAACAACTCCGATCCATAAACGACCCTATAGAATGGCAGCCAATGAGTTAGCAGAAGTCAAGAGGCAAGTAGATGATTTGCTTCAGAAAGGATACATCAGACCGAGTTCGTCTCCATGGGGAGCTCCAGTTATTTTTTTGGAAAAGAAAGACCATACTCAGAGAATGTGTGTGGACTATCGTGCACTAAATGATGTGACTATCAAGAATAAGTACCCGTTACCCAGAATTGATGATTTGTTTGATCAACTTAAAGGTGCCACCGTTTTCTCCAAGATAGATCTTCGATCAGGGTATCACCAGTTGAGGATTAAAGAAGAAGATATACCCAAGACGGCTTTTACCACTAGGTATGGGTTGTTTGAATGTACTGTTATGTCTTTTGGACTTACCAATGCCCCCGCTTTCTTCATGAACTTGATGAATAAGGTGTTTATGGAATACCTAGACAAGTTCGTGGTTGTCTTTATCGATGACATTCTCATCTACTCCCGAACTAAAGAAGAGCATGAAGAACATCTTCGTCTTGCACTAGAGAAGTTGCGAGAACATCAGTTGTATGCCAAGTTTAGCAAATGTGAATTCTGGTTGTCTGAAGTGAAGTTCCTTGGTCACGTCATCTCAGCAGGAGGAGTCGCCGTTGATCCTAGTAATGTGGAATCCGTAACCAACTGGAAACAACCGAAGACCGTTTCAGAGATTCGTAGTTTCCTAGGTCTTGCAGGTTATTACCGGAGGTTTATAGAGAATTTCTCCAAGATTGCTAAGCCCATGACACGACTGCTTCAGAAAGATGTGAAGTACAAGTGGTCAGAAGAGTGTGAGCAGAGTTTCCAAGAGTTAAAAAGACGCTTAATATTAGCTCCCATTTTGATTTTGCCTGATCCAAAGAAGGGTTTCCAAGTGTATTGCGATGCATCTAAGCTTGGGTTAGGTTGTGTTCTGATGCAAGATGGGAAGGTGGTTGCCTATGCATCTCGTCAGTTGCGTCCGCATGAGAAGAACTACCCTACACATGATCTCGAGTTAGCTGCAGTGGTTCATGCGTTGAAGATTTGGCGTCACTATCTTTTCGGTACTCGTACAGAGGTGTACACAGATCACAAAAGTTTGAAGTATATCTTTACCCAGCCGGATCTGAATATGAGACAGCGGAGATGGTTGGAATTAATTAAGGATTATGACATGGGAATTCATTATCACCCGGGAAAGGCTAATGTTGTAGCAGATGCTCTTAGCAGGAAAGGCTATTGCAATGCTACGGAAGGACGACAGTTGCCATTGGAGTTATGCAAGGAATTTGAAAGATTAAATTTGGGAATTGTCAGTAGAGGTTTCGTTGCCGCCTTAGAAGCAAAGCCCACTCTAATTGATCAAGTTAGAGAAGCTCAAATTAAAGATCCTGATATTCATGAGATCAAGAAGAATATGAGGAGAGGAAAAGCTATCGGTTTCTTGGAAGATGAGCAAGGAACTGTATGGTTGGGTGAGAGGATTTGTGTCCCATACAACAAAGATTTAAAAGATGCAATTCTGAAAGAAGCTCATGATACTTTATACTCCATTCACCCTGGTAGTACCAAGATGTATCAAGATCTCAAGGGAAGGTTTTGGTGGGCAAGTATGAAGCGCGAGATAGCGGAATATGTAGCAGTATGTGATGTATGTCACCGAGTCAAGGCAGAACATCAGAAACCCGCCGGTTTGCTACAGCCTTTGAAGATACCAGAATGGAAGTGGGAGGAAATCAGTATGGATTTCATCACTGGTCTACCAAGAACGTCATCAGGTCATGACTCTATTTGGGTGATAGTCGATAGACTTACCAAAGTGGCTCATTTCATCCCGGTAAGGACCACCTATTCTGGAAGTCGTTTGGCGGAATTGTATATGGCAAGGATTGTGTGTTTGCATGGTGTTCCTAAGAAAATAGTGTCTGATCGAGGTAGTCAGTTCACCTCAAAGTTTTGGAAGAAGCTTCAGGAAGAAATGGGTTCCAAGTTGAACTTCAGTACTGCCTATCATCCGCAGACAGACGGACAAACCGAAAGGGTAAATCAGATTTTGGAAGACATGTTGAGAGCTTGTGCTTTAGACTTCGGTGGAAGTTGGGATAAGAATCTGCCTTACGCGGAATTCTCGTACAACAACAGTTATCAAGCTAGTCTTTAAATGGCTCCTTACGAAGCACTGTATGGTCGGAAGTGCCGTACTCCGCTTTTGTGGGATCAAACGGGAGAACGTCAGGTTTTCGGGACTGATATCCTAAGGGAAGCAGAAGAGAAGGTAAAGATCATTCAAGAAAGATTGCGTGTGGCTCAGTCTCGCCATAAGAGTTATGCCGACAATCGCCGTAGAGATTTGAGTTTTGAAGAAGGAGATCATGTGTACCTTCGTGTCACGCCTCTTCGAGGGGTTCATCGTTTTCACACTAAAGGAAAATTGGCACCGCGTTTTGTGGGACTTTATAAGGTTGTTAGTCGAAGAGGTGAGGTTGCTTATCAGTTGGAGTTACCTCAATCGTTGGCAGGAGTCCATAACGTGTTCCATGTGTCACAGTTGAAAAAGTGTTTAAGGGTACCCACTGAAGAAGCTAATCTTGAACAAATAGAAGTTCAAGAGGATCTGACATATGTTGAGAAGCCAATCCGTATCTTGGAAACAGACGAGAGAAGAACCAGGAATAGAGTTATCCGTTTTTGCAAAGTCCAATGGAGTAATCACTCGGAAGAAGAATCGACTTGGGAACGAGAAGATGAATTAAAGTCAGCTCATCCACATCTGTTCGCCAGTTCTTCCGAATCTCGAGGACGAGATTCTGTTTAAGGGGGGTAGGTTTGTCACACCCTAAAAATCCTAAATTTATAAATTGTTGTTTAATTGGAATTATTAGAAATGATTTTAAAAGCCTAGAAGAAAAGATTTAGTTTTAAATAATAAATTCCAATATAAAATGGGGCCAGATAAAATTTTATTAAATACTTTACTTGATTCTATAGTTCCTAGATTTTTCTGGGATTTATTTGAGCCAAGAAAGTATTTTTAATAAATGGAATTGCATTTCATGAATAATTTAAATAGAAAAAGGTTTTAAAAAGTTCTCTTTTGGCTTTGGGCCGAAAGTCGGCCCAAAACCCTTTTTCTCTCTCTCTCCCTCGGCCCAAGTCGGCCCAGTCCGCCGTGCCTTCCCTCCTCTCTCTCGGTGCCGCTTACAGGTGGGTCCCACCTGTCAGACTCGTCGTCTTCCTCGCGCCGTCGGCCGAACCCTAGCCGCGCCGCTTCGTCGCCGTCTCCTTCCAAATTCGGCCGCTCCTTTCCTTCTCCGGTGAAATCAATAGAGGGGAATTGTTTCCCGTGATCCACTCTACCTTTTTCCTTTTGGAATCATCGGCTAAATCGTTTGGAAAGCGTCGGATTCGATCTCGAATCGGATTTCTCTCTCTCTCCCGAACCCTAACCTTCCTTTGCGTCGCCGGTTGCCGTGGGCCTTCGCCGCCGCCTCCTAGCCCCTTTAAAAGGACCCCCGAGCTCCCCTCTACCCGCCGCCACCCTCGCCTTCGCCTCTCGTCGCCGGAAGAGCCCTAGCGCCGTGTAGCTTAGCGCCGCCGTCGCCGCCACAGCTCCAGCCGTGCGTCGCCGTCGCTTCGGTCGTCGTCGCTACTCGGGGAGGTCGCCATCGTGACCGCCAAGTTGTCACCGTCCTCGTCCGCCCCTCCGTCGTCGCCGTAGGTCGCCGGAGCATCGCCGTCGTCGTCAAGCCGAAGGTCGCCGCCGCTTCGATCTCGTCGCCGTCGCCGTCCGTTGATCTTCCGCCGTCGTTTTGGTCACCGGTGAGTTCGCCGCGTCGCCCGCATCGTTTTGGTGCCCTCCGTTTGCGCCGCCGCGCCGTCGTTCGCCGGCGAACACGCGAGCCCGAGCCGTCGCCGGTGATGACGTCATCGCCGACGTCATCGTTGCCGTTCGCTGTGGACCGATCGTGGACCGTTCGATCTCGGCCGTCCGTTTTGGATAGGATCGATCTCGGCCGTTCGTTCCCGTGAGCCGCTGCCGTGCACCCGGTTCACCGTGAACCCTAGCCGCTGACGCAATAATCCTCTTTTTCTTTTCAAAAATAATTCATTATTGCGTCATAATTCAATTAAAATTCATATAAGTGTTTTAATCCGATTTAATCTTTGAAAATTCATAACTAATTCATCTTAGCTCGGATTTAGTTGGTTCAAGTCTCTAAATTTTTCTAAAATTGAGATCTACATGTTAAAAATATCCACATGTACTGTTCATGATTGTTTATGTGCTGTTTTGGTGTTTTTGCTCTTTTCTGTTTAGATTCCGACGTTCCCGGAGAGTCCGTTTTCGCAGGAGAAGAATTTGAAGAGTTCCAAGGCCAGCAAGGCAAGTCACACAGATCCCAAACAACCCTTTGAGCATGTTGATCCCGTTTAAAGCTACTGTTTCTATTCAACTACTGCATTTATTTTTGAATGTCATTGGGTGGAAATAACCTATTGCCTTGTTATAGCCCTTTTGCTATTGATTCCCTATTCTTTGTCACTTGGTTCATAATTTGATTAGCTAGAACATTATATGGTTTTAGCTAAAGTGAATAGGATGCTTAGCCATGCTTAGAAACATTAGCACACAATTGGGATAACTAATGTTTCACTATTACTTAATAATGGATATTTAGTGATAGCTCACAATGGTCAATCGTGATTGGTTAATTAAGTAATTTGCCAACTAAAATTTGATAATGGTGGGTTGTGAGTACATGGTTTTGATGGTCGTGCTCATGACAATTAAGGACCGGTTCACGAGTTTCGGTTGTAAAACATTAACCGTGCCAACCACAAGCCAGCGTGGGCAACGGCTTTACCTTTTGTATAGCATAGTTCATTGTGGGGCACCAGACTGAGAAGTGGCGGAGATAAGCCCACTGGGGTCGCTGGGGAGTCCATGCCTTGTTTATAAGGGGGTGATTATGATCCAGGAATGGTGCGCTGTGGTGGATTGTGTTGTGCGAGGGGTACTGTCACAGCTCCTTTCCGAGGTACTGTGGTGGTATTAAGGCACATGGTGACATGTTGTGGGGCTGTGTCTTGTGGGTACAGTGGTACACCTCTGATCAGAGTGAAACTATTCGAATAGCCGTGCCCGCGGTTATGGGCGGGTCTAACAATGTCTTTCGTGATTAGTCTCACACTTCTCACCATAATAAAAGTTGCTATAACTGGTAATAATTTGATTAGCTCCTGGTTTGGAATGGTATATTCCTGGTTTGGAGACAGATCTGTACAGCCGGGTACGGTTGTTCAGGATGGTTGGGCCTGTACAGCATGGGTGTGTTGTACAGTGTTGATTAATATTGATGATTAATTGCTCTACTGTTTTACAATTCTTAAATGTTTGCCAAATGCTGCTTTTGCGAATGAGCCCTATATTATGCATTCCTTTGTTATCCCGAACTTCATGGAATCTCTCTCATTCTGGGCTGGGTCCTCAACGTCACGTAACATGTCTTGCAGCAGATCGTGATCCACATCAACCATTTCACCGCCCAATGGACAAGGTATAAACATGTCATGCTCATCTTCATCTTCCTGATTATGCGCACCACTTCTGTCTGCTGCTGCTCCACTTCCTGATTCTTGCTCTTCATGCTTCACCCAACATGTATAGCCCTTTATGAATCCTCGTTGTATCAAATGACCGTGTACATCCTCTCTGCTATCAAACATATTCTCATTCTTGCAATCTGCACATGGACAACACATGTAATCACTATTTCTTCTTTTCCTATCCTCCTCCGCGGTGTTCATAAAATTTATTACGCCCTTTCTGTACTCCGTAGAATGACGTTTCAATTTTTTCGCATACATCCAACTTCGATCAATTGCTACAAAATAAAAAAAAATAAATTAGAGGCACATCTTATAAGATCAGTATTGCTAAAGTAAGACGTGATGAAATTGCTCAATTAATGATTAATATTACTCACTTGATTGCTCCATTTTGATCACTTTTGGAAATTTTCTGTTTTCCTTGGAAAAAAAGACAAAAAATCGCCCCCTATAGCCTCCCACCAAAATAGTGAACAGTGGGATACAGTTACACTAGGTGGTGGGGGGTATTTATACTGTGCAACAAATATCTGTAACGGCCCTAAAACAATCAACCGTGACGGGCATACAAGTAATCTCTATCGGGCCTTCATAAAAGCCCGTTAAAGAATAGTGTCATTTGTGACGGGCATTAAACTTATCTCAATCGGGCCTCTAATTGGTGCCCGTCACAGAAGACCGTCATCTGTGACGGGCTTCTTTTAGGGCCCGATTGAGGTATGGAACCCTCATCTCAATCGGGCCTCAACTATGGCCCGTCACAGATAAGTGTCATTCGTGACGGGCTCTAGTTTTATGCCGATCTACCATGGCTGTGCGACCATATCAGCGAAACTTCGGCCCGATTGAGATTACTTCCTTGTGACGGCCCGCAATTTCTAGTTTTGTTAGAGGCCGTCACAGATGGAAGGATCTGTACTAGTGGTGAACGGACTGGTGAACGGACATGATTAACGGCAAAGAAAGAAAGATCTACTCCGTAGGCAATATCGGTGGAGTACAAGTTGGAGCTATAGGTTGAAGTTTAAAGATCTACTCCGTAGGCAATATCGGTGGAGTACAAATTGGAGAACTATGGTTGGACTGGCTCCAAGATTTCGTATTAAAGCTTATGCGCTTTTTGCATGATCCCTTTTTAAAATTTTCAGCAGAATCAAACTGATATACTCTAGTGTCTTAGTCTCTTGTTGAATAAGCAGAGATTTGCTAATAGCTGTCTAAAATTATATACTAGAAAAAAATACCTATTGCAGTGGCCTCCCTCGTCAGATATCAGCTCTTGGCACGGTCAAGTCTGAGATTCTCAAATCCTTCTGATGGACGAATATACTATGGTTAATTACACTGCATTTTTTCCCCAAAAAGTTCAACTGTGCTTCCTACTATACATACATGCATGGAGAGTTTTCAATTCCCTCAGTAATCAGCAATTTCATCATACATATATATGCAGTGCTCCTAAAAGTGATCAGTCCTCACTGATGAGTGATGATGACCATTTCTCTCTTAATTAGCTTCGAATAATTAAGCTGACCAGTTTTGCTTGTCAAGAGCTAGCTAGCTAGCTGCAGATACACTGTCAAAAATTTATTATTTTCTTTAAGGGCCAATATCAAACTATTCAGTTTGGCACAAAGATTTCTTTGGAACGTGGAGGATATGATCAGTATCAGGCTCTCTTCCACGGAACGGTTCATAAGATACGCCATGCTGCAGTTGAATAGTAGTGGACTGGCCATATATATCCACAATGAGAGCACACTACATCCACAGTGGCGTGCCGATGTTCCACTACTATTTTTTAGATAATGGGTAACGCCTGGCCTCTGCATTCTAAAGGTGAATGCACACGGCTAACGATGTTCCACTTGGATGCAAGAAGAGAAGAAGAAATTACAGCGCCCCTCTATACACGCGGCTCTTGTTAATTTCGAACGCAGGAATTTAATTTCGTTAGGAAAAAAATGAGTGGTCGGAAAATCAACTTAATTTCACGCGCTGCATGTCATAGACATTAGAATGGAGCTTTCTTCCTTTTGGCCATTGGATGGAGAGATCAGCCTCAGAAAAGGAGAAAATGACAGTCAACGACAAGGTGAGGAGGTTATAATTGAGCGGTGGTTCTCACGTTGAAATTTGGAAGCATATATACGAACTTTTGTTGTGAAACGTGATACATTTACCTCGTCGTGTGTCTCGTTTTGTCAGCACCATTCCTATCGATTATGATGTTTTGGGTGCCAACTGTTTGATACATGTATGTACGATACAGAATAAACTAAGATTGTGTAAAGTAAAAAAAAAATAAATTAGGTGGTAGCAAAATTACTAAAGGTACTCTTATCTTTCTTAATGTGAATAAACGAATCTGAAGTAGGTGGATGACAATATATCCCTTGCTCCTAAAAGAAGCCAAATATTGGTGGTGGCAACAATAAATGTTTCACCTCACCTCGAGATGACTAGACCACATATTTACTAATTGTTTCTCTAAGTTTTTCAATATTTCATGTTAGCCCTTTCATATGCCAGTGTTTTGTTATTTGGCCTCCAAAGTACACAGTTCTAATGTATGTTTCATTAACTTTCATATTGAAAGTGCTTCTTGGGAGGGTGTCTTCGATAAAAGACTAATGGTTCATAGCATGGTTTAATAGAGCCGTCAATAAGTTAGCGGCTTAGCAAACGAAAACAAAAACATGAGGTAAGAGCTCATGTTAAATTTCGTTTGGAATAGGGACGTAGGGAAGTAATCCATAGGAATTTGCAATCCAATACCTTTTTTCCAAAAAGGTGCTATAGAAAATCTCTCACAAGGATTCCATTCCTCTAAAATTCCATTGAATTTCCTTTATTCCAAAGGAGCCTTCAAACTCTTAAACTCAAACTTGGATGTCTACTCTTCTTCCTACTTGAAAGATTATGGATTCTTAGTTCTTACTACTGTCTGCTCGAAGCATTTAATTTTCTTGATGAAAGAATAATCTTATCCTCTATCACTACTAGAAAAAATATTTTCACCGACGTTGGCAAATAATTTTCGTAAGCGGACCTATGCAATTGAGCAAAAACCCCACTGACGAATATATGTAATATATGTAGATTTCTCAGTATCAAAAGCTTGTTATTTACTAATATTATTTATGCAACAATTAATTAATTAATTGAAAAATAATTTATGAGCAAATTATCATTGTAACAAATTTCAAATATTTGTACCTATCTTCACAGGTCGCAATTTTTTTTTGCAGGCGGCCATTCTATATTTTCGCAGGCGAACCGTCTAGCTACACTCCGCCTAGGGAAATGATCTTCCTAGGCAGACCACCAGCCCGCCTGCGAAGATCGGCGATCTTTGCAGGTGTTGTGCTGCAGGCGGACCGGCCGTACGCCTGGGAAGACACGTTTCCCCCGCTGGTGAAAATGCTTTTCCTAGTAGTGTATCAAACCCCAGACAAGTCGTCTCACTTTGCCATTAGCCCTCAAAACTTGCAAAACTGACCTTACATGACCTTCTTACATTCTTCATGTCTTCCAAATTGCAAAAGTGAACATCCTTCACTGGGTTCATCACAAAATTCAGATATAGCAATGCAGCATTTCCAGCAACAAATCAAAGTTACTTTACTACTTCTCTCCAAAAAAAAAATGTCTGAACAGATCTGACTAACTACAGGTGAAAATGGAAGGTGCTATTGGAAAGCAATTACCAACCCAGCTAGACCTTATGTATGTTAGTGCTTCCCAGCACAAAAGTTTGGCTTAGCGTTTTACAGACCGACAAAAAACCGACAACAGCGAAACCTCCTGGAACTAATACTTATGACAAGAGATTTCTTCAGGTTGTTTGACTGTTCGTCACTTGGAAAGTAAACTGAGGTAAAAGCCCTAATTGTTAATCTTCAGCTGCCGCAGCATATTCAGAAAGAAGTGTGCACCGACTTGATCTGATCGACTACAGCTCATCCAAGCTGTCTTTCTTCTGTTCGTATTTGAGCCTTTTTGTTTGAGCTTCACTAAACAATCTGTTTCTTATGAGGCTAGCTATATTGGCTTTGGTATGATTGTTCGTCATAGCATATGGTTTTCTTTCTCCAACTTGCGCAGGGTACAGAGAACTAGGCAGGCTTGCTACTGAAACAAAAAATGGCCTCCTTTCTCGGCTTCTTTTTTTTTTTTTGCCTTTTTCTCTGTTTGTTAGCTGCACTAGTTTTTGTTCCTTATCTGAAAGGCTTTAATTTGCTTCAGAATCATCTATGGTGAAAGTGCAGGGGGAAAGAATACGGAATAAAGTACCGGGATTGTTTAAGGGATTGACAATTCTATATACATTCTCTAGTGTGATGATACTCTAGTTTAAAGGCCTGCTGCTTCGGACAAGAATTCCTGGCGACAGTTGTGGTTCGTGTTGCTGTCCTTAGTGCTTCAATTTTGGAGTTTGTTGATGGATGGAGGCCCTTTTATAAGAGTATATATATTTGGACAAATTCAGAGCGCACCACCACATGCACACACGCACAACTGAGTATCGTCGAGCGCATCAAACAATCCCCCGAGCTTGCGTATGTGCAATATATATGTGTGTGTCCATAACATTGGTGGGCAATAGTGAAAATCTTAACCTTGAACTTTGGTTGGCAATGGTGCAAAAAAAAAATCAAAACTATGAGCACCTAACTGGACCAACATATTTTGAGATTGGATACGTTACTTACCACTGAATAGAAAAATTGGGTACGTTACACCAAAAAAATCTAGAGAAAATTTCCTATATACCCATGAAAGTTCACCTAATCCCTTCAGTGTCCTTAAATTTTGCTCATTCCCTTACATACACCTGAATTTTAGTTTGGATCTCTTCCATCCCCTTTTCCCTAGTTGACCATTAAATTCTTATTAAAAAGTCTATTTTGCCCTTTTGCTATGAAGAAACATAATAAATTAATGGATTATATTGTTGGAGTATAGAAATTTATTGTATGAGACTACTATATTTATGGGTTTATTATGCACCACATTATTTATGACAAATTTACTTTTAGATATGATGTAAAAAGTTAATATTTATTTATTAGTTATTAAAAGTTTTTTTATGTAGCATATGTGTTTTGATAGTAATATAACAGATTTGTTGTATAAGACAAATATATTTATATGCTACACAAAAAAATGAGCATTAAATTTTTTATGTGATATCTAAAATCATATTCATCGCAAATAATATGGTGCATAACTAACTCATATAATAGTCCCATCTAACAAATTTTTCGCTCCAACAACACACTCTATTAATTTATATGCTTCTTCACAGCAAAGGGCAAAAATAGACTTTTTCATAAGAATTTAACGGTCAATTAAGGGTCAACTAGCGAAAAGGGCATGGAAGCGAAAAGGGCATGGAAGAGATCCAAACTTAAATTCATGGGTATGTAAGAGAATGAACAAAATTCAAGGGCGTAGAAGGGATTAGGTAAACTTTCAAGGATACACAAGGAATTTTCTTAAAAATCTAACAAGTTAAGTTACACTAATAAGCCAAATAACCATAGGTCAGCTTTCTACAAGTAAATAATTTTCTGAAGTCCATCGTAAATTAAATCACTTGTCCCAAAATATAATGAGCACAACATTTTAGGAAAATATCAATATTTTCAAAATTTTGACTAATAATTAAACTAATAGTATATAAATTTAGTTTTATGCATGTTTATCATTAGATTTGTATTTGAAAATGCTTTCATATGATGTTAATAATATATAATAAAGATATTGATGGTTAAAGTATAATGTTGGAGACCGTGTAAAAAACATTTACACTTTATATTTTGGGACGGGGCTATATTTTTTTCTCTCAAATTTAAAATATGTTGTGTTTCAATCACAATAAATGTCATTTTGAACACTAGCAATACTAGAGGATAGGCCTGGCCAACCCGGAGCATGGCCCTCTACTTATTTTATTTATTGATTACTCCTTCTATTTTATATTATAAGTTATTTTAATATTTTTTTTCATGTCAAATTTCTTTAATTTTTATCTAGATTATAAAAAAATAATAACATCTACAACATCAAATTAGAACTAACATATAATATATTTGATAATATGTTTATTTTGTATTAAAAGTATTGCTATAGTTTTCTATAAATTTGGTCAAACTTAAAACATTCGACCAGAAAAAAAACTAAAGCGATTTATAATATAAAATGGAGTAGTAATTAGTGATTATTCTCTAATAGGTTGATACTAGGTAAGTAAGTAGACGGAATGGCCATTTGAAACGAAACGAAAGATATGTAGTCAACTTTGGGGAAGCACTAGAAGTATGGTGACGGAGTCGTAGGTGCAGGACTCTACCCACCAAAATTCAAATCCTGGTGCCTACAATATTACTCATATGCAGATGATCTTTCAACATGAATTTAGTTAGATAAGAAATGTGTCGTTGGTTTCCGTCTCTTGGAGCATGTGTTAGGGGGTGCAATCACGGAAATGTGAGTACGTATTGATCTTCTATGTAATTGCAGAATAAATTTGTTTTTGCCTAAGTAACCAGGACAATATATGTTGTAACAAAACTTAACCCATCCCCGAGGATGGGTGATATGCGCTCTGATACAATATTCCGGCTGATTTGTTTCTATATAATTGTAAGTCGTTTATAGAAGATCACTCTACGTATTTACTTTTTCTTCTGATGAGAAAATAGCAGGAGAGGCTCTTATTGTCCTATATCTACACATTTATTTGATTACTATATATAAATTTGATCACGTGTCTTATAATAGTATGATTAAGCTCTACATAGAGATGGATATGTATAGGTATTTTGATCCTTTCAAGATTTTGTTCATCTCATCAGATATTAACTGACAACTTCTATTGCAATGTAGGATTACATGTAAAACATGCTAAAACAATAAATTTAAAGAAATACTTTTCATGTCTCGTGTCTAGATATTTAAAACTATATTGCCGCTTACAATTTTTTTTAAAGTTTACTTATAGTTTGTAAATTTGACTAGTTATTTGTACAAAACTACACGCACATACACATGAGCTCCATAAGATCTTCCCACTTGATCTCCACATATCCTGAACATAATTTTAGACCCAACTAAGAGATAGTATAAAATATCAAGCAATTAATAAATAACTACTATATGTGGTGCACTAATTCCTCTTTAATTTCTTCCAATGGCAAGACAGTGAGATAACCATTATCCACATCAATTTTGGTACTTCATAATGCACATTCCAAATAAGGTTTATTTCGATAATGGAATTCAATCTAGCCTCTACGACGGGCCGGGCCTTGCTACCCTAGAGTTGGATGTCTAATAACTCCATTGTGTGTATTGCACACAGTCTCACTAGTCTCTGCACTTGTAGAAATACAAGCGGGCCAACCCGCGAAGTTTATAGATAAAATTTAACATGTAACTTGTGGGTTATCTACTAATTTAACTTATAAATAGGTTTATGGGTTGACCCACTTATATCATCTCTAGATACGGCAAGTCGGGCCAAAACGTGAAAACCCACGAATTAACACTTATTTGATTTATAAGTGAGCTCGCGGGTCGGCCCGCTTGCATCGCAACAACGGTTATCTAACCCACATTAAAGGGGAAAAAAACATAATGCATTAGCAGCAATGGCCTTCCTTATCAGTCCAGAGGAGACAATAGGAAGGAAATAACTTTTGATAAGGGAGAGATTTAGGCAAAAATAAATATTTTGATGGCATATGCTTTAATGGCAATCAAATCTGTTCATCCAAGGAGATTATCAGGTTGTTTGTATATATAAGCAGCAGAGGAGCATTTTGTAGAGTGTGCGGCGGCGAGGCGACAAATCTTGTCGATCTCTTCCTTCTCTCCCGCTCGCTGAATTTCTTGCGGCGGCAATGGCGGTCCTCGTGTCGCTCATGGTGATCGCCGCGTCGTCGCCTCTCGTGGCGCTGCTTCTGAGGGCGGCGTGGGTGACCCTGTCCTGCTACTGGCTGACGCCAATGAGGATCCGCCGCGCCATGGCGGCGCAGGGCGTGCGCGGCCCGCCGCCGCGCCCGCTCGTCGGCAACCTCCGGGAGGTGTCGGCGCTCGTGGCGAGGGCCACCGCCGACGACATGCCGTCCCTCAGCCACGACATCGTCGGCCGCCTCATGCCCCACTACGTGCTCTGGTCCGGGACATACGGTGAGCACGCCACGCGCGCGACACGCCGCCGCCGGCGATCGTTCGTTCGTTCGTTGACGCTTTTTGGTTTGCAGGCAAGCTGTTCGTGTACCTGTACGGGAGCGAGCCGAGGCTGTGCCTGACTGACACCGCGCTGATCAAGGAGTTCTTGTCGTCCAAGTACGCCCACGCCACCGGCAAGTCGTGGCTGCAGAGGCAGGGGACGAAGCACTTCATCGGCGGCGGGCTGCTCATGGCCAACGGTGCCAGGTGGTCGCACCAGCGCCACGTCGTCGCGCCGGCGTTCATGGCCGACAAGCTCAAGGCACGCGTCGAACACCTTTCGATTTGGCATCGCCCCCCCCCCCCCCCCCCCCCCCCCCCCTCCTCTCGATCTCTGACTGACGCGGTCAGTGCAGGGGAGAGTCGGGCGCATGGTGGAGTGCACGAAGCAGGCGATCCGCGAGCTCCGCGACGCGGCGGCGGGGCGGCGCGGCGAGGAGGTGGAGATCGGCGCCCACATGACCCGCCTCACCGGCGACATCATCTCCCGCACCGAGTTCAACACCAGCTACGACACCGGCAAGCGCATCTTCCTCCTCCTCGAGCACCTCCAGCGCCTCACCTCCCGCTCCAGCCGCCATCTCTGGATCCCCGGCAGCCAGTGAGTCCCCCCACCCCCTCGCCGCCGCCGGAGACGACGGTGCATTACGAGTTAATTAATCCGGATTAAGGCGGGTGTTGGATGTTAGTTAATTACGCGGTTCGTGCGGACCATCACTACTCTCTCCGTTCCAGGCTACAAGACGACATTAAACTGTTTTAAATTTGATTAAATTTATAAATAAATTAATTTCATCAAATCAGTAATTAAATATATTTTTACAATAAATTTATCCTGGATTGAAAATGTTACTACTTTTTTTTTACTGATCAAGTTTGATCAAATTTAAAACAGTTTGATTTTGACCAAAGTCAAAATGAACAGAATATCTGATTAGTTTTGGATGCGACAATTTGTCATCAGATGCACACGTTTTACGATTAATTAATGAGGAAATATTTGGCAGGTATTTCCCGAGCAAGTACAGGAGGGAGATCAGGCGGCTCAACGGCGAGCTGGAGGCGGTGCTGATGGAGTCGATACGGCGGAGCAGGGAGATCGCCGACGAGGGGAGGGCGGCGGCGGCGACGTACGGGAGGGGTTTGCTGGCTATGCTTCTGTCGGAGATGGAGGAGAAGGAGAAGAATGGCGGCGGCGGAGGCGGCGAGTTCAGCTACGACGCGCAGCTGGTGATCGACGAGTGCAAGACCTTCTTCTTCGCCGGCCACGAGACGTCGGCGCTGCTGCTCACGTGGGCGATCATGCTGCTCGCCACCAACCCGGCGTGGCAGGAGAAGGCCCGCGCCGAGGTCGCCGCCGTCTGCGGCGACCACCCGCCGTCCGCCGACCACCTCTCCAAGCTCACCGTGGTAACCACCACTCGATCGATCGATCGATCGATTCGGCATTGCTTGGGCGCCGCCATTGATGATGTCATGATGATGAGAATCTTTTTCTTGCAGCTGCAGATGATCATCCAGGAGACGCTGCGGCTGTACCCGCCGGCGACGCTGCTGCCGCGGATGGCGTTCGAGGACATCCAGCTCGGCGGCCTCCGGCTGCCGCGGGGGCTGTCGGTGTGGATCCCGGTGCTGGCCATCCACCACGACGAGTCCATCTGGGGCCCCGACGCGCACGAGTTCCGCCCGGAGAGGTTCGCGCCGGGCGCGCGCCGCCCGTCGGCCGCCGGCGCCGCGAGGTTCCTGCCGTTCGCCGCCGGCCCGCGCAACTGCGTCGGCCAGGCGTACGCGCTCGTCGAGGCCAAGGTCGTCCTCGCCATGCTCCTCTCGGCCTTCCGCTTCGCCATCTCCGACAACTACCGCCACGCGCCGGAGAACGTGCTCACCCTCCGCCCCAAGCACGGCGTCCCCGTCCACCTCCGGCCGCTGCGGCCATAGATTCGATTCTTTTTTTTTTCCTTTGTTCGTTTTGGCGCCATAGCTAGAGGAAGAAGAAGAAGAGGCGCGCGTGTGGCTGACAGTGGGGCCCACCTGTCAGTGGCCCGGCTGGTAATATGGTGCGTGTAGAGACATGTGATGTAACGATGCGTGCAAAATTAATGACATGATAAATATTAACAGAGAGGGATTACCTAGCTAGCATCCATGTGCACCTTCCATTTTTACTTTGGTATATTTGACATGAATTTAAATATGATTGATGAATGAATTAAGCAATGCCAAATCATACAAGTTCAATTTTATTTTATTTACCAACAATCATAAAAAAATTAAAAATTATTCTGCAGTACTGCTCAGGTGAGATAAGAGACATGCATGCATGGCCAGATACAGAGTTGAGAAGAGATATATCAAATTAGATAACTGGAAATCTACAGCTGTGAGATGATAATATATAAGCAGGATTTGCAGGAAGACGAAGCAAAACATACTGTTTTCATGTGCAGTGAGAATTCTAGGCGAGAGAACACAGCAGCAGGTCTGTCTGTCAGCTCAACTGTCAGTGTGCAAACACACATTGCTGTCTAATTAATTTAATTTGGCTTACAAGACTTTGTTTCTTTTCGTATCTTATTTTGTCTTGAGAAGTACGCATACATGGCGAGCCGCCAGAGCTAGTGTCCGATCTGGTTTTAACTTTTAATATATAATCACCGTGGTTCATATTCAGTTCGTTGTGTTCTGCCAATCAGTTAAGAATTATGCATGGATAATCGTGGATAAGCTTCCCAAGCTTCTAAATTAATTGTATGATTATTTTTTTTAATAAAAGCATTCCTCATCAACAATTTTTGGAATTTTCGTACATCAACTTATTATTAACTTTTTAATATTTACCCCATTCATTTATACACTCAAATTAATAATGGTTATAAACTCGGTATCAACAAGCATCCAGGGACAGGATCTAGCATCAAGCAAGAGGGGGCTTGAGGCTCATCTTCTTCTTCCTCCTTAACCCATCTACTTTTCTTCCTACGCCTCTTTTTTCACCTTCCATCCCTCCTCTTCTTCATCAAGATCTAGCGGGGTGGGGACATACGAGGCCCCCCAGCATCCACACTGAATCCACCTCACATGCATCATCATTATGTAGCAATATTATCCAAAGAAAAATGATCAAAAATAACAAATGCAAACAACAGAGAGTTATAAGATAGTAACTTCCATTTATTGCGAACTTCAAGCTGTATACAACTTTCAAATTTTTTACTTCATGTACTAAACATAATGGAATTGCAATATACATGTTACAAAGGTATTTTAGTTCATAAATGACAATAAAAGTTTGTTTTTTAACATATCCGTGGCATATGCTTTAGATAGTTTGACTATAATGAAATTAGGACGTGCGTCAAAAAAACAATTAGGGAATAACACATTTTAGGATATAGTTTTGTTGTCAATATTGTACTCAATGTATGGTTTTTTTTTTCAAAGAAGCACAACAAATGGTACTTCATAATGTGTTAGACATGCCCTTAATTAATCCATAAAACAACATGATATTCTGCCCTTATATTTAACAACCTCCTAATCAATCCTTAATACTCCCCCTGGTTATAAATATTTAATGTTTAAAAAAAAAATAAATTTTCAAACCATTAACCATGAATAACTTCTCTAATGCTTAGCCTAAAAACGAAACGGAATTGTATTGGCAAAATTGCCTTGAAAACTACTATGAAAATGTCATTAACTTATTAGAATTTATAAAGTTGTTTTAGTATAAAATCAATAGTTCAATCAAAAAACGATAGTCAAAGTTTGAAAACTTTAACCAAAACTTGTCCTAAATATTTTCAAGTATTTATGACTGCAGGGGTTTAATTTGTATATATAGATAGTATCAAGGTTGATCCTGAGATATGGACTGAAACTCAACCAAGACAAACAACACATTTTTTTTATCGAAAAATTAATTAATTTGGTCCACTTCAACCTTCACATTACATGTCCAGTATTGGAGGAAGCAAATCATCAGCTCAAGCCTTTGGCATGAACTAGATCTTGACCGGCCGGTTTAGCCAGGAAACTCAACCATCAGCTTACCACTTTGCCGGAGCCAACAAGAGCTTCAGTACTAATCGATCATGTGGTAGTCCTTCCATTCTCTCATATACTATATTGCATTTCAGCAGCTAGCCCCTTGGATGATTCTAAGGTCGTCTACGGCAGCAGCGACTATACAAAACGCCTAAACACAAGCCCCAAAAGACATGCAACAACTACTACTGTCCATCTTCTTCCTAACTAGCTTAGAAACGGTTCAGATTGTAACCAAAATAAACCTTATCAAATTTTGTCAATGCTAAAATTTTAGCAATTTTATAATATTATCAAGTTTTGGTAGAATTTTTTATGTATTTATCAAAGTTTGGTAAAAAAAACTAAATAGATGTAAATCTTTGACAACTTTACGAAAAATTGGTAAGATTTGAAATGGTATCAGTCTGAACAACCCCTTAGCTTAGCTAGGTCACATGACGCATGCACGGTAGCCGTACATCCATGCTATGCATCTGAACTCTTGATCTGAATATATATATATATGTGTATCTGATCAGAAATATAATTCAGAACCAGCTAATTAATTAATTAACTTAAAGAAAGAACGGATCGGTGGATGGACATTAGGCAGTGCGTGCGGCCATTTAATTAACATATCGGCAGGGTGTCGATGGCATCAAAGCCCCAAGCACTCAGCCCAGAAGAACCTTATCTCGCTCCCTCGCCGGCTAATTAACTAACTAACTACAGGTTAATTAACTAACCCGAGCTTCACTCACTCACTAACTCACACTCGAGCTAGCTAGCTGTGGAGCATTACATGCTTACATTGGACCGGTCTTGCGTTGGCTTTGTGCAAAGTGGAAGATCTTTAAGTATTTAATACTCCATATAATTAGTAATTTAATCACCCATCTTTAGTTTTGGAGTGGCATACATACCCTACTGAAGTTGCAGGTATCAGTCAGTTTACCCAAAAGTTTAAGCTAAAAGAAAGGAGGACAGTATAATTCGCTTATGCATTAATTATGCACGCCTTGCGCGATCTGTTCTTCAAGATATTATCAATCTCTTCTCCGGATTGAGAATATAATAGTTATATCCCAGTGTCCATATAATTTTAGCCGTGTGCATTCTTAGTTGGTTTTATTATTGTAAGGAAAATACAACGTAAATAAGTTGTTAATTAGTTGATAAAAGTGAGATATTCTAAACTAATTTCATGGCTAATCTCATACCATATGCATTCCATTCCATTCCATGCATGGTCAATGCTAAAGGAGAATGTCTGACCAGGGAGGATCAAAAGAGACAGGTACTGCATGCGTCCAATTATTATATATAAATCTGAAACAAATGGAGGCCAGGGCTAGCATACAAAAATGAGCATTCCTGTGTGCATGTCTGCCTGAATCTGCAGCTAAACTACAGGCGTCGCCGCTAACCAAGTGTAGTTAACAAAATAATTTAATCGCTAGATATACATACATATATTCAGAGTGTGTATGTGTGTGCTTGCAAGCTGCTAAATTAGCTTTACGTGATGCGATCGACAAGGGACGAAACACGCCGCTCGTGTCGCACACTTGACAAGCTGTGATTTGGCGTCAAGTGCTCAAGTTGAGCGCATATCTTGTTTAAATTAGCTCGATATTAATCTCTCTTTCTCTCTCGCTCACTGCGGCACAAAGTGCTCGTAGGCTTTATGTCAAACTTTGTGTAATGCAGAATGATTAGCACTTTTGCTTGCAGGTATCAAGCTTTAGTTAGTTAATTAATGTGTGGGTGCAGTTCGGTGATGGATGGATAGTTAGTTTCAGGATGGATGCAGGACCGATTGGGCCACTAAATATTTCCCTAATTATAGTATGTTATGATATTGTTTGACTTGCCTTGCTTATGTTTTTTTTTCAAGAAGCAGAGAAGCTAGTAGCTAGCTTAATTTGGGTTAATTGCTAACAAGAAGCCGAGAGAGAAAGAGGACGTATCCGATAAAAATGAACTAAGTGTTAAAAACTTGTAAAAATCATACCTATTTTTTTAAAAGAAAATTTATGAAAAAATTATTAGAGATAGGTGTAGATATGAAATATATTCTCATCAAATTTCAAGTTCAAACTCAATTTTATTTGGGAGTAAAAAATAAAAGACAAATTTCGGGTGAACGGTATAACATGACACTATTTACCTGAAATTTGTCTTTTTTTTTCTATCAATTGAAGTTAAGTTTGGACTTGATATTTGATGAGAGTGTGTTTCGTTCTACACCTATCTTTAGTAATTTTTCATGAATTTATAAAACTTTTAGGTATAATTTTCACGAGTTTTAAATACTTAGCTCCACATGATATTTTCCCGAGAAAAGATGCCTTCTTATGTATGCAAGCTGGAGAAAATATTTTTGGGCTTGTCTGGCTTATATAAATGAAGTGATTTAGTGGAAGAGATTATGAGAAACCACAAAAGCTAATCGAAAGCTAGCTATTGGTTCTCCTTTTCAAGTATATATAATGGGCTTCTATTTCTTCAGAAACTAGGTGGAGAAGCCAACCGTCTTTAGGGTAAAGCAGCTGATTGTAAAATTATTCAAGAAAAAAAAATCTGCTTGACAAATTCAATTTAGAGTCTATCATGATGGGAGGATTATAAATTTGTTTTTTAATGTGTGATTCAACTGTAAGAACTGATAAGATTATACTCGATTGAGGAATGATATTTTCCTTCTGCCTAGCTCATTTTTCAGAAGTCCTTGTGTTGATTGATCGATCCCTTTTTATCCAGAATCTTTTCTTTTAACTTTCAGTATAAGTTATTGTGGTTTAAGTACTGTAAGCAGGCGCCTGCTGGAATTCCTAAATGATGTTTTGGTCATCTATTTTCAAGAACAAATGAATCTTAACTTTGGGTGTGTTTAGTTCACGCTAAAATTAGAGATTTGATTGAAATTGGAACGATGTAACGGAAACGTTGGAAGTTTTGTGTGTGTAGAAAAGTTTTGATGTGATGGAAAAGGTGGAAGTTTGAAAAAAAAAAGTTGGAAACTAAACCAGGCCTTTGTTTGTTCGTTTTTCAGAAAGATCGCGCACAGTTGCTGCTGGGTTAGCAAACAACTCCTGGGTTGGTGACATACGTGGCGCCCTCACTGTCCCGGTCATCTCTCAGTTCCTGTTAGTCTGGGACGCGGTGCTTCCTACCCAGCTCTCGCCGGGTGTTGAGGATCACCTCGTCTGGCGTTGGACGGGTGACCAGTGCTACTCAGCGCGATCGGCGTATCAGGCGTTCTTCCTTGGCCAGCACTCTTTTGCCTGTGCCGACTTACTCTGGCACGCGAAGGGCCCTGCTAAATGCAAATTCTTCCTTTGGTTTGCATTTCAGCAATGCTGCTAGACTGCCGATCTTCTCCAAAAGCGTGGTATCGATAGCCACTCTGCTTGCCCCTTTTGTGCTCAGGAGCTTGAGACAGCGAACCACATCCTCATCGATTGCGTGTTCGCTCGGCAGGTCTGGCTCCGTGTGTTGTCCCCTCCTGGCTGGGCTGCCCTCTCTCCCCCTCGTGGCAGCTGGCTCCAGGATTGGTGGTCATCCTCCAGGGTATGTTTTCCTGAGCACCTCCGCAGCGGCTTCGACTCCTTGGTACTCCTAGTCTCCTGGCAGCTGTGGAAGGAACGAAACTTCAGGGTTTTCGACTCTGCGCTCGCTTCGATTGCAGTGGTTCTGGAGTCCATCCGCTCGGAGGGCCAGCTGTGGTCTTTAGCCGGTGTTACTTTTTTTGGGGATTTCTTAGGAGTGTAGCATGGCTCTGCCCCCTCCCGCTGTTTGGAGTTGCGTTTTTTAACCGTCGTAGTAGTTCCTAGCTTCAAGTCCCCCCCCCCCTTTAGGCATAAGCCAGTCTGGCTGATTGCTTTGTGTAACAAAAACTATTTTCCTGCTAATATATTGACGTGCAATCCTTTTGCGCGTTCGAAAAAAAATTCAAAAAGAACTTGGTATATTGTGTGGACATCAAGCTATATGTGCTATTAATGAGCGCTTAATGTCGTGAAGCATTTCCAGTAAACCAAGATCCTGCTTCACTAAATTTGCTAGTAGTGCGAGAAATTAAAGGGCAAGAGAAGTCAGAAGCGGCAAAATTCAGAATTCAGGCCACAACATTCAGAATTCAGAATCACTATTATCAAATGAAATAGCTAACTTAACACCGAAATTAATAAAAACCATTGCAGGTATAACTAGATCTAGCCAAAATAGGGCAATAAAAAATTTAGCTCTAAATAATTAGAACATGCATGGTTTTCATTGTTATTTCTTCCCTGAAAACATTGATCAGAACAGTCTATGGCCCCATGTATTATATAATCTTCCTATCTTGCTAGCTACGGGCAGCATCAAATCTAGCAGCTGAGATTGTCTTGTCTGATGAATCTGAGAGCACCACACGGTCGATCGTGCATGCCAATCTAGCTATATATATAGCTAGAATCAGAGAATAATATGTGGGGGAGCAACTGAAACTCCACATAACCTTCTAATCAAACTGCTGTGACTACTGATGCCTCCTGACTAGGTAGGCAAAAAGCCCACTCCTGAACTGTGTTCTGCAGTCTCTTATATCCAACGGCACCATGTACTGCCTGCCGGCTATGGCGCATCAGTGCATGCATGGATGTGCCTAGCTACTATATCTTTCACAGAACTAACCTTCCCTGTCATGTTGTCCTTTCACATAGAGATCATGTGTCTTTGTACAGGATAGCTTGTCGTCTACAGAGAGGGTGGTGTGACTGTTGGGCACACTCTCAAAAGCTTTTTCTACCTTTGAGTGTTAATTCGTGCTCATCACCTTATCCTTGTATTAATGGTCATGAATATGAGTAATTGAGTATACTACTCCAAGAAAGTTTGCTAGATGGAGCTTGGGACAGATTTCCCCAGCCCATGATGAAGACAACCAATTCTTTAGAGATTCTCCAAAATGTGGGCATTTGAGGTCCATAAGAAAAGTGATGCCGGGAAATGGCAAAAGGAGGTAAAAGGATTCAAAAGGAGGTAAAAGGAGATAAGCCACTCTTGTACACCACTTCTCCAGCACGGTTTGTGCTATTGATCTCTCCAGTCACAAATATATGCATATATTTGTTTGATTTTTCCGTCTTTAGGGTATGAATTTGACAATACTTTTTAAATTATAGGTTTATAAAATCTAATAAATTTACGGGTCTATGAAAGTATTTTTGAAAACAAATCTATAATTACGTACGATGGGCAAAAACACGCAAAATGCTTATATATTTTGAAACAGAGGGTATAGATACCATTGTATTATGTATGCATATATTGTTACTGGACCGATAAATCGATAGGGGGTTAGGTAAAATGGGGTCAGATTTATTACTAGTCTATAGTTGCAATAATGCATGATTTCTCACAATGACCTAGGCTACACAGAAAACTGAGTTGCTTATTAACAAATAATTCATTAAGTATTATCTAAAAAACTATTTACAAAATATATTATGTTTAGAAGTTTGAGAAATGTGTGCATGGAAAACGAGAAACGAGAAAGTAGAGGTTAGGAACTTGGACATTAGAACACAGTTCTAAATAGGTATATAATCAACCAGATACATAATTCTTGTTGTTTTGAATAATATTGGAAATAAAATTATTAGAACTCTGACCATGAGTAACTTATAAAATATTTAGTTTGAAGACATTAAAATATATAGATTAGTCTTAAAATATACTTTGATAAAATTAGAAAATTACTTTTATATATTATAATAAAAAATATTGTTGAAGATATATTTTAAAGATCGTGTGGTTGTTTAAAATTAAAAGAATTATGAAATTGGAGAGAGTATACTAGCTAGCTATTAGTTATTACTGTGTGAGTCCCACGGTAACCTAGTACTCCCTCTGTCTTATAATATAAGGGATATAAGGGATTTTGAGTTTTTGTTTATACTGTTTGACCACTCGTCTTATTAAAAAAATTTGAAATTATTATTTATTTTTTTGACTTACTTTATTATCCAAAGTACTTTCAGCACAACTTTTCATTTTTTATGTTTGCACAAATTTTTTGAATAAGACGAGTGGTCAAACAGTGAAAGCAAAAACTTAAAATCTCTTATATTATGGGACGGAGGGAGTAATTTCTTGCAATTCGCAAACAAATTACTTGTGAGGAGAAATAATTATAGAGGTCTCGTGGATACTCTTGGTTGTGTGTCCTGTGTTCTAATTAAATGTGTATCCCTTAGTTTGATTGGTTATATCTCCTCGGTCAAAAATATTATGATGTTTTATTTTTATGTTAGTGTATTTGAGATCTAACTTTGACCTTAATTTTAACTAGAACTACGTAC